>LUCH01000257.1:166874-190226 GCA_013368495.1 Paragonimus heterotremus | reverse complement strand
TGAGGCCAGTGCCAAGAAAGCCAATAGCGTGCTAGCGCTTCTGAAGCGTTTGTTTGGAAAATTTGAGCGATCATGTTTCAACCACCTGTATAACAGCTTTTTTCGTCCTCACCCCGATCAAGGAACCATTGTTTGGCCTCCTCATTTACAAAAGGGCAAACTGATTCTGGAAACTGTTCAGAGGCCTGCGAAAAAAGCAGTCCGTTGGGTGGTTGTGAAGCCCTGCACCGACCGGCTTCGCCAGCTTAATCTCTTCTATCTGGAATACCGCGGACAGAGAGGTGACCTAATTTTGGCGTTCATGGTTATGAAGACCCCTAACCACCCGTGCAGATCCATGATCACGTGTGCGGATACTAGCTCACTCAGAGGACATTCATTAAAAATAAAGTTCTAATACAGCAGACTCGAGCTAAGGCAAAGTTTCTTCTCGGTTCGGGTGTGTAAAGCCTGGAATTCCCTGTCAGAACATATCGTGAACGACACGACAGTCGCTGCGTTCAAATGTCGTCTAGATCGCTACTCCAACACTTAGCCCAAATCCCAGCATACTATTCTGTACACAGCCACGTGTGTATGTTGAATAGTTTACATCTTATAAGAGTGTGCGCCTAGCCATAGAATTGCGTGTTCAACCATAGTATGAGTGCATTTATAAGCTTGTTTGCTTATCTATTTATTCCCCGTTGTAGCCCTTGATACAACCAAGGAAGTTGCGGCGTGCAACTACTCCTCTGGTAGAGAGATTCCCAGCCTGGAGAAACGGAACCATCAAAGGCCGCAGCTTTCTACTTCCGTCTGTCACCCACTGAACCCCATTGAGATCTACCCCGCTGGAGAAATAATAAGCTTCGAAATTGAGAATCTTCTCGATTGGTGAAGTTGATGGCTTTGATCATTTCGAAATGTGTGTGGCGTTGCATCATGTGGCATAGGTGTCCCCTCAGGTGATTTTATATTAGATCAGTTGTTTAGATGTTGTTAGATCCGTTTTCAACGATATCATGATCAGGCAGGCAGAGTTTGAAAATAGACATTACGTTCCTTAATGTCAGGTAAGTTTCCAAGCTTCGGTTGAATTGATGTATATTCTCGCTTGTTCTAATCGCACGTAGGAGTTTGTTCCGAATGTAGGTATATTTCACCGGAACCAAATTTGAACGCAGTTTTCTACGAGATTTAAGAGCTGTCAAAGTGAACGCTTTGTTCCTGTTGTTGTATTTTGAGCTATGCAGAAGGCGAATGGTGAGTTTGACAGTAAATATATTGCCATAAACTAGGTTATACATTAGTGCAACGTTCAGCTTGAGACGCCGTAGCCAAAGAGGATCTAGTTCAAGCGTCTGACAGCGTTCTCTATAGTTCAGATAAGACGGTTAACCCATTAAAACTTTCGTGAATGCATGTTGAAGACTTTCCAGAGGTAGCCTATCAGACTTGCGCAAGTGACCATGTATGAACGTGCAGTACTCAAGCTGTGGTCGTGCGCACAGCTTATAAAAGTGTAGTGGAGCTGCAGGTAGAAAGAATGAATGCTTAATCTGTCCAATCGTTTGTTCAGTGTTAGCTGCCAGGAAGGATTTATGTTCGGCGAAATTGAGTGAGTTTGAGTAACGCATACCCAGGTCGCAAACTGAGTTGGCAGTTGAAATACCATGATCATCCAGCCTTATAAAGTCATCTGGTATATGACAGCCGTGTGCAATAAAGGTGGATTTATTGGCTGAAAATTTCGTCAGCCAAGTTCGACACCAAGAGTCTAATGAAATGAAATCCTCCCGTATATTTCCTAAAGAAGAATTGGAATCGGCAGGAGGAAAAGTGTAGACAAGTTTGATGTCATCAGCGAATAGAAGTAATTTGCTATGCCTGATAAATTCCTATATATCGTTTATATATATAAGAAAGAGTAACGGTCTCAGCACGCTTACTTGAATCACTCCGCTCTAGGCGATGAACTGTTATCTCCTATTTTCACTGTTTGTGTGCAGTCCACAAGGTATGAGACAAACCAACTGAACAATGGGTCATGTATACCGAAGGATGCCATTTTGATCAGAAGACGCCTATGAGGCACACGATGAAAAGCTTTCTGCATATCCAAAAGTATAATAATAATTGTATTCCCTGAATCAGCAGATTTTGCAACACGATTAAAGAATTCCAGCTGGCACGTAATGTACGAACGTTTCCTAAGGAACCCATGCTGGGAGTGGTTTATAAGATTTTGTGATAATAAAAACTCAACCATGCGACATTTTATTATCCCTTCCAACACCCTAGAACAAAGTGAATCATGGTTAAGGGGACAATAATTATTGATGTCTTGTCGCGAACCACCCATGTAACTGGGCTGAATTATAGACATCTTCCAGTGGGGAGAGAAAGAGCCTAATGATAGAGAAAATGCACAAATGTTAAGCAAAAGAAGAGGAACGTCATGTCCTCCGTGTTTCAGAGCAACAGGGTGAATACCTTTCGGACCAGGAAGTCACGAAGGTTTGATAGCATGTGACTGAGAGCGTATTTTCACTGCATCAACGGTAACGTGGCTTAGGAACGTGTTCGTTTTTACAGGGAGAGGGGGGGGCAATATATTTTCTTCAATGTTGAAGGAAGCAGCAAATTGCGAATTGAAGGCCTTGCAGGTTGTTACGGGATCATCTACGGTAGTTTTATCCTGTAATGTAACTAGTGAGATACTGGGGTTTCTTGTGCAGTTTCTGCGTTTAAATAACTTCATCAACTCAAAGCTCTTCTCTATGGTGTTCAGCGCACGTTTTTCCTCATTTGGCTGGATCATTTTGGTTCTATTTTCTATAGTATCAAGCATTTTATACATCTGAATAGTAAGGGAGAAATCATGTGTGTTCGGTGTCGTGATCTCAGACTTTCGAGCTTACACTGCTCTTTTGGAGTAGGGATCCTGCAGTCACCACACACATTACGGCGCTTTGATCTTTCCGGGGCTAAGATATTCATACAAAACCTGAAGTGTTCATTAAATACTTCGTTTGCAATACTGAGGTCAGAGGTCAGAAGGAATGTGTTCCACACCAGGGACCTCAACAAAGTGACGAACATCTTCCAGTCGAGTAATCTTATTTGGCGATAACATGTTGGGTTCGACATTTTTGCAGCTTTTATGTCAAATGTGAATTTGACCACGCTGTGATCACTTCCTGGAAACCGTTCTAGGACGGATACATTAGCAGAAGAGATACCCTTAGTGAGAATGAGATCTAAAGTGTGGCCTAGTCTGGTAGGTGCTAAAACGTGTTGGCGCCAACCATTTACTTGGACACATGCGAGAAGCTCTGCTTGATTAGCAAGGGCTGTGAAAGAGGTCCAGGAAATATTGGGCATATTGGAATCTCCACCAATTATTTTGTACTGTGTGGATGATGTTGATACATAATTCATTCCGTTAATAAGATAGGTCATGTCGTCATGAGTGGCGTTAGGCGGTCTATAGACGCATCCTAAGAGTAGTTCACAGGATTCACTTGATACTGATAGCCACAGTGAATCATCAATTCTATCAAGGCACGGCTCATCGCGAATGGTTGCAGAATACTGCTCCCTTAAGTAAATGAAACATCCACCGCCATGTCCTATACCGCGATTTTTACGAAACATATGATAACCCATAACATTTGATTGTGTGTTTGAAGTCTCAGGGGTACACCAAGCTTCATTGACCAGAATGATGCAAGGACTATATAAGTAGATGAAAGAGCTAAAAATATGCATATTATTGATTAGTGAGTGTGCATTCAAAAGCAATAAACTAAGTGTATGTTCTTTATTCGACGTAATTTTTAGACCTTTAAAAATGTCCAGAGCAGAAAGGTCTTTGTTACTCAGAGACTTTGGTGACGACCCTTGGTCTGATGCGTTTATAATGAGCGCATCAATGACAAATGGAATGTCCCCTGCGTCTGAGTCCATAACAGAAAATTTTGGAAAAGTGTCAATAGGGTGTGGTGGGGCATTGGGGAGATGGGAGGTGGACTGGGCAGGGGAGGTTTGAGCGGTGTGTGACGCAATGAAAAAGGGTAAGGTTGAAGTAGATTGGTCATATCTACATGCACGTTGTCAGAAAAAGGATCACGGGTTGCATTTATGTGAGCATTAATACTATGGTGGCTGTTTGTATTAAAAGGGGCGGTATGCGAGGGATAAGCGGCTCTGGTGGAAATAATGGGGTTCTGGTTAAGTCTTGCTCTAAATAATGTGTCACGCGAGCGATTGCTATTGTTGGGAAGAGGCCGGAGATTAGGTGTTGGTTATAATTACACCCTTTTTTTCCCTAGGTGCGGGTATGGGTTTACATGCTTATTTTTCCCCTTGTACTGCGGAGGAGGTAAGCACGAACGACTCGTAGGATAATGAATTGAGGGGGGTTTATTGAAGACAGTGCTCCACCGATGGCCGGTTTTTGGGTTCCTTTGAGATGAGTTCAAATTTGGAACGCCGGCAGGTGTCTGACTGGTAGATGGTCTGAGCACCACGTTGTGTGATCTTGCTACTGCGTTGACCTGTTGGGATCCATACGTTTTATTTGGCTCAATATGGGCACATTTATCTGCATATTGTTGTTTGGAAGTTGACTCCCCGACGGTGGCCGCCATTTCGTAGGGCAGGTTGCTAGAACCGTCAAGATCTACTGCCAAATTAATCTAGGCGGCAAATATGATGTCCTGTGTTGTGTGGTCGGTGTTTTCAAGAAGTACAGTGGCATGTTCAGGTGTGATGCAGCAAGATGGAGCTACACACTCACCTGGACCCGATTCATTGCTTTTGGACATCGTCGCACCTTGCTGGAATGTGTCATGAGCCACACGCTTGGAGGTGACAAGTGTTGAGCAACGGGCGATTTTGACACGCCCTCTCAAGTGGCGTTCTATCCTGCATAATTCTTATCAGTTGAGGGGAGGTTTTGGACTTGATTAGTTCCTGAAATTGGATGAATTGTCTCGCGATTGTTTCGCTCTGGAATTGGAACAAAAGCGGGCAGCAGATCTTTTGAGTATTCTTACGAAGACGAATGCAGGTATATGATGTCGGGTCTATATCAGTAATCCTCGTGAGTAACTTCTTAATGCCATCGAGGTGAAGCTTATCTGGCACATTGGATACGATTGCATTATATGTACAACGCATCCGTTTTGTGATTTCTGTTGTCAATGTGTTGAGAAACATGCTTGCGCTCTCTAAGTTATCCATCTTGGGACTTTCCGGCACTTTGAAGATGTAAGATAGGGAGATAAGATTCTCCTTTAGATAATCGAATACAGCAAGGCTTGTTCTTAGTTGGGCCAGTTCAGCTTCCAGTCTAGATACCTTATGAAATAATTCCGCCAATATATTGTCTAACGGGATAGTTAGAGGGTTACTAGTAGGAACCATTAGTTTATCCCCACCCCCTCTAAAAGCGGCGTCTTTGGAAGGGACTTTGCAAGCCTTGGACCTAGAGTATTTGCCCTTAGGCCGCTCGATATCTACTTCAGAGCTAGAACAAGTGGTTTTGACACCAGTCGATCTTCCCAGCCAGCAAAATCTCTCCAATTACCCTAGGTAATTTCTAAAAATTATCCGGTAATTTAACCCGGTAATTTCAGTGGTAATGACCCGAAATTACCCTGAAAATTACCCATAGAGTAATTTTCCCCACAGATTACCCATTTTATATAGTTTAGATTTTCCTATTTGTTTTCCACTGAAATACGGCTTCCTTCACTTTCACGCGTAATTCGCCGAATATAGTTAGAAAAAGCTACCCCTTCCATTGTCACTAACATAACAGTCGTCCGAATTAAGGCGACAGAGCGGAAAGGCGTTTCACGCAACAACCGAAAATACGGCAGTTAATGTGAAAATATATTTGCATTGGAAGATGTACAACCATGCTTTGATATTCCGTGTTGTCTTAATACTCGAAATATTTCCGACACGTTTGCACTCAATTCTCGGCTAATGAATTAGTCACCTGTAAATTAGATACAAGATAAAGTTGCAATGGAAAGTTTGAAACACCGTACCTTAGAAAACAAATGATAGATCGAACGCGTAACATAACCATCCCACAGTATTCTTCCTAGGCATTTCAATAATGCTACAGATATCTGTTGGTTCATAACCAGCAACCCGAATGTCATCCTAAACTTGTAAAAAATCAAACATGAACCATAACAATACAAGTTTCATGGATGTGTTTGAAATAACATATCTCCGTAAATAAGCGAGATAGATCAGAAATGAAACACAACAACCCTATAGTATTCTATATGGGTGCTGGAATAAAGCTACAGATATTGGCAATTATCCGTTTCACGGGATTCGCCACAAAGGTCGTTCAAAAGACAAAAAGGTAGAGCCATTTTACGTCATTTCCTATCTATCGTTTAGAAAATATTTTCGTTTGCCAAGAAGCACTTTAGGCCACTATCTCGATCTAATCAACAGCTATTTTACTCCCATGTACAAGAGGTTTTGTGGCGCAAACGGAATCCCCGTAACTGTATGAGACGACTGTTGTTTGCTTTCTCGCATACGGACTGCCACTGCCGTTAAGTTTCACTATCGGTAGTTATCAGTAGGTTTTTCTATTTATCGCTTGCCCATCTTCACCCTTCAGATCTCCACCTCAACGTTCTCCAAGGTTAATGAATTGTATAAGCAGAAAGTATTCAAGGCACACACGAGTAAGCCGGTTGCAGTATACAATTTACACTTTCAGTCTATTGCCAATGTAGGAACGTAGCTGTTCGCCAAGTACCACTTCATAATCATACCCGGAAAGGGAAATTCCGCGAGCCAACTCGCCAAACTGTTCCCCACCTTATATCACACAGAAGAGTAGTGTATATTACAACAAGCATGGATTCATTGTCAAGCATTGTTGAACTTGATATATTCAGAGAATGAAATCGCTAGCATGGTCCCGCTGACCTGGACCATAAAGAAGACATGAGTATGCAGTATGCGTTCATACTACTAGCTGCTCCACCAGATTGACTTAGACTATCAACAACGCCGGGATATGCAGTGTGCGTTCACACTAGTGGGTATTTCAACTTGATTAACTTATGCTATGAAGAACGTCTGAGTATGAAGTTGATGTCCGCAGTAGGGTCATTCCAGCCTGGTTCACTTAAGCTATGAAGAACGTCTGGGTATGTAATATGGGATCGCACGCGTAGATGCTTCAACTTCGTTCACTTGAGTTATGAATAACATCTGGGTATGTAATATAGGTTCACAGTTGAAGCTACTCCACCCGATTGACTTAAACTATCAATGTCTCAGCTTGCAGCACACGTTCACACTAGTAGCTGCTCCACCCGATTGATTTAAACTATCAACGTTTGAGATTGCAGTATACGTCCACACTAGTAGCTGCTTCAACCTGATTCACTTGAGCGATGGAGAACTGCTGAGTATGCATTCACACCAGTGTCTATTCCAACTTGATTCAGTTGAGCTATGAATAACGTATCAGAATGCAATATGAGTCAAAACTAGTAGCTGCTCCACTCGATTGACTTAGGCTATCAACAACGTCTCAGAATGCAGTATGCGGTTACACTAGCGGCTATTCCAACCTGATTCACCTAAGCTATGAATAACGTCGGGGTATGCGATATGCATCCATACCAGTAGGTGCTCTACCCGATTGACTTAAGTTATGATCAGCGTCTGGGTATGCAGTATATGTTCGAACTAGTAACTGCTCTTTCCGAACTGCTTTTACCATTAACAATTTGGAGAACAAACACATGCGAGGAGTGATGAAAAACCCGTGTTGAGACGTTTGTTGTACATGATAATTATCTTTTGTGAGTCCGTTGATTGTCATAATGATTGGAATATTTTCCTGCACCGCGATAGATACTTGGTGTTCTAAACATCATAATGTGACTGTTTGAGATGTAATCCGCAGGCAGTTTGATTTCATGTTTCCGTATATTGTTCCGCATGAACGCCACGCGACCCCAATCTGGTTGGAAACAATGCATTAAAATGGGTAGAATTTACCTCGGAAGACCCTTAGTGATAGAATTGGACTTGATACCCTGTTCTTTCGCTGTTCCGTGAACATCTAAAGTGGAAACAACCATGTGATGGCGCCATTTTCAACCATATCTAAGGGCGACGTTTCATTGACCGGTATCTAACTGGAATCAGGCAAACGAAGAGAAATGGTAAAAATACTGTATAGACAAAGAAGCTGGAAATGTTGTCATACATGTTTCATCATCAAATGTGTTAGTGTTCTTGTTGAAATGCAATGCCAACACCGTATGGTCGTATATTTCCATTTCGACCATATCTTCAGAACGCCGCAAAATACAGCACTCTCAGGCTATATGATGACGCATTTCATCCCGAAAATTGCAATGATCCCATTTATAGCGGTTGAAAAAGTGAGCTAACGCCAATAACGGGATACTTTCGCGAAAATGGTGGGAAATTGTTTCATCACCAAGTCAATACTCTGGGGACTTATTCGATGTATTCCAATTTTTCCATCAACGACGTTTATTTACAAGTGATGTACTGTAGATACTTTGTCTGAAATTCCGATTTCAAAATTTCCAAAAATATTTGGAAATCGAGGATTCGCGCCGAAAGGACCGTTTTGTCTTTTGAACGACATTGAGGCGAATCCCGTGAAACGGATATTTGCCCAGATATCTGTTGATTCATATCCAACTGCCCAAAAATTTCGTCTTGTATAAAATTCAAACGAAATTTTCTTCCTATACTTATACAAAATTCAAACGTGAAATTCTCTATCTCTTCAAATAAGCGAGATAGAGCAAAAGTGGAACATAACAGTGTTACAGTGTTCTTTCAGACATCCGCCAGTTCGTATCTGTTAGCCCGAATATGTCGTCCTAAACGGGTACAAAAATTAAACATGAATGATAATAATACAAGTTTCATGGTTGCGTTTGAAATTTTGGATTTTGGTATATACGGACTGCAGACTTAAAGCATGTATCCTTATATTTTCGTGTCCACCGCCTAACATTCTGCAGCAATCAAGTACGAAGTGTATACATTTCGTATGCAAATACAAATTCGCGTACGTACCCATAAAACAACTTACCGCTCAAATAAAATTAGTTCTCAAACATAAACACCTCACACAGTCGTTAATGCACGCGGGAGGTGCTCTGAGAGAAAACGGAGAAGGAAAATCTCGTTTGCCATCAAACAATCACACGGCTTCTAAAGTGGCGCCATCCGACCATTGCATATTCCTACCAACATTCAAACAAAATGTGTATTAATAACCAGACGATAATCATGGAAGAAAATTTAACAAACTTTTTGTGAATTCTGTTTATAGTCCAGTTTTGTTGATCAGGTTGCCTTTGGTGGTCTTAATTAACCACGCCGGCAAAATGGGCAATTTTTAGGGTAATCTCCCCCCAAAATGACCCCTCCATAGGACAATTTGTGCTGGTTGGGTTGTTTGACGACCGGTTTTGGTCATGATGATCTGTTATATAAAGATATTTTTCAAACAGACGGGGACGTACGCAAAATATAAACAGACCATACGGTAAAAAGTTGTCAAAAATAACAATTATATAGGAAAGTTCAAACGGGATATCCACGCAGTAATTACTCGCCTTCTGCTAATCGCGCACCCAATCAGATACGCAACGTCGTATGTGGTCATTCTGTTAAGAATGTTCTTCACATACCAGTCAACATCCACAAACTCACGACGGTCGCACCCGTAAGTGGTTTGTATTTCATAACCCCGCAGCAGCCACCCGCCGTGGATCAATATTTTCTGAATGCCGACAGCTAGGAAGTCTCTTGGATGCGTCCTGTTTTTCAACCGTCCGTTTGTGTTCTCTAGCCTATTATTAGTTTGACCACCCAAGTGGACACATCGCCTTGCGCTTGGAGCGCCCACTTCGGCATGATGTGCGACCAACTACACAACAAGTGATTCAGAAATTTATCCGTTAGGCCGATGATACAAAAATTTCTTTTGAACCTACGACATACAGTGTAAGAGTGCAACTTACTCTTCCTCATTGTCTGCCGTAGCCATTCAGTAAAAGAGAGGACGACTGTGAATGGAGTTTGTCTTTTAACAAATATGACGGACGAATTTTGCCCTCTCGCATGCGGCATCGCGTACATAAGAGTGACACAATAGGGTGACGCAGCCGAACACCACATGGGCTGTCCTCATTTGCGCAGCCATCTTATCCATGACAAATGTTTTCACCGCAGTCTGCCCGCTCATAACTTCTCAAAAGATTTCAAAAATTCTTCATGGTGAAGCATATTTCTCACTACGAACGCATCCACACATCACGGGTCGGCGGTTTCCCAGACCGTCTGTCACTAAGAGCTGATATAACTTCCAACCTCGAAAGTATGAGGAAGTATACAATGTTGTATTTGTGCCTGTTTATTCCGCGGGTGGCAGCCACACTCACAACATGCGGGAAACGTCGGAAAAGTTCGACCTGCGTTCGCTTGATGAGGCGAATACGCATATATCTGCAGTAATTTTCCCACATAGTGCGCACCACACCTATTGCACTAATCACCGACAACACCTCGTTGTAGGATAAAAATCATATATTAGACGATTGAGAGGGTGGTTGTGCTCCAACTTGAAAGAACCCACAACCAGATAGGCATCTCGTCGGACCACTTGATCCCGTGATCCACAACATGTGTGGCAAAAATTGATTTGTAAGGACTAACAGTTAATCCACTAGACACATTTGAAAACCCTGTATACTCTCCTGCGCGACTGATACTTCGTACAACGATAATAAATCTGCACGGTTTTCTGAAACTCATATCACCTTATCTTACCGCACTTTAAAGCGGTTTTCGACCTACGGCTTGTCCCACAGAGATATATAATGCCCACCTCGTCCATGTGTCTCTAAAGACACTGCTGAAACTGTGAGAGTGCAAAATTCGCGATCGTTAAACACTGCCTTGAAAGTCGCAATGTACCCCATCTCCTAGAGATAAAAAATAAACAGCTGAAAACAAAATAAACAAATGGCAAGCTTGGAAAAATTAATTGAAAACAACCCTAGCATTCTTGCGTTAACATTGCCACACAAAATCGTCCACAACAACAACAGCAGCAATAATGCTTTTTGAAAAGCAAGTACAATGAGGTGGTTATCAATTAATGGGCAGTTAAAACGAACGTCTATGAACCCAAAGACGCAGATTTAGACGGTTCCAATTTCTGCACCAGAGATCAAGCTATTAAAACGATTTTTTCCAGGAAAATAATTTTCCGGAACAAGACGGTTCAGGAACCTTCGGTCTACGGCTAGCACTAATGGTGAGAGACGGACGTCTAGTTTACATTGGAACACTGAAGTCGCCCATGATAGGCAGATGACTAAGGTTTTGTAGTCCTAGGAAGTTGTCTAGGTTTACAAGAAGTGTCGTTATCAGAGAAGTCAGATGAGGGAGAACGATAGATAACCCCCACTAGGAGTGAGTCTGGGCCACGTAATGCCAACCGACATCACAGAGCATCACATTTATCAGAGAAATGAAATCCACCGATAACCCTGGGTGTTGGAAGACATTGCTGAACAAAAATCGCGGAATCTCCCATTCTCCCTCGGACGGAGTCAGCTCAGTAAAGTGAATATCCGGGAACACTCATTTCACTGACATTGATGTCACCCGTAAGCCAGGTCTCCGTGAAAGCAAAAACGTGGGGTTGTGTGCCATGAATTAACTGTCTGATTTCCAGTAACCTATCGATCAAACACAGAGAGTTCGTATACATGCACATAAGAGCTACTTCCTTACTTGACTTCTCGAGGAATAAGAGGGGAGTGTACGAGGAAGAGTCTGTGAAGACACCCTAGAATTGAGGAGGGTGGTTGTGTTGGACTCGGTATTTACCGCCGAGTGGTTCTGATTGCTCTCCTTTGAGGCTGTGGGTGCGACGTCACTGCTCGTGCGTATGTCAACGCCCCCACTGCACGACTGATCTGCACTTTCAGTGTACCCCGGCTTAATTCCGCTATGTTGGAGGATGTTCGACAGACTTCACCTAAGGATAACTCGGCCTCGTCTGCTGGATGCTGAGTTTGAAGGGAGGCAGTGTGCGCGGTTTTACGGAGTCAGTCATAGAGATTGTTTGTGAGGTGTGCCAATAAAATGCTTTTTGATTTGTAGGCGGCATCCCCGAAAGGTCCCGATCGTCCCGAATTCCTGAAAGTGAAAATTTTTACGGGGCCTGTTGGTGGTTTTGGCGTGAGTAACTCGGAGAACAGCATTTGTGCGGTGTCTTCAACACTTTTGTCCGTTCTTGGGGGGTTGTCCTGAGTGGATACTGCTGGAGTAGAAACCACGACCTTAGACTCCAGCTGTGGTTTCCGGTCTGCCATGATTCGTGACTTAGTTTTATTATGTTGCTCGCGCTTCGCCCTCTTTCGCCAGAAGCGATCGAAATAATCGTCTTTTAGATGGGCGCTGGTAGATTCCAAAGACTAATTTTTCCACGACTCTCTCGGACTCAGCATGGCTGGCAAGGTTACCAAAGGCCCAGTGAGTTTTTGACTTCCGGGGAGAATGAAGATGCTAAGACTGACTTGGTTAATTTAGTTGGTGAAGACATTATGGAGAAGCGGCTTCATAGATCAACTCTCCTTTTTCTGGGAGCTCGCTTTCATATTCGCCGCTGCCCTCTTCATATGTGCGGTTGACAGGGTAACTGCCCTCTTGGTGACCGCAACACTAGAACGTGCAGGCGTTGTGTATTCGTTCAGAGACTGGGTTTCCAGTTTTATTTCGGGCAGAGTCCGTTGGTATTCCTGCATCCTATTCCCCATGGAAGGAACAGAACGACATATAGTGCTAGGAAGAAGAGCTCCGCATTTACAGTCTCAGATTTTCCGCGTCGCTTCAATTTGCGTGACGCGTGCCTGATTACTCAGCGCCAAAGCAATGTCCTGACTATCGTCGAACCTGCAGTTCGTGCAGATAAAATTTAAAGCAAAAGATGCAAGATGTTTGTACTGGTGTTCGTTGACGCCAGTGTATCTGAAGTGACACCACTTCCGGCACTGGTAGCACCACTTACCTTTTTGTACAGGTATTTTGATCTCATAACGGCCACAAATGCTCACTACCTCAGTCAATTGAGTCCCAGTACTGCTAGATCTGACTCGCATCATTGTCAATAGAAACAAGCAATACAAAATTTAAAACGGATACTGAAACAGGTACAATGCAACCCGAAAAATTCAATACGTAATGATTCGGTATGTTATTCGGTGACTGACAACAGTAACCTTATCTAATTTTTGGTGCGCATGACACCAATAGAGCAAAAAATGCGTAGACAATAAGAGCGAATAAATTTGAATCAAATTTCGATTTACCCGCGCACGTTGCTTGATACGGCTGGATTTAAAGTGATGAACAAACGTCAAAGATTTCTCACATTACTCGGAGGGGATAAAATACCGCATGATCAACTATGCCCGTGGATTGTGTTTTCACGATAGTGTCTAGTGCTGGGAAAGTAAGAGTAGTTTGTGTTTTTCTGTACAAAATCTCAAGGATAGCTATCGTCTGGAGCTTTGTCACATTTCGAATTATGTTGCTGTATTCGGTCCTCGCTGTCCCGTTGTTCTTCGTGCTATACCTAGTTCTTCCTTTTATTTTTGAAAGATTCCCTAGACTTTACCGTTCTTTTGTTTTCAAACCAAAAGGTGAGTGAAGTACGAAGTGTATCCAAAAATTTGTAGTGCATATTCCCAAACTTGTACAACGTTTTTATGTCCTACTTTCATCCATACAGGTATGTGTGTTCACTCCTGATACTTGTAAGCTTGCTGGAATATCGCTGTGCTTTGAGTAATCGTTTGTTTTATGAGTGACAATGAATACCTCGAGACAAATCAATTCGAAAACGAGCATCGTAGCGAGGAAGTAAGCTGAAGTAGAGGTGACAGAAATGTTGTTAACGCAGAAATACTACTGGCCATCACACGCTGTCATCTTTAGTAGTGTTTACAGCTAATGGTTCATGTGTTCACACAGCTTCCAACCGGAACAGACCGATATTTCATATTTCTCGACTATCTCGCGGTTCTACCTAGTTGTTGCTGGGTTTGGGGAATAGTGACCAGTGCAGTTAACGTGCAGCTTGTGCGCCGCAGTCACATGGCATGTAGACAGTCAATCGGACGACATGCATCATGCGAACTTTCTTAATAGCCTAAGTGCAATATGCAACTATGAGTTTTGGAACTATTTTACACATCATACCGCAGGCAGGCCAGTGAAATCTCCAGGTCGTTGCAATACTATTAAACAGAGAGTTCCGAACTTTATAGACCTTTGACGGAAAGCTCTGCCGACATTTTAAGTAATTGTGTTGGTTCTCTAGTTTGAGTGCATGGTCTCTGGAACCAGTATTAGTAGTGATGGTAAATAGATTTTTACATTAATGGTTAGGGATATTAAGTTCAGGACCAAAAAAGTAAGTATCCAGTCGGTCCTCAGTCATCAAAACCTCAGCAACTACACATTAGGTTCATTACTTTGTTCGTAAGATTTCGTGTGCATCCTTAGGACGGCCTTTGTGACCTTTTGCTGAACTGCCCTAAGTAGGATCTTATCATTCTGGAAATGCGGGGGGCAGATGGCATTGACGTCTTCAAGATGAGGTCGAACAGAGTTGTTATAAGAAGGCTTGAGGCATGTGGGTTGAAACTTACCAAAGGACGCCGGGGTCCTGCTGGCTTTCTCGGTATTAACTTCTTTGTCCAGTGAACTTGAAAGAGTTTTGGGGAAATACGTTCCTAAATCCTACTCAGTGGGTGTGGATTAAAAGATAATACCATTGAGATTATAAGTGATCCTAGTGGTATACTGAATTTGCATTACATTGCGCTTCTCAATGTTAAAATTCAGAAGGCTATTCTGAGACCAGGCAAATAGTGTTGAAGCCGCTTTGCAGAAAATTAGGACTATCAGCACCTTTGGTGCTGCACCAGATTTTCACATCCTCCTTGAGCATAAACAAGAGAAAGGACAGTGGGAAGGTTATATCATTTATGTAATTTAGAGAAAGACAGGGTCCGAGAACTGAGGCCTGGGGAACTCTACTTGCTTTTCCAATGGAGGCTAGAGAAACATGAGTTGATCTGAACACAATAACAACAATTGGTGAGGTAGAAGTTTAGCCACTCAGGCAGGTTGCAATGAGCGCCAAAGTTTTGTAGCTTGTCGAGTTGCACGATTGAACGCTTTAACAAAATCCAGGTGCGCAACATCCACTCCTGTGCTTTGATTGATTGACCTCCTCCAGTGGTCAGCAGGAGGTTTGTTGAACATGAACGTCCTTCTGCGAGAGGCCTGCTGGGCGTAATAAAAAAAAGCTGTGGCCAGACAAGCGCTTCAAGAACTTTGGATACACTGGATAAAACAGCGATTGGTCTATGGCTGGATTGAAGGTTACGCCGTTATGTTGGTAACTGTCTAACTCATTGGAATGGCTTCCTGTTTAAGCAGCTTGGTGAACGGTATGTTCAGAAGATTAGCAAGCTGTTTGACACCTTCAGGCAAGACGAAGGGAAAAATTTCATCTCACCGAGTGAAGCTACCCTTGAGATTACGCAGTCTGGCTAGTACAATTGGTGGAGAAGTGTCTACCGTGCATTTACCCTCCGGGAAAACAACAGTTGAGAAGGCGCTCAGCGCCATAAAAGATAGTGTGAAAACGCTGCTTTAAGAGTCAACTAACACATCGGCAGATTTAGCGTCGTTACTGATAAGTGGAAGATTCGAAACGGAACAAGCCTTTAGGTTCCGAGACAGATCGACTGATGAACCGTTGGTATCGGAAGTGGTCTTCCTGAATGAGAGCTGTGTATCGACTTCGAATACGAATATAGGACTCTTGATCAGACTCAAGCGTAGATATCCTAAAGGCCATCCAAACTTTCCGTTTGCTGTAGATAGATTTGATTGTACAACGACGAAGCTGAAGCGGAGCGTTCCGGGATTTAGGCGTAGATAGGGATGTGCTAGCTTCTACAACTTTGTTGATGGCGTCAGAAAGCTTTGAGCACAAATCATCGACAGAACAGGATGTGCCAGGGTTTTCTTAATTTACGGGCGAGAGATACAATCTAAGACGTTCCGCATTCATGTATCTGAAATTTCTGTGGTTGGTGCTTACTGGACGAATGCTGCATATGTAGTTAAACGTTACGGTAGTTTAGGGAAGTACTGCATAAGACACGTGAAACTACTGGTTACAGTTGAAACGTTGAATTGCATGATCGTGTGCTCGGACTGTCGTAGAACAGGAGCCACACTTCGAGCATTCAACCTTTGTTATAAAGTGAAAACTTAATAGTATTCAAAGGAACTAATAAACCTCGAAAAATAACCCAAATTTTATCAAAGCAATTTGAAACACACCGTATTTGAATTTCCCGTCCCTTTTAAACGGGCTGTTTGGCGGAGACAACGATGGACAGAAACAGCCGTTATGTTGATATGATCGTCACGAACAGGCTAAGTTGCCCACCCATAGAGCAGTATGGTTCACGCACAAACGTTATACACCCAGCCTTCCAGTGAAAATCCGGCTTCTTTTTGACGCCACCTCGTGAGTTGGCGAAAGTACCGCGTGCTCTAGCTATGCTCACTGATATTTCCTCAGTACTGACAAGATGATGGCACCTAATTGAGTGGAACTGTCTGCATTCCAAGCGGACTATCTGCAGTCGATAAGGGGGAAGTGGGGACACCCTAGTCTTGTCGTAGCACTTTACGGAGCTGTTGCCAGTAACAAATTACGTGTAAAGTTGGAGAGAAGAAATGCGCAGTAATTCGACTTTATTCATTGGAGAACATGACCTACCTACTGAGGAGATGAAGAATGCGAGACTAGTAAATTAATTCGGAAACGGTGATCCTCGTAGTCTTTATCGCCGTCATTAATTTGTGTATTGGTAAAAATGTTAGATGTAACAGTGATATTCACAGCTCTCCTACGTAAGCAACCCGGTCTTATGCGTTTTTGAATTGGTAGACTTTCTAAATTTCGTCTATTGTCCGAATGCCTGTGTTGGCAAATCGGTAGCACAAGGTTTTGGCCCTATTTTTGTTGTGGAAAGCTAACAGATATCGGGATTTGGACGAATTGATTGTTCCTGCGGGGCGAGCTAACTTTCATTGTCGTTAAAATGGCAAATTTCTGTGGTAGTACTGTTTCTTCATGTCCGTTCGAAAATATCACATGAACCCACTTCTGATTTCATTCACGACGTCCAGCCACCTCAATTAAGATGTTTTATTTGGATGATCGAGCATTTCACCCTCTAATTACGGTCCCAGGAGTCAGCTGCCACTGGGAATGGTTGACTTTTCACTACATATCGATATTCACTCATTCAGTAAAGCGGAATAGAATGTGACGCTTCAGGTAAGGCTGATTCCTATTACACAGTTTGCGATCCTTGTGACCAAACGGCGAGTTATAGTATTCAACAGACATTCGTTTAACCGTTCCACTTGTCTTTTGAGTTGAGAGTTGTACTCCGTCGTCGGTGTCCACGCGAAAATTTGGCCAACCGGTCAAACATGAAAGATGAGTTTCGATTAGAGGAGATGAGGGCAAGAATGCAAACCGATCTAGTCATCTGAGATGTTGCTAAATATACCTCGGATTCTCTTAGCAGAGAACCTTGAAGCTAACCCGAATTCCGCAGGAGCTGTTGATTCATGAAGCGGTTTCCTTGCATTTTCACAAACCTTCCTGATTCAGCCGTTATTCTTCATCCGAATAAACGGAAGCTGCTCTTAAATTACGTGTCGTCTTCGACCTATGAACATATCGCTAGGTGTTTAGCTTATGACGCTGCTGTATGTGTGCCTTTGAAACTATTTTTATCCAACCGAAGAACGGTATTTGTTAGCAGCATGTAGACGGGATCGTGAACAAAATCCTGATCAGTATCTCCGGGAACTCTTATCCTTAACAGACGATTGGACTTTCAAAGCCGTCAAGGCTGGACAGTACCGTGGTAATACTCTGCGTCGAGCATCTACTAGTCAGTTGATTTACACTCCCATCAGTCAGAGGACCATAAAACTTTGGATCTAAGGACAGCCACCGATTATGCTAACTCGTTCAATATGGTTCGAAATCATTCCCATCCATTCAGAGCCCAAGTTTGCTCAAGCACTGCAACGTCGCTACTCACAATGTATTCAATTGCTTGCTCCCCTGAGCACCAGGTACTTGGCGCCAGCAAATTTGCGTTTTTTTCTTCGGATCCAGTTGTCACCCCTGATACCAATGTCTCTCGAAGGATGTTTCATGTGAAGCTTACGGTAAAAATGATCATTTAAAAAAATGTGCCCGCTTAGCGGCGACAGCAAACCCATTGCATTTGTGACAAACTCAGTTCCTAAATCAATTGCTGAAACAGTAGCACCCGCTTGTTCAACCGATGCCGTCATAGATATTGCTGTCAACGGAATTGTATAACGAACACTTATTGTTGCTTGGCGCTCGGATAACCAAGTCTCCGAAGCTGACGTCATTCGTATCCGGTGGCTTGTAGATGATTCGAAGGCTCCAGTTGTTCTGGCCCCCATTCGTTCAACATGCACTACTCGTGAGCATTGCTTTGTATTTCTAAAACATAAAGACACTTTTCATCCTCGCATTCGACTTGCTGTCTTTCCAAATGTTTTGTGTGGATGTTTTTGTCAAGACGATTTTCTAAAACTACGCACGAAGTTAGGAATTTAAAAAAACAATCGGCAACTACTTTCTCTGTGTTGCCTCATTGCGGCATGTGTCGCTTTTTCACGTCTTTTTGCAAACCTTGCAAACCAATGACCAGTAAATCCAAATGTCACAGCTTTGTAAGTGAAACATTCCTTTAATCAGAACTACAATGATTGCTCAAGAAAATATCTCCGAGCAACCTGAAGCTTCCTGGCAATCGTAGTTAATCGTTACTACCAATGAGCGTTAATGAACGAGTGGGAATTGGTTACAGATGAGTAGTGGGCAATTTCGATTGGCATAAGTTGGACAGGTGATTGTAGCTTTCGCATTTCCATGGACTCTTGAGCCAGCCTCTTTCGAAAAGCAGCACTATATTCAAGTTTTCCTCTCGTTAAAGATGTCAGTAGCACATGTTTTTGCTACGGTTGGGGTTGATTTTAGTCAAACGATCAATTGCCCTACTTTGACACTTGTCCTTTGACAAGCATAAACAACTTGTTGAAGAGAATATCTACTAATAAGTCTGTCAACCCTTTTGATCTCGAAAGTGTATGTATTCAGATCCACATAGTGGAAGATGATAGAACCTATGCTGTTCTTTGCCCCCATATCAGTGTACGCAGATATCTTGCGTTATCTGATGAGCAAATTGTTGAGAATTATAGACCGTGATACCTGAGTACGAATGAGAACACAGAAGGCCTGGAAGCTGGGCTTTATTCCTCCGAGAAAACAGAATAACTGCAGAAGTGACAAGAAGTGCAAAGTTGCTAAATGAATACGAAACAGTAATCACAACAGAAGCACATTCCGTGACCCTCGTCGATGTACAGGTACGGATGATCCAAAGATAACACAAAAAGAGGCAGTAGTTCCGTTACTGAATAGAGGTTTCCCTAAACAGTTGAAAGTACCGTCATTGAACCCAGGATCACTAGATGACTAAATCAAAACGGTATAGTCTACCACGGCTGTCCAACCCAACATCCCATTCCGGCTGTTTAATATTCAGCTTATACTAAATGCTGTCAGAATATCTACAGGTCCTACATTGGTAGGTCTCTACTATTTTGTGAAAACTGTTCTATTCATTTTATTGCTTCTGTTCTTGAATATGTGGAACTGCCATGTTTGCTTTCTAGCTGAAACACCTAGGCAATACTCTAAGGTAGTTCTTTAAAATGGCCAACGTCAACATCTGGTGTCTCCGAACAGAAAATTTGAGGTGTCTTAGTTATTTGCACGATCGTTCTCCCTTATCAAATGGGCTAGTCTTAATATGCTGGCATACTTATCATTGTGTTGAATTATGGAGTATGGCCGTCATCAGAAGATCATTGCTACATATTTAATGAATTCCTAACAAATATTTCGTTAGATTGTTCTGTGAACAACGTGGTACACAGGCTGCGTTTATATTTCTCACCGCTTTAATTCACAGATGAGTGGTATGAATTTTCCTCAATAATGAGTACATGCCAAAACATTTACCGCCGTCATAAGCATCATCATCATAGACAGCAATACATCAGCGGTTCATACTGACGCCTAACTGCCACACAACCACAAAGAAGAGGAAAGGCAAACTTTCCTCAGGAGGAGAGAGAAATGCAGAGGAAAAGGGAGGGAATCCAACTACCAAAATAGTAGCTGCGTCTATATTCAAACGTTCGACATCAAGGTGCCTACACCTTGCAAACGAACAAGCAAACAAACAACCGAGCTGTAATTGAAAGTAAGGCGTCAACAGCAAGACAGCTTCCTTACGGCTTTCACTGCCCTGCGTCATTAAGTGCACTCACTTCACAGACATCTGGGCCATACAACGACACCCTTCACCCTACTGAGCTCGGTCTCCCGCCATCTCACTTAATGTCTCAAGACTGTTTGTCGCGAGGGCTCCAGCCCGGGAGACGAACGCGACCTATAGTGGACCACCCCTTCGTGAACGGTTTCATTTGTCTACGCCAGGTCATCGTCTGTCCACTTCGCACCTTACGCCAGTCGGCTGCAGCGTCGGCAAGCAGTGTTCGGTGTGTCGGACGACGAACTGGCATCCTTAGTACACGACTTAGCCATCTCGGTCTGTGCAAGTGTAAGGATTAAACAAAAGAACTCGTTTGACAGTTACTACCGCTTATCCGCTTCCCAGCCTCTTCGTTGCATACTGGCTGGTGCCACCCGACAAGAACGATCGAACGCCGACATTGGTGGTCGAATACCTGAAGATGGTTCACGTTTTCTACTCTGGGCGGTCATGTTTCGCTGCTCTAAAGTAGCACAGTCCTCACTGTCGCCTTATATACACGACCATTAAGCATCAGGGAGATACCTCTCCGTCAAGGTACACAAACCGGTCAACAACCTCAGTGGCTTCATTATCTAACATTAAATCTACGTAATTACAGCAATATTGCAAAAGCACCTTGAATTTCGAAGCTGCAAAAGGTATTCTGTAGCAGAACGCGAAATAGTATCTAACAGTGCCATTACAAAGCACCTTTTACAGACCGGACATTCAGTGGACCCAAAGACTGCCTTTAGAGTGTTTTTCAGACCGAAACTTAAACAGGCTCTCAATATTGCGGAAGCTGTCTCAATACATCGGCTGAATCCCACCTTATGCGCCCAGAAACATTTGGTGACTAGCCTTGCGCTATGCTGGTAAAAATGCAACTAATACTCTTTGATTCCATTTTAGCTTCGTATTTTTCCTTTTTCCAAACCCAAACCTTTTAGACCCGTATAGATTTTCTAACCCTATCTCACCAATTCCACTTGATCTGTATGGATTTTTTGTTTTGTTTCCAATCATCTCTCTCTCTTTGGACTCCTATTAGCCATTTGATCCATAGCAATTTTATTCATGCTCCTGATAATCAGTACGCTTCAGTTGCATCTTACTGCTTTCGCTTTGGCCACCTGATTGACTGTCTCATGACTAGATCGATTTTGCCTAGCTGCTTGCCCCCTCACTATAAAATTTGTATGTCAATTTCGCAAAAGTAACCGATGAGATGCGAACGAAATGTCAATGCGCAAGACATCTTACACGCTATTATTGGCCTTTTTCAAGTTTATCAGTGGGAACCAGTGTTTCAAACATTGTTTGTGCTGCTTAGAAAGTGTCAAACAACGGCACACTGTCGTCAGCATAATCGAGATCACTTAACCTTCCAGCAGGTAGAAGGTCTACACCGGTATCATTTGAGTGCCGGAGGCAGTCCTCCATTGTATCGTCTATCACAAAACTAAACGAAAGTGATGAAAGAGGACAACACTGAAGTACACCGCTCCTGTTGCTGAAACTGTCAGACAGTTAGCCGTAAGCCATAACCTGAGCTGAAGTATTGCAATAAAGCTTCGACTGTGTGTTTACATAATTGATCGGTGTACCTCTGTTTTCAAGCATCTCTAAAGGTGTAGATCGATCTACCGAATTGAACGCACCCTTATAGTTGAGAAATACGGCGATTGTTAGCCGGCGGTATTCATGACGCTGTTCCAGAATGTGGTGAAGAGTAAAAATGTGGTGTGTACAACCCCGCCCAAGGCAAAACCTTGCCTGTTCTTCCCTAATGTTTACCTCGCGAACTGCAGTGAGTCGACGAGGTATAATGGATGACAAAACCTTAGAAATGACTGGGGCCAAGCTAATTCCCCTATGGTTTTTGCAAGAGCTTCTGATACTTTTCTTGACTGTGGGGACTATTGGCGAGTGACTCCAGCACGCAGGAATAGTCTTCGATGTCCACACGAGTTGGAACAACTGAGTTGAAGCCTCTACTACCATCTGTCCACCTTCTTTGAAACGTGCTGGCGTGAGATCATCTCGACTGGCAGTCTTGTTACGTTTGAGAACCGAAGTACAGTTGCGCACCTCAGTTTTAGTGGGTGATGCTAAATCTACCAACCAGGGTGCTACATTATAGGTTTATGGCGGCAACATGGTAGACGCAGGTGGCCAGCTTAATTGACCCTCAAAGTGTTTTGTCCTCTATTCTAACCTTATGGACTCATTATAGATTAGCGTGTCATCTGCCTCGTCGATAGTTTCGTTAACAGACGATCGCCTGGGACCAGCGGCACGGATAAGTCTGAAACAAAAACGGCCTCCATTTCCCTAACTTTCGCCACTAACCAAGCCTTACGGTTGGCGTTCAGTGTCTCTCAGACTTGTTATATGAACTGCTCTATCTAACTTCTAACAACTCCATGAGTTTTTTAAAAAATTCAACGCCTTTTCAACTCAGGTACGCCCATGACACATGGTTTCCGAATGGCTTTTGAGATTTAAGTCCAGCAGCTATTCGGATCTTCGGAGTGAGAACTACTAAAGTAGCTTCCTAAGTTGTTTTGGTACCTATGCTTTTTCAACGGTATAGCCAGTTTCTCAAAGACCAGTCGTTGCTGTCACTGAGGTCGTAGCTTAGCAAAAGTAAGGATGAAACGACAGCACACCAATGCATGATCTGAGTTCAAGTATGTGCTCAGATAAGAACGACAATCTTGGATGGAACCACGCCACCTGTTACTAACAGCTGTGTGGTCTATCT
>LUCH01000257.1:134930-155943 GCA_013368495.1 Paragonimus heterotremus | reverse complement strand
GGCGGTTTTCCTTTCTGCCTTCAGTTCTTTGCCTGTGAGACACCATATTTCAGAACGCTCTAAATGGTCCTAGATTCCTCTTCACGATTCGTGAATATTCGGAATTTCAAGTGGACAGGAATCCATCGTAGAAATTTATAGAAGTCCGCGACGCCAATTGTGACGGTTCCAGGAATACAGAAATGAAGTAGTTGAATTAGCTCAACCCCAGAGCTAGCTTCGACGCAATAGTAATAACAACCGAACTAGGCAAAGCAAGTAATTTATCCGTCGAGCGCAATTGTACAAGTTATAGTCAGCAATGCAATAAAACAACAGTGATGGGAAATAGGTTTACTGACAATCACCACACCACTTTAGATCGACTTCCAGTCTCCATCTCACAAAGCCTGTAATAAGAATGGTGAAACGTCTGTCGTCTTGGTGAATGTGTGTTAAAGAATACGCGTCCTGAAGGCGTTGTGTTAAAACTTTATACGTGTTTCCTGCATGTTTGTTAAGTTTCCTGTGGGCTGCTTATTGAATGTAGTATTTTTATTTAGGTTCTCATGGAACAGTTTCATATTTGGCGATAGATGTTTCGGTTCAGTCACATTGAATAGCACCAACTGGTAGCCAAAGAGAAGGTTGGATACAAGTTCCTAGCAATTAGGATCAACTAAGGTAGCTCACCTAAAGACTGAAGACAAATCAAGCTAATTTTCCAGTTTATGCAGCTCAAAATGTTTTACCGACATTTGACCGACAAAGTAACACGTAGGCTAGTACAGTCAGATGGTTCAAACCTGGATAAGTGCACTGAGGATGCATATCCTGCATCCTTTTTGCCCATCTTTCATCTCAGTTACCTGAGGTACACAGGCTTGGTAGAGGACAATGTAAGTAGTCCTGGATAAGTTAAGAACTACTGGACGTGATCGTTTATCTGATTGGAGGCTCGTCGTCCGTCATAATTCCGTCTGGAAACGTTACTGGAGGTTGTGGCTAACCCGGACTCAGTGGCTTGACTGCCACTTTTGTTTTACTGAGTTGTTTGTGAAACGGAAACAAGTAGAGTACAGATCGCAAGACTGTTGTCGCATGGTTGTTGTTTTACCATCGCTTGCAAATGGATTATCGACTGTCTGCCTGGCCTGTTTAAGCTGAATTTGTAAGTCTAGGCAGAAGGATTAAATGTGTAAAATTTAATCCCCATCTTTTGTCTTTAAACGTTGTCTTTCTGAGTTATCCCATAAATGACAACCGTTAATGGTGATTATGATGATGATGTCGATAGCAATGAGCTTCGAATGCAGTTGATGCAAACAGCATGGAGTTAATATTCATTAACCTATGATGTCTAAGTGTAAATTATGTCACTACAACTTTCCGTTGTAATTTATTTCACTTTTGCGTTACACTTTAGATGAATGGGGCAACAAAGAAGAACATTTTACTTGCTTCGAAAAGCACCAGCTATCATCAGCTTCCGCACGAAACTTCTATGTGGAGACCACGGACACATGTGACAAACTGGGCGTATGGTAAGGTTGATGGTTTCTTCATCTGATGTGTTGTTATTATGTACCGAAGTCGTTTCGGTTACATTGTACGAAGTATGCAACCCATCTTTCGAGTGAAGTCGGCAGCTGTCGCAAGTTTGAGAACGTCGTGATCTCATTCTATTCGTTGGTTAGAAACGTTGTGTGACACGACGGCCTATTGTAGTCAGTGCCTTTCTAAATCCATAATTTAGTCCTATTGCAACCTGTTATTTGTTTGGTTGTGATTTTTCTTTCAACATATTTCCCATCACTAGCGCGATGAACGGTTGCTCGAGTCATGGCGCTATCTGATCAGGCTCGTAGCTCCTTGTGAATGAATGATTCATACAAATGGTTCGGTTAAACAATGGCTACTACACTAGTTTGTTTTGAGCGTAAAACTTGATATATTCTCCATCATTGACCAACCAAATGTTTTGGGTTTTGGATTCATTTTACGAGTAAGTTCTACCGTACGAATTCTTGCTATTTTCCTTTACGTGCGTAATGTTGAGACTGTGATTCCGCCAGATGGAAGTCAGTAGACAGAATGCCACATTACCCACACGTTCTCTGTTCTTGTTTCCACAGCAGAAACAAAACATTGTTGAACGCAGAACTAATTTGAAAATAAAATCGACAGAAACCCACAGAATGGCGGAGTAACTAATCTGTTGTTGTAACTCCCATACATTAACTGTTACTGTGAATTTTCAGAAGAGGTGTGTTTTCTCAATCCCTACTTAAAATGAAACTTTGTATGAGTAGGGAGTGGCCTGCCAAGTTGCGCTAGGTATACTACTTGCTAGCCTGGAGCCGAGTTGACAGCTCCAAACTAAGGATCATTTTGCGCACTTGATGACGCCCCTAACACCAGGTGGGATTCATTATTTAGCCTCGACTTGAAACTGCTGACGTTCTGTTGTTATCATCTTCGAGAATTCGTATTTTCCTTGCAACAAATGACGGTTCGGACTACATCATCGTTTAGTCAGGATGGAAGCAAATTGTTTGTACGTGTGTGTGTGTGATGACACATAAGCGCAAGCGCTCTTTCGTTTCGGTCACATTGACGGGCAAATCTTGACAGCAAATCATCGGTTGAACTGAACGGTTTATTGGCACAACGGCACCACTCCTGCTGTTTGTTTTTTTACTGTCGTTTTCTGCAAATTGTCCATCGGGATGAGGGCCGAGACACATGGTGAGACTTCGACCCATTTGTATTATTCAAATTTGGCGATTAAGTCTATTTTTGCCGACCAGGGTGAACCAATGCTAATTCCAGTATTTCAAATTGAACACCGATATTTATATAAACAGCCAGAAGTTTTGTTACATAAACTAGTGATCTGTTGCATATTATGCTTGTTTCGCAAACTATCTCATTGTACCTCTAAGGCTGCGCATATTACAATGTCTGTTAATTTTTCGACTGAGTTCTAGCCTTAAAGTTGAGTTACACTGTAACGTTCAATGTAATTTTGACTTACAAGTTCCTTGTCATTCTCCAACAGTATGAGGATCACGTATCATTTGTTTAACAGTCCGCGGAGTTGATCAGTGGCACACAACAGTGCAAGTAAACTGCTTTTATGCTAATTACATGCGCTCTGTTGAGCAGAACTGCTCGCAGTTACCACTCAACCTTCTTCGGTCGACGAAGATCAAGGGCACTCTTTAGTCGTCTGAATGCGAACACATTTTTGCATCAAACCAAGCGACTGTATACAGTGTACACAGTAAACTACTTACCGTATGTTTGCCATGATAGTCTCTTTCTCTCTCTAAAACAACGTACACCGCGGATGCAGACTGGGGTTGTGTATGGCGGATGGGAGTTTCAGTGAACACAAAGGTCGACTGTGTCAATTTCCAGGGAACGCAAGGAAGACACATTTTGATATGATAATAATTGACTGTACAAAGTGGTAACCAAAATATGTATTCAAGTTTATCAATGCTCCGCACATAATCTATTTCGTCTTTGTTTCAAGCTTAGGAATGAATAGCAGGTTTATTTGTGGCTTAAAACTTTGTTTTTCAAAGTAGTGATATCACTTTCTTGGAGACGGTGATGAAAAATTGAAAGGAAGGAGGGGCTGGAGGGGCGCTTCATGCGTCTGAATGTGGATTCCGTCACCTCTTTCAGGTAACTTTCAACCTGAAGTTGATAGGTTAATATGGTTGTACCACGCTCAGTCATCGCAACGGAGTTTTGTACTTATATGTATATTTATGTTGAATTTTATTAACTATGTCTATTTATCAGCGTTCTGACGTTAGAGTTCGCCGGCCTCATGGTAAGCGAGGAAGTGATGACGTCTTTCTCAGGGAGCGATGAACTGTAACAATTGACATACTACTGGCTTAACTCAACGACTGTTGCCGTACAGCTCGTATCCATTTAGTCAGTGTTTCTAGTGGTATCACATGTGACTAAGTGTACGTATTGATTGTTGAGGTTCTTATCTCTAGCCAGCCGTCTTGCCTTGAAACTAAACAAGAACTAAACTGAATATATGAACTGTCAGTTTGAGAATGGACACCAAAAGCTGTTTACACTAGCAGTTGCAAGCCGTCGTAGCGGTTTTTAGAGCAGGCAAGCTGATCATCCGATGTGAATTTAGACAATCCACACTAATGCGACGTTACGAAGTCACACATCAGTTATCTTAAACGCTCGCTGTAGTCAACGTTCATAGTATAGTGGACTATTCATAATAATAACGAACCGCCTATGGTTAATACAGTGAAATTAGCGACCACTCTCCTGAGTCGTACAACGTAGTGACTAAATCACCACTAAGTGTACATGTGAAAATTCACGGACAAATGTATGTAGCTGAGATAATCGTGCAGTCCGATAATTGTCAGGACGATGCAAACAAGCGGCTGAATGTATTTGCCACTTTCTCTAACTATTACTGTACTTCTTCTTATGACTGAAATCGATTAACCCGCGAATAAGTGACTGGTCGAATTCAGTGTATGCGAAAATTAAGTCCAACAATTAGGAAATGTAATTCACACATCTGCCTGCTACCTAAACAATTCCAATCTGTTGGTGTAATGTGTATGAGTCCGAACTAATATTTTGACACTTTCTCACAAGTAGTGTGTTCGAGTCCTCAGTATACAGGGTACCGAACTCAACCCGGTCAAAACAGCTGTTTACCGCTTCCCGGATAGTCCCTAGGACCACCTGCTCGCAGTGTGTTTGTATGTCGTGACGCACTTGTTATTACGTGTGTGTGTGTGTGACTTTTCCCGATAAAGTAACCTTTAATATTAGCAGGTTTTACGGTACAATAATAAGATGCGAATCTGACTGGTAACACGGGGATCATTTTTCGTCCAGCCCTATTCTGTGAACTCTAGATGGGACGAGATTAGCTACAATGAGATATGCGTTCGACAACAGGTAGTGTAAAACAACGACACGATTGCTGTCGTTTGTTATGATCTCCGCTCATCACCTTGGCAGTTTGCACATGTTTGTTCACACGGACAAACCCAGTCTTCGCTCAGTCTAGACCCCCATAGACATATGAAAACATTTACCAGTTTGAAAATTCTCATAATTTCAAAAGTAACGACGTGACGAACAATTGTTTCCGATAATTCTTTCTCAAGTCAATACAATTACATAGATTTCATCAAGTCGTCATAAGACAAGGCGCAAAAAACAAGAAGTGACTGTTCATGAGTGACAATAAAGACCAGGGCCAGACTGCGCACACACCAATTGGTTAGGCCCAGGCCGGACATTAACTGGATGTTACACAACCCTAACCTGTGCTCTCAAAATAAATTTGTTCAGCCCTTGCAACTTCCGTGGCCGCAGATCAATCACATCCAATCTAACCACACACAAATATTCGACCCTGACCGTGTGACGTAACATCCCGTTAACGTCCGGTCTGGGCCTAACCAATTAGTGTGTGCGCAGTCTGGCACTGGTCTTTATTGTCACTCATGTACAGTCACTTCTTGTTTTTTGCTCCTTGTCTTATGACGACTTGATGAAACCTATGTAATTGTATTGACTTGAGAAAGAATTATCGGAAACAATTGTTCGTCACATCGTTACTTTTGATTTACCAGTTTATTTATCATTGTCGGTCGTATTCGGCTGCTGGGCAAGAACTGTCGTGATTCACACAATCTCTCATTGGAGATACCAGAAGAGGTGGTAGCTAATCGGCTTCGGAGACGTGAATGTCGCGGTTGTTTGACTGAGTTGTCTGTAAAGTAAGTGTACTCAATGAAAGTGGGCAGTGAAGGTCACAAAGAAGCTGTTTTACGAATGCCATTCCATTCTCACTTGCAGCTCAGTTGTTTGTCTGCAAAGGTTAGACGCTTTCAATCAAAGGAGCCTTTATACTACCGACGGGTGAATATTCAAGATGCGTATATAACCACAACGGTATAAATGTTTACAAAAGATTTACTGTTAGTTCGTCGAAAAAAGTCTGTTAGAAAATTGCTCAAAATTAAGTGGCGACCAACTAAACATTTTGCAAACGACGGTGTGGCTTTGTTGTTGCCCTGTTTGCAAATAACCGTTGTTGGACGTAGGGAAAAAGTAAAATTGAATGAATACAAGTACAAAAAATGAGAATGAACACAATCAAAAAAATTCTCTCATCAAATTTGAGACAAACAGTACAGTTCTTGAAGGTGTTTCATGGAAACACCAGTACGTTTGGGAATGTGTTCAACTGATTCCATGTGAAGTGTAAGAAGAGCAGACTATATCACAAAAGAGCGGTGATACAACCAGTGTTGGGGAGGGCATGCGAAATACAACGAAACCTCTGAGAGATACGAAGCACAAGAATATGGTTTTCTCACCTTAGTAAGAAACGATTGTCATATGTAGCATTCAGATTAGATTGTGTGGTAGTTTAACATCTATATATTTGACAGAACCACACTGGGGAATAATTTCTTGATCAGTAGAAAGTAGACCGTGGGTGACTGAATAATTTATGTGGCGTTAGTTCTTAAGCAACGAAAACAAATATCACTGGTATGTAGTATGTTACCAGCATCTCTGGAATTAATACTTTGGATGGAAAGGATGAACAATTCGCCTAAAGAGAAAGAATGGAGAAAGAAATAATTCTTGCAAAACGCCCAAGTTAATTTGATTAGTAGAAATTTTTCCATTCGAAAAAATAAGGCGTATTCTGTCAGTAAAGTTGTAGCCAATGAGTGAAATAAAAAATTATTTAACTTTGCTGTTCACCAAAAATTTAAGGAAAAATGTTTGTCGAAGCAGTTAGAAACGTTATTATGATTTGACAAACATAGCCTTACAGTTTTAAACTGTCTACCCAGGAAAGTTAAAAATGTATGAATCAAGTATGCGACGGTAAGCATATTGAAGTTTGTCGTCAGATACGCTGCGAGTTAATATTATCTAGTATTACTCTCCCAGACACTTATAAAATCATTGATGTGGAGGTTATCGGCCGAAATTGATAACTCATTTTCTCGGGTACTGGAGCGATACTTTCACTTTTCCATAATTCAGAAATTTTGTGAATGGCTACACAATCATTGGAACAACTCAGTGAATAGATAATTGTGGCTGTTCTGGACGGAGTTTTACTTTTTCCAGTCACAGCGTCAATCGTTGATGTATTACTGTTGATGATGATGGTGATAGTCGTGACCAACGAAATGCTGCTAGGTGTTTGAACTATAGAATCAAGGGATGCTTTCTCATGTTAGAACACTGTTAACTTTGTGCCGTGCAGTACTGTTTGCTAGGAGATATATTCTTCATTGAACCACTGGGAGTTACCTCTAAAAAGTTGAACAGTTTCGTCGTGTTTTGACAGTTTTGCCGGTTTACTGAATAGATTTAACGCTCTTTCTCAATTTCGTCATGAACTAAAACACACAAAAGGCGTCTCGGAGGATTCACGAAACCAAAACATTGACATCCTGCTCGATCGGTCTGAGACTTGTTGAAGACAAAGTACTATTGCTTGACAATTTCCATGAGGCACGGATTCTGTTAGACAGTATTCCTCTTTCTTCCGAGTTATTTTAAATTCACCTTTCAGCCACAGAATGTCATATATTTCTCCAATATTGTTACTAACTTTGGTTTCAGGATGAGTTGTAAAGTTTCACAGGTTGTTCAACAACCAGCCTACTAAGGATGTTATATTTCAAACGTCGAGGACACGAGAGTTAAAATTGGATCCTGTGTTTTATTTCAGTCCGTTTTATTTCGGTTAGTGCATCTTTCTCTTTGAAGAGATGTTTCATTCAAAATTTAGGACCGCATTATGGAGACTACAGTTAGGCTGGTTTTGCTTCAAAGCTGCGAAATTTGTCCGCTAAAAGTTTAGACTATCAAACTTATCGGAATATTTGACTAGCGATGTTTGCTATCATCACCGTTTCTTGCACAAAAACCACGGATGTGCAATAAAGAGGCTAGATGACGTTTTTGACGCATAGATTTATCCGGTTAGGATATTTATAACAGATGACAGCCCATTATCAACACGCCTTATATCCCTCGTTCGACCCCAAGCCCACTGGCCCAAGTTACGAGGTGATTAACCGGTAACTTGACGTCTGTTAATGAGTGAACCGTACGTCATGCTCGTTTACCGCGCTAAATGCTCAGTAACTTATTTGGTCTTTAGATATGAAAATTACAGGCGGTATTAATTATGTATGTGACAAGGATACACACTACTGACGAGTTCTAACAAGAGCGTAACTCAAGTGTGGCTCCGCTTTTCATAACAGGCTGATTGAGACGTCTACGTGAATGCGACAGATACAGTCAGTTGTGTGTGCTGTTCAATTTAATTGACTTGTTGAACTAATTTGCCGGTGGAGTGAGGATGGTTAATGTAAGCATTCTTGCTGGTATCTTTCTTAGTTTGTCTTGCAATTGAATCGTTTGTGTACACTACGTAGGCAGCTTGATGTTAGTTGTTTGAGTTTAGACGTCAGGTATTCGGGTGTTTACTTGGTCCTTTCTCTCTCTAGTTTTGCACTACATTCTGTTTCTCATACTATCATTATGTGACTGTTGATATTCATTTTCAGCCACTGTTTTTTGTTGCTTTAAATGATGTTTATTAGTGTATCATTTCGTTTGGTTTGAAATAAACTCCGAGTTAGACATTTTCGACACGTGCAGTTTGCCGGTTGACCCAATCAATTGCTGTTAACATAGTCCATCTTACGCTCTTCGCACAAAACTTACGGAATAAGAAATCTCTGGGTTAGACATTTGTCAACTCCGAGGTAAAGTTCAACATGAAATTATTTCCCCAGCAAAAGTTGTTTGGGTTGCTTATGTGGCGAATCGGTCCTGATTCTGTTCGCTTAGTAGTCTTTGAGGATGTAAACTGCTCCTCAATTGACCTGGTGGGGAATACTCAAAAACAAACTGTTTGCCAAGTAATGTTTTACGTTGAATCAAATCTCAGTTAGTAACAGTTCAAATTCGGTACAATTCTGAGACAGCTGGCGTGCAGCTTGCTACCATGCCCGTAAGTATGGGTGGATACAGACTAGCCACCCGTGTGCACTGATATTGGCGACAGTCGGTGTTTGGGTGTCTATAACATGAACGCCACTCACAAATGATATCAGCTTTCCGCTCCAGATAGACCGTTTAGACACGTCCTTTCGAAAAACCACCTCTTTGTCGCTTGTGCCCGAACTTGCTACGACCGTGATTTGAATTCCAACTCACGTTTTCATGAGGCACTGGTATTGACCGCTGCAATATTGACTTCACAACAGATGTGACCAAATTACCGTACATGTATGCTTAACCAACTTCTCATTTGAGTTACGCTCATGGGTGAAACTTGCATCTATTACCTTTTTCAAAGTATTTGATTGCAGATTGCCTCTGAATTCAAAAACTACATTAATATATGAGTAGTGTTCACATTGGACGCAGTTTCCTACGATGCTCACTTTCAGTCCGGTACTCTAGTGCTGGCTGACAACCGCCAGTTAATCATCGTGGCACAACAACGGATTATTATCTAGTAACATCACTGGTGAACACATTTTGTGCTATTGTAGTCCCAAATATCGTAAATAGGTCGATACCAAAGCGACTCTATCCGTTCAACCAAACTGACACTTTCAACTGGTTTCAGTCCGTGCAACGAGTCGTTCCTATATTGTTGTATATTCGAAGTTAATTCGTCCGTAAAGGGATTATCAGTGCATAATAGGCAGGTCAGTGTTGTGGCTTCTGACTGAAGTTTTCGAATTCCTACATAGTGAATCCGTATATTTTGGTTGTGCTGCTCAAACGTTTGTGATACAAATACCCTCAACTTCGCTTTTGACTGACTTAAACACGTTCTAGCGAGAGTGTCACATGTTCATGCATTCTTACCTCGACTGTTCTGTGGTCACAACTGAAATTTGTACAACAGCAGAGAAGGTTCAATCAGCAGCGGCGCATACCACTTACCAGATTAAACAACTTTCGCATGATGCATGGTCACATGATAGAGTGCTGTGTCTCGTTTACTATTCTCTTCTGTTGAATCATAAACTAGGGTCTTTCGTGGACTCCTTTGTTTTTTGTTTCCTAAAGTTTCAACTTGACAAATAGTAGGTCTGAACGCCACATATTTTTTGATTGTACCACTATTGCATTGTACTTAGATGTACGGCATAGTTTTGGTTGTTGTGTAATGATAAGCTAGGCTTGTGCATGCAGATGCACACGTGAAAGTATATTTACATTGTTTATGAAATGCCGCATACAGACGAATCAACCTCTTGCGGTTTGTTGTGCTGCTGTCATTTCGAGTTTTGGACGCCCTGGTGTTGGCAACGGTCTCCGTTTTTCTATGTTTACCATTCGTACCGTCTCCTTCGTCTCGTATCTGTCTGGATAGCCTTTTGATATTCTATTTACTTGGAATGTAATTTTTCATACCACAAGAAATCTGCTGTAGGAGAGGAAAACAGATTGTCTTCCTGAATATGACAACACGAGATTTTGGCACCTATCGAACCATATACAAGCAGTCAACTATAGATAGCCAGCTTGGAGGAGTAGCCCGATCTACTGATTAGATTGTCCCTATGAAAATACTGTTGAGATGAAACTTGCCTCTTCATTCCACAAAACCAACATTTGTTGCATTGGTGCTCTTTGGAGACAGTTTGGTGATGCTTTTTTTTATAACAACATTGCCCAGTTGCTCCCGTAATCGCTGGATTCGAGATTGTAGGAAATAGCAAGTTACTTATCACGGTTGAAGAAGTCAGTTTTATGTTGAGATCTTGAATTATTGACGTTTGTTACACCATCGTCTTCAATAAGTACTTGTGGGAGTGTTAGGTTTTTCTCTGTCGTAATCTGCATTCCGATCTGCGACCGTAACTGTGTTGATAGATTAAGTAGTAGACGAGAACGATTCATTTCCGAGGACGGCGAAAAGACATACATTATAGCGTACACAGGCATTTCGTTTATTCCCATCGGTCGATTATCTAAACGATTCAGTTATGTAGGTTTACCACATGACCACAAAACAATGAAACAAACGAATGTCACAAGGATACATAACAGTATGGGGTAAGCACTTTCAATTCCACGACAACGAGATTTATTATGTCAGCACTTTTGGCACTCTTGTAGAACAATCGTTGTGGCAGGCATTGTTTTCGTTCATCTGTCTGTCAGGTAGAATCTGCCATGTTCATAATGTGTCTTTGTTGTTCGCTTGCAAGTTTTGCTTGGTGAAAGGTGACGGCCGTTTGCGCACAGTAGTGTTTGATTGCACAACTCTTGTCAGACAAAGATCACTGGATAAGTGGGTTAAAGAGAGTGATTGACCGATCACCCTACTTGAAATCTTGTGTGAGCTTGACTTGTGAGAAATCCAACCGCTTTTCAAGTTGAGTTAACAGTAATCCAGTGGTAACGAACCTGCTGGAGAGGAGCGTTTACTCAAAACTGCATATTACATGTATATAGTCAGTCGAAATTAACAATACTTGTGGTTAGCATGTACTGTTATAATTATTCACAAGGCCTTCGACTACGAAGGAGTGCATCACTACAGTGACTCACTGCTCTTTTGTCTGTAACCTGTGGGAGCTGACAAATTTGAAGTGATCCGTACATTGATGTGCTATTCAAAATTCCTGTCTGTAAAGTTATTAGAAAGAGAAAAGTGAATGTGATTATCTAGCCGATAATGTTAAACAATAAGTTGACTTCAAACCATTGACCTCCGCATTCACTGTGACAAACAGCGGAGCTGTGTTTTTTTACGGTTTGTTCATATTTGCTGGCTTAGATATAATAGTTCGACCGCGTCAGTACGCATTGGTCAGTGCGATTGCTACCGATGAACATGGACAAGTATTCAAATCTCAGCCGCGACGATCTGTGACAAGAGCGAAACACAAGTCTTGTTTGCCGCGTTTGGAAATGCTATTTCATCGCTGGTTCCAGTCCAGCCGAAGCCTGTGATTTTTGCAATTGGACTACTTCTATGTTGTCCACTCTGCCGTACCATCTAACCCACCTGAAGGCTCATCATGCGTGCGTGTGTAACTTAGCGCCAGTTTCGGCACCCGCAATGCTATATTCTATCTGTCTTGGTAACAAAACTTTTCTCTATAGTACTCCCCGGTGTTTTGTTAAATGGCGGCCCGTATTATAGTACTCTGTTGTTATGCCGATAACCATTACAATTGAATGAGTGGCCACGATATCTTCGTTCAATCTGATCTTTTTGAGTTCATAAGATTGTCTGCTTAGTTGCTCACTTTCAGTCTGTGAATCAAAAGACTTGCTTGTTTTTTTTTCTGAGCACCGGACCTGATGAGAATATGTTAGTCACTGAGTTCTGATTTACTGGAACTCTGTGCTTTAAAATCGCATCTCTAGACTTATTAACAGTGTATCGTGTCTGAACCATCACACCTTATCTTAGTTTGAACTGGCAAAGGTGAATTATTTCCGTCCTAGTCAAGTTCAACTACATATTGTCCTAATCTATTTGTCCCCAAAACAAGAAAATACAGACAGGCCCATCAGTCACGCGTTTACTGGTCGAGTAACCCTACTGTAAATACGATTTTATCTAGGGTGGGATCATCTGGGTCAACAGATGGAGTATGGTATCAGCAGTAATGTACAGAGTAAGTGGCGGACAAAATCACAGCAGGGTCATCGAGAAAGCTCGTGAATTCGAGTGACGTATCAGTAAACATACCTCAAGTTACTCTTTTTTGTTAGTGGTACCCCTGATCCCTGGATCCGACCAACGTTTGACCGTTAACGTCCGAAACGTGGGTTTGCTTTCAATTTTGTACCTAAGCAGTAGGGTACAAACTAACCGGCGTATTTCTCCGATGCTACTTCTCAAACCGGATGGTTGTTTGATACATAACTTCTGATTCCGAATCTCAACTGCGTTATTATCTCTCTTGATCACTAGTTAATGTAATCCATGACTTTGTTGACAAATTGAACATCACTCACAATCGATTGCAGCTGTCGCATTTCCATAGACTTTCCAGTCGACCCCTTTCGAACAACACAAGCACTAGACTCGAGTTTCGCTCTCATTAGAGCTAGTCACTGACCTCACGTTGGGCACTCATCAGTTATCAGTAGGAGCGTCCATGTTGTGTAATATGCACTCACTTTGATTTGTGTGACGAATGAACTGGTCATTTTATTTACTCTCCGGCAGGCACGTTCTTCCATTCGAACATGAAATTGCTTCAGGAATCAAACGATTCGATTTGGGCGACTTTGACAAAGCTTTGAGTTGCGGTGCACCGATATTTCTTTATTTTCACGGAAACACCAAAACACGTTCAGTTCCATGGCGTGTAGATATTTACAAGTTGTTGTCCGCCGCCGGATACAATGTGATTACCTTCGATTATCGAGGTAAGTGAGCTATCTGGTTTAGAGCACTGTGTGTTTCTCGGTTAGAACTTAAAACTGGTACGAATTTCTTATTGTTTCAAACTGTTCCGGACACCCAGTCAATAGTACTGCTAATGTAATTACGGATGATGGGTTAGGGATCATTCTGTGAATATCTAATACGCTGTGACACGGTTGTGATTGCGACATTGTTTCATGGCGCAGTTACTATTCTACATTGTTTTGGGTATTACTTTATGACTACACTTTTACCCAAAAACAGAATCACTCTAAACTAACCACTATTTTTATTTGCGAATACTGTTTCATAAACTGGTTCTGAAGCAGACTAAATTGTGTCAGGCTGGAGCCGGCGTCACTCAGAGTCTGTGGTCGCAACCGCTAGGAACTGTGCAGTTAATTGTGCTCAGCAGCATAAGTGTTACTGTTTTCTAATTGACACATCTGTATCGCTGGTACACAACGGGTCAAGGCAGTGAAATATGCAAGGTTCCATTTTACTGTTAAATGTGATTATAATTGTTTGTACTTGAGGCTTTAGTTCGTATTCACATGATCCTACACCATTTTGGCATCAATTTCAGCGGACGATGGCGCTACGGTATCTTCATTAGACAGATGCTACATGACATGTTCTCAGACTGATTGCTGTGGTGTGTCACACATTACGGACACTGCAGCCGTCCAGTTTACCAAGCCCGCTTTTCTCATAGGTTTGTTCCGTGAAACGTAGTTTCTCAGTCCACAACCCGGTATCCACCATAGGGTGTCAAGACAATTTGGGATAATGAAATCCGTTGTCTTGGATTTTCATTGACCGCGCTGTTGAAGTATGGTCACCTGACTACCTAGACTCTGTTTACTTGAATTTGAATCCTGCAAATCTCTCCCGAGGAAATTGCGGATGACAAGAGGACGATGATGTAATATTTGGCAGGAATAGCGACGGGTAAAATGTGTGATCGTTAATACACCGCTTCATGAATTGATAATTTATCGATCTAACTAGTCTAGTTTTGTCAAACATCTCGTCCTTCCGCTTACCAACACACCGATTGGGGTTGTCAAGTGCACTTTATCCAAATATGTTGTCAGTACACACGCAAGAATGTCCTCGAAACAGGCCTTACCCGAAGTCAACTGCAAGTTGTGCTATCTGAGACTAACAACTTCACCCATCTTCTGATGTCACGCTTCCCACCAGTGCAAATGTATGTTTCCCGACGTGGTTCCGGTCAAATACAAATATAGTTTGGCACTATATTGGTGAAGTGAGGGTTGTTTACTTTTTTCATTTCTGTGACCGCTCGACAACCTGCGGATAAGTTTGCTTCCGGTCTTCCGCTTGCCGTCGAATCTAACCATCACCACACGTCCCTGTTGATACCGACACACGCAGGCGTTGGTGTCACTGTGTGAACTGCTACATCGATCCATCTGGTCGGGATGACTGTTAGTCAGAGGCATTCACAGCGTGTGGCTGGTAAGCAACTACGGCCACTGATGAGGGACTGCGTTAATTAATTTCGCCGGTTGTCTTTGGTCCATCCTGCGCTGACTGTGTGCATCGAATTGGGCACCACATTGATGTGTCGACAATCTTTGTTCCGCAGCCGATGTGTTCGTGGTCGATAAGTTCGGTAGTGTCGGCATCAGTTGACGTTGTTGGCCTGGTCAATTGATAAGGTTGAGCCCACCTAAATGTGGCGTAACCGCCCGCTTGCCAAGAGTCGACCGTCTTGATATGATTATCCATTCAATGGTGAACAACTGCGACTTCACAAAATCATTTGACATGTTTAACGAGTTTGTCGCACAGGCACATGGAAGTTGTTGAAAGAAGTGCAAAACACCGACATCGTGTAACGAAAACACAGACCGCGAGCTGCACTGACTTGGTGGCTACTTACAGTAGTTTCAATGAAAACAGCTCAATGCCCTACTTAAAATCTGAAGAGCGTTCAGTTCACCATTTTCGTACAATGCCAGTTTCCTTTCATGGAGTCTTCAAAATACACGCTTTTCACTCACAGTATTTAGACAGTCGTTTTTAAAAAGAGGATGGACATCTCATTGAACTGTTTTAACCTCTAATCCAAACAGTCATAATAGATGGATATCATACTGGAAGAAAGTGTGGCTGAAGCTACACACCATCCATAACGAGGAGCGTAAATTTCCAATTAGGGGCTTGTTAGCCCTGTTACTAGTAAAATAACGTTATCCCTTCGGATGTAAAATGTAAACAACAGAAATCCACAAAGGGATCCCTCAAATGAAAAATTATCAGGCATGGTATCGTCTATTTGTTAGTCGTTCTCGGGGTTGGAGAGGATTTGTTTACAGATGATGTGAACTACATTGGAGTCAAATCAGTTTCCTCGACAATTCTGTTCGACTTATCTCTTTTCAAACTAAATATAGATGGTTCTATTTCCGAGTCTCAGTGAGTTGAACCAAGGACAACAAGTATCAGACTATAATCTTCAACTATGTTTTGCACATTCAACTGAGTTTCATGAAACTGTGCCAATGAGATTTGAAGACATTCTTGTCGTGCGCACTCTAGGTTGGATGATAATTCTACTCCTGGATAGTCAAAGAGAGCCGGTTTCCTCACGAAGTGATACAAAGTTTAGATTTCTGGTCGCAAACCAAAATTGTGAATGCTACCCGGAATTGTTTGAGGGAAAGGTCAACGGTCTTCTTATTGCCTTTTTATCATATATAGTGGAACGATGTTACATTTTTAATCAATTTTAATTTATTCAAACATCAGTCAACTTTAAATAATTAAACGTGCTGTTAAGTAACGTCTAGCCCAGTGTTAATAAGTTGATGTCATTCTATCAAGCTAGTCCATCTGTTTACATTTAGCCGTATATAGGGTAACGCTAATTGATACGTTTAGTGTATGTATAATTAAACTGAAATGGACGGTAGAATCATCGTTTTGAATCCAATGGATTAATAGGCAGAAGAATTTCAGGACCATTGACTCAGGTTATATATATATATGAAGTATTAAAATTATATATATATATAATCAAAATGAATGTTCCTGTAAGCAAGCTGTGCAAAACAAACGAGGCCACGTTGGCAAATTAGACAGGGGATGGGGGGTTGTTTCGATGAGATCCAATTTTTATTTTAATCCGCTTTTGATAAGCTGAAATAATTTTAAACATGTTTAACCAACGTTTTAACCTTTGCACATGTATAACTTTGTATTGAGTTACATTTAGTTATCTGTTCACCAATCTGATTTGACAGCTCATGCAACACAGGTTGAATGGCAGGGAACTAGGATGTTGCACTTGTGAAGTTAGGAAAGTGATAGGGTCTTACTGAGGGATTTAAGGTGACGATAAATTGAAAAGATTTAGGAATCACTTATCTAAATCTGTTTGTCACAAACGATGCTCCCAGGACTGGCTGTCCGATGAATAAGAATCCAGTTCACAACTAGAAGATTGCACATTGAATGAAGTTCTAACTGCGTAGATACCGGTCACGGTAGAATGTCACTTTGCGAGTACATGTTGCGAACTATCGGTACCAATATATTCCGGTTTCATCGCTGAAATGAGACAGAAATAAGGTTGGATTTGTTTCAGATGAATTGTCTTCCTGGAAACTGATTGTCAAATTAGTCCAGTTTGAAATTGTGAAGTTAATCGGACCACTAGATTACTTATTAAAAAGATGGGAAAAGTGACCATTTTTATTCGCATTAAATGAACCAAAGATAAGCCTGATTAGTGTGAAAAAGCTTTATACGGCTGAATACTTGCATTTTGAAGGCATTGTCTTGAGGTTTCTTTAGAACATGACTCATTGACATGCATACGATCAAGTGCACTTTCTATTGTTAATTTCGTGCTTTCCTCTAAGGTTACGGTGATTCGTCTGGCCACATGACCGCAGAGAGTGATTGTGTTTACGATTCTCTGGCCGTACTGAAATTTATCTACGATCATTGTGGCTCCAGTCCGGTTTTCTTTTGGGGACACTCATTGGGAACAGGGTAAGTGAAATCCACGGATGTGTGCTTAGGTTGAGTCGTTCAGCTGACGGGCATGTTCATCCGAGGTTGTGCAATTATCTTTCATTGCATGAGTGATATCAAAAGATATGTATGTACAAAAGGAATTTTATTGGTACGTTTTAACGTCTCAGTTATCAGATTATCAGTATTTATGTTGGCTACCGATGGCTGAATTCGTCAGCATCAGATTGTTTGCTGATTCATCTGTATCGATCCTCACTTTGTGACTTGACTTCTTATCCATTTTGTCACCGTTTCATTTTTATGGTTTGTAAGCACACCATCCATGATATTTCTGACCGCTTTTGAAGATATTCATGAACATGGTTTTGTGTTTTTCATTCTATGTAGAGAATTTTTACTTCTCACCTGTATGTGTTGTTGGTCAGTGTTGTTCAACTGTTAGTACGCAATGGATTTATCGCACGGTCTGCTTTCTGATTACATCTTTTTCACCAGTAATATTCTAACATCCTTATCGTAGTGAAGATGCTCTACGACTCTTTGAATATGTAGGCTACAAGTTAGGGTGTGCTGTTACATAAAACCTCCTGTTTTATAAATGGGGCTAAAATCTCGTTAGTTTTTGAACCAATTGGTTCTCTTCGTAATTGTGAAAATAGTAGTGAGAAAACAGACGTCGATAAGTACGAACTTCTCATATTGCCCCTTCAGTAACAAAATGACAATGACCAGGTGATGAACTATTAGGTTCATGGAAGTCGAAGACTTACATATACTTGTCTTTGTATGAATAATGTTGATTTGGGGCAGTCAATGGTATCCGTTTTAGCGAAATGCCTTAAACAGGTTATAATCATGAATGTCGATTCGTGATTACTTTGACCACCAGTGACCACTATGTACTTGGCGATCGACAGAGCTGGAAGTTTGCACCCACACTGTACAAAACACTTACTCTGTCTAGTCATGTACCCAACCCATTTAGGCAAATGTTTCTTCATCCTAAAGTTCGAGCATCTATGGGTTCTGCCGATGTAATGTTTGCCACACTTATACACAGATTGATAAATGCAGTGAGTTGCTGTCAACACGCTGTTCTGCCATGTTTGCTTGCAAACACGGGCTTGCGATTCCGGTCGACGGTCACGCTTTAGCTGCATCATAGGTCCGTTAAAGGTCATTTTATAGTTCGAAACGAAGCATTGTTACCTTTGAGTGATAGTTCAACTTCTCTTTCTATCGACGGTGACTGTATACCGTTGTGCGTTGCTAGCTGTGTCTGTCGATGAATTGGATCGAATATCCTGCAAGGTGGCTGTGTACATTGGACGTCCGTTGGCTAAGCACTCGAACGAATAAACACATGTGTAGCGAAAATGCGTCCAATGAGATACAATATTTATTATTGCATTGTGATGGCGCTATCTTAATGTTTCTTTAGAATGACTGATTGACATGCATACGACCAAATGCACTTTCTATTGTTAATTTCTTGCTTTCCTCTAAGGTTACGGTGATTTATTTATATTTATTGTCCAACTCGCTGGTTGCCATGCTACACGTGCGCTCGCGTTTATGAATGGGAATTCCTCTCGGTTTCCGCTCTCATGTCGTGCGCACTTCTGCCCGGCTTATGTGTGTGATCGACACCTTCTGTCGAGTGGGTGGGCGGGTTCCGCCTGCCGTTCGTTGTCTGTTGGTCTGATCTCGTTGGGCGATGACTCGTCCGGTCGCTCGTGTTGTTCGTCATCTATCCACTGTGGACTTTGACCGTATTCTACGACCGTGTTAAGATATTCCTCCAAGTGTTGGTATAATCGTGCCTCCGATCTGATCGTCCATCCTATTTTGCCTGCCATGTCTCGCCCGTTGGTCCGATCCAGTTGAGCGATGCCTCATCCGGTCGCCCATGTTGTACCAGATCCGCTCACTGTAGGTTTTTCTACCTGACTGCCCCGCGTTGCGATATTCCGCCGAGAGTTGGAATACTCGCCTCTCCAGTTTGATAATCTACTACACATGTAACACCCGTTAACAACGTTTTAACGTCTACTTGTTCTTCATTGGTGTAAAGCATGTTAGGTAACTGTACTAACTTGTCCAGATTGGTTTCTGATACTCAATCCTTATCTTTGGTTCTTCATTCGTACCATTTATGAAAGTATCCAGAAATGCTAAACAGTCTTTTTCTGGCTGTAGTGTGACGGGCAATAATGCATGAAAGGTATTTGTTCGATTAGTCATAACATCCGCCGATTGTGCAGATTGCACAAACATGAGGTTATCAATGCTTACTTGACAACGTCGCCGAGATTTGTGTATTCAGTTGTCTTCCGACCATCGGCGCGAAAAACTTGATATGCACTGATTCTAACGGGCTCCCTATGGCTGTTCCGTCAATTTATCAATAAGACTTGTTCTGGAACTTAGAACTGACGTTCTCTGTGTTAAGACAGCTTTAGAAATCGATAGGAATCACCACCACAAAGCCTTATTTGTTGACCACATCGACTATAAGTTCTGTCATCCCGTGCTTCGGAATAATCGCAAACTGCGCCTGAACGTCTGCTGAATACATGAATTTGTCTTCTAGGTTGACATTATCAAAATGAAGGAGCTATTGGGATTGTTTGTCGAACTTCTGTTTAAATAGTGTCAGGGCTCACCATCGAGCTAGTAAGCATGCGTTATCTAGTATTCTTCGTGAAGAAAGTCAGTCTGTTTACCTGTTTAAAGTGAATTACATCAGCTTATCCTCTCCAGATTCCCACAGAATTCATAGGTAGTCAACTTTGTAAACAGCTATTTTCGATAACTCTCATCAGGCTTTTACAATTACATGCGGTAAGTGCGAGTTATGTATGGAAATTATAACGAGCCAGACAAGTCATTGCAAATCACCGAAGTGGTATGGATCACAGTCTACTGGTGGAGGGTGGGAGTGTTGGTGAATGTGTTGTAGTGTTACACTTGCTCGTCATGAGACATGCGTTCATCATTGTCGAGTGGTTCACGCTTTTTCGGGTTTCAAGTGAATGTGGAATGATTGGCCAGATGAGGTGGAGGGTTTGTACGGATTGTTTTTAGGCACATAGGCAAGGGTTGTGGAGTCTGATAACAATAGCCTCAGCCGATGATAACAATCGCACTCTGACGGCTCTGGAACAGGCTTGAAGAACCTTGTAAATAACTCGGAACGCTTCATCCGGATTTATTTGATGGCCAGTGTCAGGTAAATGTGAGTCAATCGCACTGGAAATAGGCTTTCTCGATCCGTTGCGTAACCATTTCGGTATGTGTTCATGAATTCTCTCCGATAGCCGCCTTGTGGTCCTCCCAACGTAACCGACTTGACAACAACAGGTGAGAGAGTAGATACAGTAAGACGAAGAGAGCTTGGGCAAACTATCCTTGGGGTGTGGCACCAGTACTTGGCAGATGTCGAACGACACGATATGTCTCGCTGCAAGGTAGGCACTCTTGACCACGTTTGAAAGTCTGCGGCTAATTTTTGCACTGTTTAACTCACCTGTGTATAAG
>LUCH01000257.1:118467-134830 GCA_013368495.1 Paragonimus heterotremus | reverse complement strand
TAAGAGAGACAGATAAAAACCGGCTTTTCCTCAGCTGTGTGGACAAGTTCAGGTTTCATACCGGAATGCGGATTTTTTTTGTATGAATCTATCAGGGCATCCATTTTCAGTGAGAGTTTCTCAAATATGTCTTACTTCCTCTTGGAGAGTATCCGGTGTACAGATCTTCTGCCCTCTGTTCAACAGATAATGTACCAAATTTATTTTGCACTTTGACGGGACACAACCGTGAAAATGTGTGTGCACTGACCAATTCACGTTTTTCTTTTACGAATGCATCTTCGAATTGTTTCATCTGGTCGACGAATCAACGCGACGTCTAGGAATGAGAATCTGTTATAATGTTCTAACTCGACGATGAACTTTATATTCGGGTGTGCTTTGTTGAACTCATCTTGTGTGGCATGGGGATCGACGTCGTTTGGGACAAGACAAAATGTTTCATCCACATGACACTTGTAAGGCTTGCATTTATTTACGATGTGCTTGAGTTCAGTGGTCTCTAGTTTGACCATAAATACATCTGCGAGTAGCGGATATATTGCTACTCCAGCTTTCTGTCTGTATAAGTCTCCATTAAATTGAAAATGAACACTATAGATAAAAAAATAGCAATAGTTCGTTCACTTTCCCCCCTGTAAATTCGACATCAATTTGATTGTCCTCGATTTAGGTGCAGAGATAGTCAATAGTTTCTTGCAATGGCACATTTGGGAATAGAGATTTTACATCCAAGAACAGCATGTTTTCGTTCCCGTTATTCACTGAATCGATTGAATCGAAAAAGCCAAAGGTGTTCTTTGGATTAAAAGGAGTTAGTTGTGATTCGATCGGTTCTATTATCTCCACTAGTTGCTGTGCTGAAACATGATATAGCGAATTGTACATGTTCACGATAGGTCTTGATGGCAGTCTGTCCTTATGTATTTTGCAAAGACCGTACAGACGTGGAATGACGGTTCCCGCAAGTGTGATACTGTCGAAAGTTGAAGCATCGATAACGTGTGTTTGTTTCATTTGGTGGAGTAATTCGAATAAACTTTTATCGATTGATATCGTTCAATCGTTATCCCTTTCCGCTTTCTGAAGCTTTGAGTTATCTGGTAGAATCGACGACATTTTAATAAGACAGTCAGTTTTATCAAGTTGAATTATCCTCACTCCTTTGTCAGGCTTCATGATTAAAATATTCTAGTTGAATTTCAGCTCTCTTATAGCGGCTAAGTGTTCCTGCTTCATTAACCTGCAGGACGGTACCTTGTCATTCAGATACGTATAGCAAGCATTCACGGGAATAGAGTTACAATGTTCAGTATTAAATTCTGATGGAGTAACAAGTCGAATCAGTTATGCGTGTAAACTTTCAAAGTGAACTTCAGGTGTCTAAGCGGTTAGATTTTGGACTTTGGATTTGAAAATTTTCGGCCTATTGGTAGCGCTTCTAACGTAGTGCGGCTCAAAATTATAGAGGGAACGTTGTTAACATATCGTTCTGGTTCTGTTGGAAACTCACCTTACGCCTTGATTTGATCCAAACTACATAGAAACTTTTTCTTCTTGTTGTCCGCTTGTTTTTCCACGTCTGTCTGTACTTATTGTTATTGAGTATATAACGCTTGATCTTCCGGGTGTGGCGGTTCCTCACAAAGCAGTGGCTTTGTCGACTACCTAAATTAAGGAAGCCGCCACGAACTTGAAGGTCAGGGCACTTCTGCAGAAGAGATCTGTTTTGTGCGAGCGGTTTCCGACCACATGCCCTCCAAGTGGGTAACCCAGAACCGTGTTAAATTCTTCCCTCCCTCCAGACTTAACAAACTTTTTCAGTTAACAGACTTTGGTCTAAAGCTATGAAGAAGTCACTTGAACTTTTAGTAACGTTATTTGCGAAGATTAGCGCGGCGAAGTGCTGGATAAAATGGTAGAAATGAAGGTAGCTCATACTAATTTAACGGCAGTCTCACTGGATCGCTTATTGCAAGAGCGGTAGAAGGACTCCCAGCTTACTAGAACAAAGTCACGCCCTAAGGATGCCTTCGAACCCAAATCCGAAATCTCAATCCTCCCTTTCAAGTGAGGACCAGTGTCTCCAGAGGGATCAACTCACGAGCTTACATCAGAGGTATCTGCCCTCATCCTCTTCAGTGGCCAACCACCTGTGACGCTGCTCGGGACTGAAGAAATAACCTCAAAGGTGGTAATGACGTCCACTCTTCCTCTGCACCTTCAATTGTTCCACCTCAGTAAAAGTATAATAAAAAGTGTTTTATTCTTAAGCTCTATAACCCTATGAGTCTGTTTGGGCCACCTCCTGCATCTAGGAAGGTTCATACTTAACTTGTTCCAACCGTATATTCTTAGAGTGGATTGTGTGTCATTTCTTACCAAATTCTCTTCTAATCTAAAGTGCCATCCACATTTTCGTGGGTACAAAACTACAAACCCCCTTCCGATAGCTCGGGAAACGAAGACAGTTCGAAAGAGTTGCTCAGGATCTTGAATTGAACTAAGTTGAGCATGTTCTTATGACGTCCTAACTACGTTTTCAATTAACGCGTCGGAGTGTGTCGTGTGAAGTTTTGGTATCAGGAAGTATTAGTCAAGAATTGCAATAAACGTTATGCTTTCCACTGATGCGACATGTTTTCGTTTGAATGACGCACGGACGTTCGCTTTTGTTACTATCTCAAATCTAGTAATCTGTTACGGTTTGTACACAACTCTCGATCTGATTTTTTTTTCCATACTCATGTGTAGCGTGCCTGTCGTTTTAGCTGCAGCAAGTACTCAATATGCACATTCACTCACCTTTAAGGTAAATCTGGTCAATCAATACTACTTGATCAAGTTTGTGGACAAAATTGAGCTCTGTATGCTTCTCGCGGTTGTCACTCTGGCACACCTACGTTCGCTTTTTGACATAACTAAACGCTTTTGCAGACAATAATAAACTTCCGTGTAACGTGAAAAGATGCCAAGTTGGACTTTTTACTCGTCTATCTTCATAAATTTTGATGTCGACAAATCAAATGGTCGATTTGAGAGCAGTTTCAAACCCGCATTACTAGCAGCATGAAGTTAACCGTTTCCATCCTGGTTCACGGGTTTTCGCAATTGATATTCGCCATTACTTCAGTTCATCGGTCGAAATCGGCAGAACGGGATACTCAGCGAAACAGTGTTTTGTCTGATTCCATTAATGACCGTTCATCTTAACCTAAATGAAGAATGTGGTCACCACACCGATAGAATCACTCATTCCAGGCAAGCCAATAGGTAGAGGTCTGACAAATCAGTCTCCTGGTACTCCAGGTTGGGGGTTCGAAGAAGGTTGGCATCTTTTCCGGAAAACGTACCAGTTCTGGTAAACTGCCACCAACCCGTTGCTGTGCGGCACAGGCTTTTTAGCCAAAGACTTGTCTAGGTCTGGGCGTCCTGGCAGTATCTCAGCCCACACACAACCATGAATAGTCACAACACAAGTAATTCCATACTGCATCGGTCGTCTCGCAGTACAAACCGTGTCGCCCTATCTGCTGCATACAGCAGGGTGAATAGGCGAAAACATGCTACTGTTGACCCCTTTCCCACTGTCCTATCAAATTTAGTTCTCAGGCCCCTCCCGACATCCATTTCTGATAGTTATTCCACAGGTCCCTCAGCAGATGTAGCTACCCGTGGAAACACTGATTTGGTAAGTTCCGTCTCTTGCCATTTAGCTTCAGGCCTCCTTCATCCATTGCTTAGACCTAGAACGCGAATTAATATAGGTGATTTCAACGTTCGCACTCTAAAACAGATAGGTCAACATGAAAGGGTTAGTCACGGTAGATCGGGTTCGTCTCCCGGGCTAGAGCCCTCGCGACTCACAAAGTCGATGACTTGAGACGTTAGGTGAGTTGGCGACTAACCGAGCTCAGTGGCGTGTATGTTGTCGTTTGCTTGGCCGAGTTGTCTATGAAGTGAGTGCACTTAATGACGCGGGGCAGTGAAAGCCGTAAGGAAGCTGTCCTGTTGATGACGACCTACTTTCGCTTACAGCCTGGTTGTTTGTTTGCAAGGTGTAGGCACCTTGATTTTGTATGTTTGAATGTGGACGTAGCTATTTTTAATCACTAGATCCCCTCCCCTTTCTTCTCTTCTCTCTTCCTAAACAAGGTTTGTTTCTTCTTCTTCTTCTTCGTGGCTATGTGGCAGTTAAGCATCAATGTGAACCAATGTTGTATTGTTGTCAATGATGATGATGATGATCCTAACCTAACGGCAAAGACCGTGCGAAAATGTTTGGTTTTAGTCGATATGTTTAGTGACACAAATAAGAACTTGTAAAATCTTCTTAAACTGATGCACCTCTTCAAACTGTTCATTCTCTCGCAATGTTCTCTGTCAATTTGAGTTGACTAGTCTCATATTGTTCGCGATACTGTTTCAAACGTTATTGCACTTCGTCAATTAACATTGCAACATTAAAGCTGGTCTGCCCGAAGCTTTCACAAGGTATTGAAATCCGATCAAATATATGAAACACAACTACCTAGCCTGACTCGGAACACCGGTTTGTGCTTCCCACTTGGGTCCAAAGCATGCAGGCCGTCACTGTCTGATCTCTGACAGCAACTCATTCAGGCCTCAAAAACATTCGATCAGCAGCACACGAAAACCAATAGGGGAATGAAATTACAGCGAACAGGAACTATTGTTTTTGTGGTGATCATTTTCACGGTCCATCGACTCCACATTTATCCATATGTTATCAAACCTTTTACTCTGCAGTCTTCCGTTTCTTTCATATGTCCACTTTTGGCCGATGTCATCGCCTACCTTAACGGAGCTGTCAATATAAGTACTGAAATTCTGACCTGACTTACACAATGAAAAGCCGTTCAAAACGGTATATGAGATCAGCCAGTGTTACAGCATTGTATAATTTTTATTTAGAGGTGGCGTACTTGCTCTTCACAATGTATCATTCCATTCCTCCATATCACACGTTTTTTAAATTTCAATGTAACCACGATTTGGTTTGCTGTGGTTGTTAGAATTAGGCTCTTTATTCAAGATCCCACGATAAAACGTATAATTCGGGCCGGTGAAATGTTTCCCGTTTTCTAATCACCTATTGGTTATTTTATTCTTCACAACTTTCCTGCCATCTGATTGGCTGTTTGCCTACGATCTACCGTATACACTTGCTTTCGGAGCTACATGCCATATTTTAGCAATACGCGGCTCGTGGTTGTCTACAGTTTTCCATACTGAGTGAAAACAAAGGTATTGAATCAAGTGTGCACTATTGCTGGATGAAGTTGTTCCCGCGGCCATCATTGGACACAACATATCTTACACTACCTTGATGCTCAAACTATTTTAAGTAGAGGCGGACGGAAGTGAACCACCGAAAAATACCAGTGACAGGACATTCACTCGAGGATCAGTTATTGGATGATTTGCCAGTCATTTGTTTTTCTGTTAATATTACAATGAGAATACTTTGGCTTGAAATTTCCGGACTGTGTCGGAATGTCGCCATAGTGAATTAATTCCTGTTAATTAGTATTGATAATGTTAAGTGGTTTGCGGCATTGACGGCGGAAACAGCTTACCTTATCTTCGAACATTGACAACCACCGTCTCGGTCGCAACGTGTTGCTATCAACGGAGCAGGTTGTAGGCACCGTGGTGTTGTATGTTTGAATATTGACGTAGTTAATTCCCTTCCCGATCCCTTTCTTTTGTTTCCCTCTCTCTTGCTATACCGGGTTGGTTTTTTCTTCGTGATTGTGTGGCAGTTATGCATCAGTGCGAACCACTATTGTATTGCTGTCTATGATGTTGGTGATGAGCAGTTTTTATGTATTGTGTAATGCTAACCACCTTGGGTTTGGTGTATGTTCATCATTTCCGTTCTCTTTTATGTTCGTCATCTTCACTGATAACGTGGATGCTTATCATACGGTGGACTGTCGTGTACAAGTCCACATCATACGATCGCACATAAGCTGAAGCAGAGTTGTCTTATCAGAGAACGGTGATGATACCTTTATACATCAAGTACCTGGAATAAGAAGAATGTACAATGTAAAGATCAGCCATTCGTCAAATTTCCTTTAGTGGAGGAGAGTGCTTTTTTGGCATACAGTGTACTTCACTTTAGAAACAAACCTCTTTCCTATTACATATCATACCCAAGAGTGTGCACGATGCAAAGCTTTTATTGCAATGGAAGCTCATTGGTTGTGCATATTCGAATCTTGTTTGATAGATGAAGGACTTGTCTCTCGTTTGTGTATAGCATGAGTCTGATCACCACTTCCTTTACCACCCATCAGCCAGTTGAATTTTTGCATGTGAAAGTACGGATAGTTGTTAGTTTTTACTCACCCAGGAGGATCATTAACAAAAAGCTGCGCAACTGTTGTTACTGCTTTCTTGTTTGCTTGAACATACCGTAATGGATTGCACTGGTTCTCAAACGTTGGGCACATCTCGTGTCTGCTCTAGTTTTATTGCGCGTTTGTATCGAAGTATAATGCCTCACTGTATGTATGTAGTGGAATCGAATGACGTCCTGTGTATGGTTAATTCTGTGGCTATCATTCAGTCCATTTTGGTATAGTTATTAAGCGCGATTTGTGTGCAGTTGAGTTTGTTACCTCGTTTTAAGTTATGTGCCGTGCGCTGTGTTTATGTATTTCGCATGTCGGAGGTCAAAGTTGAACACCATCAACACCGTCGATCCAACCAGGGCAATACAAAGGGTACGAACAAATCATTCCAGATACAAAGTTCAGGATTGGATTTGTCGGTTGACAGAATTTATGGAAGCACGCATGGGTTAGCACGGTAGTTAGAAGTTTGCAAATGGCGAGCTCATTTGATAACCCTGATGATCTGCGTCCCTTTTTATTTTCCAATGTTCCATCACTTTCCTGCATTGATTACGTAGGTTGTTGTGATTAGTTGTCATTGCGACAATACTCGCTGTTTGTTGGATTTAAGCTTGGTCGTACGTTTTAGTATATGTGAGGTTCCTTTTATTATGGTTGGCACACAAATTGGGGTAAGAATATTCATAGCTGTGGCTACCGACGTACCGACAGGTACTGCGACAGATTGGGAACTTCGCTTGAGAGAACCACAGTTCCAACCCGATTTGTACAACCTTCCAAAGTCGAAAGCTGTTGTGTTGCTTGTATGAACAAATATCTGTGAACGTGTATGGTAGGTTTAATGCATATGACTTAACATTGGCTTTTGAGCCGGACCAATATAACCTACCGAAATCTGTGTCGTAGATACGTTGTTTTCATTGATATGGATACTAGCCTACAAACGTTATCTCATTGCTAATGTCGTAGTATGATTTTTGTACAATCCGGAGAAAGCTAAAGACAACATTCTGATAGCCAGTGTATGACGGATGAAGACACTGACAATTAGGGTTGTTATGGCTCAGACACGGCGAAACAAAAATTCATCCGAGGTCGGCTGCTCTGTCAAAACTCGAATTTGATAGACTAGTTATTGAGAAATATTGCATAGTCTTGATTCTTGTTTATTATAGACGTTCCCCATTTTTAGGAGCGTTCAAATCCAATACATTGTGTTCATCTCGAGCGACAACAATACATCGATGGATATCATCGATAACCAACTACATGCAACCACAAGAGGGAGAAATATTTATTGGTTTCGTATTTGATGAAAGTGTACAGTAACTTACTGCGTAACAGCAATTAATATCGTTCACTCCCTCACGAAGCGTTCATTCCGCTGTCCGGTAGTCTAAGCGTAACTCCTTTTATTGGGTCTTTACGACACAATTTTGTACTATATTCATCGGCGGTGCACTTGGAATTATGTGAGACATTCAAAACCAGCGTCGATTGAGAAAATGGATGATACTTTACTGCGTGGTGAGGACCAATTGAATCTGATTGAGTGAACCCAGTAGGTCACCGTTCCAGTGAACGTCTGCATGGTTATGCAGCCACGTTTAATGAGGAACTTGTTCGAATACCTTTTCGGGTGTTTTGAGGTGTTAAGTTAAAACACTGGGTTCTCTAATTCATGTGAATCCCCCGCACCACACCTGGGAGGTAGACTGCATGCCTTTTGAAAATCGAAGGTTTGGAATGTATAATGAACGGCTTATTCACTTCTAGGCAGTTTCTCGGTTCATTTGATACCGATATAGATTCCATGTCTCAATTTGAGTGCATACGAGGTGGCCGTAACAAATTCAAGTACTAACGAATACCCATGGCCAAAGGCAACTGTATTTTGCTTTGAATTGGACCAGTCTTGTTGTACACAAAGACTTTGAGGTGTTCAGTCGTGACGAGGACATACTGTTTGTGAATTTAATCAGTACCTTCCTACCAATGGTTCATGGTAACTGTGTGTCTAATGCCGTGTGAACTACTGCTTTGATGACAGAAAGAATCGACCTGAAACTCCTCAAACACAATAATCTGTTTGTTATATCCGGTTAATCGTTCAAATGTTATAATTTTTGTAAATAGGCTGTGCAACACCACACACAGACTAAAGGATAAAATATTTCTCCATAGTGAGCCGAGGGCGTGGGTTACTGTGATCGTTGAACACTTCAGTGTTTTAGTCAGTAGAATCTCTCTAACATTAGTCAAGTTGCTGGAACAGCGTAGGTAAGAATGTAGAGAGTGTATCCAAGGCGAGACGTGAAAGCAGTCTGTATCGTCATGTGGTTTCATGTCAGCCTCCGCGCATCAGGTAGCTATCTTTGCAGTGATACTGTGATTACGGTAGTCTTTACGCTGCATAGAATGATTGCTGGATGAAAATGTTTTGCAATATGCTAATCACTTTTCAACCTCCTAAGTCTGTTTTTGAGTAAATGTGTAAACACATGGACCACCATTGTTTTGACCTCAAAAGACGCCGGACCTGGGAAGTTGTTCATTGCAAAACATTTATTATAGGCGTGTAGAAATACAGAACAACAAACACAAACTACTTTTCACGCCTATCCTGTATTCATGTCCTTGGCTGTAGTGCTGCCGCGTTTTGTTTGGTGACACACCACGCATAGTGTGTATACATGTTTTCTAATGGTCTCATCTGGTCCCTGGACTTCCTGGCGTTGATACCTGTCATTTAGTTTCCGCACGTACCAGTCGTACTATACTACTCACAAACGAAGCTGCATGTTACACATCAGTGTGGCGAATTAGACCATTCAAACAGCTAATACGCAAGATGTGAGATTCCTTAATATTGTTGGGAAATAAGCGTAAAGTTACTGTGTTCTGTGCGTTCGCAAGCTATTTTGTTGAATAACACTCGAGGTGATTGTTTAGTATTTCATTCGTACGATTTCAAAATGCTGTCAACGGAATGCGAAACTAGAACGTTTTTCACCCACTATGTTACAGAACTGAGTGGAACGAATAGTTCCAGACTACTGGATTAGTCCAGAGCGGTCATGAACAATCCCGTGCTGTATCCATCATCGCACCTTACAGTTAAGAGAATGAAGAAGGAGGCTCTCACGCAAACACTATTCTGGAAAACGTGTTTGGGCAGCCCCAATTACAATGGTCTTTGAACTTCAGCCCAGTGGGACACCGAAAGCTCAATCAACCTAAAACTGTCGAAACTTGATGGGAATATCACAAATGATTAAATATCACATGATTTTGTTTACAATGAACGGTACATCGTATCACGTGGTGTATTCATTTAGAAACTGTCATCTTCAGTGATAGAAGAACCAAATTTAGGATGTTCCCATCTCTGGCATACCACTGCAAAGAATTACCATAGAACCGGAATTATTTTCTCACGCCGAATTGTAGCAGGGCTTCTGTGATGATCCGAACATGGTTTTCCTGCGAAACACCATGCATATATCAGTATTTTATGTGAGAACCCTTAGAAAATCACGGATACATGATGAAAACCGAATTTTTTAACTGAACACTATAAGTGTACACATATTCTGTCTGTTGCAATGTTGACCATTGTAACAGAATATCCCCTGTTTCGATTGGCTTGCTCGTCGATCTAATTTTACTTCCGCAGGGAACCTGTAGGATATCTCTATAAATATAGTAAATACAGATGAGCGACATTTTGTACACAAGGATGGGCTGAAAATTGATCTCCTTGAAGAGTGGCGTGCAATTGACATTAGAGCCCTCGTCTTTATGGTGGATAACGTACAGGGTATTTCGTTTTTTTGAAAAATAATTTCATTACTTACATCTGAGTATGTTCTTTAAACCTCAACTCAGAGCGTGTCTGATCACGGTGACATGTTTATCTCATATCCAGTTAGATGTTTTTCTCCTATCATTCGCTTATTCACATCTTATCTACTCTAATAGGAACGAAAGTCGAGTCTAGTGCTTCCTTTCGAAGTGAGCTATCTGAAACTCTTACGAAGGCTTTAATCAAGTGTGAGTGGTGTTCAACCTAAATCTGCGAACTTCTACTACTCCTGAATATTTAGATCCGTCTTATGGAACTTTGTTTCCAGTAACTTCATGTATTCATACAACAAATGGTCTTCGTGGGTCGAAAACCTATGAGAATACTATCAGCGACCTGGCTATCTTGTGATTCGCACTTCTGATACTCTATATCTGCCCATCACTGCCTGTCTGAATTAAAGTGTTTAGGTTCATATGTTGTTATCACTTGTCGATTTCAATCTGAGCATGTGAAAACATTTACCGAAACGCATCTTTTATTTGTAGACTTTGATTTTCCGGGTTCTACATGCTATCGCGTTTATTTTGGGTGGGTTTTGCGGGTTTCAGAGCAGTCCGAGTAAACTGCAACAAATAGCAGATTGGTTTTTTGTTTTGGTCCACAAAACCTTGTTTTGATCCAAAGTGAGCGTTACGTCCTCTCGCACTCGTCTTTCGTCTATGGACCCAGTAAGGTTGTGTTTGTGTGTGCACTTGACTGATGTCATATTGTTATATATGTGTATACCAGCATTCGTATCGTGAAGAGTCTATAAAATTTAAGACACATAAAGACAGAATGTCAATATATGATAGACTGTACGAGTACAAGATTTATGCGAGGTGAAAAATAATATGGTCGATCAACGATTTGCTTAGTCTGACATTTTTTAAACTTACTTTGCTTTACACTTGCTGAACTGGCTACTGTAATAACAACTGATACTTCCGTCAGTTGGCTTAGTGACGTTTGAGTTTGGTAATGGAGGATGATGTCCCAGTTGTACAGCTCGTTCTCCTAATACTGGACAGATTGTGTAAGATTGCCCGTCTGTTATTTTTAGGACTGTGGTAATGCTTTCAATTGAACAGATCGAACAACATTGTACTAACTGTTACGGGGTTTCGAACTTCAAAAGAACACGATTGTTTCTTCTCACTTAATGCTTGGCTCTACTGTTTCCCCGAGGGATCATCCTTTCTAGATTAACCACTATCCCCAAAATGAAGTTTGTTTTGTAATACCGTCGATTCCCACAGTTGTGTGTATGGTTATTCCTGACATTTCAAGCTCAGCTCGGTTTGTTTGACTTGAACCCATGGTCAGACGCTCGTAACCTGTCTTATAATGTTTCAAGGTGTATGGATGTCTTGTTTTCATTTGTTGATGGCAGTTATCCTCAAAACCTCATAGAGGATTACCCAGAGTTGCATATTCAAGGCGTGTCCAATCCCGGATAATTATAATTTAAGTACTCTGAAGTAAATTCATGTTACACTACTGTCTAGTCTCTCCATCTCACTAATGTTTCCATACATTCAGGATTATCTTTCCAGGTGGATCATTTTTTATAATCTTTTCTACCTGTCGCATTTCAAGAGTAAACAAAATCTGCATACTTCCTTATCAGTCATACTGTTTTATGATAGTTTTCACTGGTGCCTCAACAGACGATCTCAAACCCTGATCAGATACATTAACTTTTTGACCCATCGTATGCATTTGAAGGATGTGAGCGATTTGCGGACGGAAGTCTTAAGGATTAGTAGTCACCCTCCGTTCCCAAACTTGCACCGATTCTTTCCCATTATCATTATCATCATAGCAGCCAAAAGGTACTGTGGCTCGGGCTGCCGCCCACCTCAACAGTGACGCGGAATATCCTAGAAGAAAAAGTTACTAAGAAGGTTGAGAATTAATAAAAGAAGACTAAGCGGAAGAACTAGAAATTGTATGGATACAGGTACGCGATTGAATGCGACACTGCGCCATCTAGGATAGCGTCTCTAACCAGTGATTTGAGTGATCAAGGGGACCCCCTCCAGGCAGACGACACCTACCCACTTTGTTCAATGGAGCAGTCAGGGTCTTCATATTTCGTGACCACGTTGTTGCTTGACCACCACGCGATTTTACCCAACTGTTGGTGGCCTTAGCATATAATGCCCGGTACGGTAAACGATCAAATGGCATACAGAATACGTGACCCAATCAACGTCATTTGATTAGCTGACCAATTGATCGCTCATCCTGAGCGTTCCGGAATACACGCTGGCGAACGGCTACGTTGCTCACGCGATCAGTCCACTTAATATGGGTCAATTGGCGGAAACAGCGATGATCGAATACATCTTCTTTGCCTACAGGTCACCTTTCACAGTTTTGATAGGGACTTTTTGTACCATGACAGGATATTCAAGAATTTGTGGGCCACTATATTTGATACATTAGTCGAATTGAACGTGTACCCACATGTTTGCTTGCAATAACGCCTCGTTGAATTATTCTATTTGCAATCGCGATGAGCCTATTAATCGACTTCACGCGATTCACTTTGTGAACTGGTTGTGACTTAACATCCTGATTTTTTCTCTGCGACCTCGTTTTATCCTATGCCACACACTGTTTTGACCCGCTGGGAAGCTACGCTCCACCAAGCTCGAAATGAAGAAAGTTAGCATGGGACTGCTCATCAAACTACTTTGCTCTTCATGAGTAGTTTTCTCTTAAAATATGATATTCACACTGCTTATAAGCGCAGTGCTACTCAATAGTTGTTTCCATAGCATGGTCGTACACCCGCGCCCTGCAATTCTGCGCACCTGTCACGTAATGACCTGGATTTCGGACCGACTCCAGTTCACTCTCCTGTATGTGATGGTAGAGTTGCTCTGCGCACCAGCGGTTGTGTGCCCTCCCTGAGGCTCAGAGTGCACGTTACGTGAGCGTTTGGGCAAGTGGCGCATTAGAAATAACACAATGTCTGACTGATCTATCGACTGCGTTAAGAGGGACTGCGTTCGTTGACTGTGTCCGAGCTCTGGGCCATTGTGTTACAACCACGTCTCCTTGGGTTGTTCCACCGCCACGCTTTTATATTACGTTCAGATTCCATATTATTTTGAGAAATGCAAACTTATTTTCGAGACTCACCGTATGTTGCGGAAGTTTATCTCATCTGTGCACCACTTGTGTACAACTGGTTGCGTGTCTAAATAAGCTACACGGTGAGTAGAGGGTAACGTTAGTGTCTACCTAACGCGTATGTGCCAGTGGGGATTTGAACTTGATAGCTTTCGAAAAAGTGCACCATGAATTGAATTTTTAGCTATCATCATCATAATAGCTATGAACCTGATCAAAAGATTCTGTGGCTCGGGAAGCTGCTTAGCTCAACATTGACGTGGAATACCCTAGAAGAAGAAATTTTACTGGTAGTCGAGCAACAACTTAGTCACGAAATACAAACACCGTGACTGATCTATCGAGCAAAATGAGTAGGTGTTACCTACCAGGCTGGAACCCTCGTGATAATCCAAATCACTGGCTAGAAACGCTGTCCGAGATGACGGTATGCCGCAGTCAATGACATACCTATATCCGTATTATTTCTAACTCTTCGGCTGAGTCTTCTATTATTATTATTATTATTATTATTATTATTATTATTATTATTATTATTATTATTATTATTATTATTATTATTATTATTATTATTATTATTATTATTATTATTATTATTAGCTATGTTGCTTGCCACTTCCCGTCGAGCTTCTAGATTGTGACATTACCACTTAGGCACAGGGGATAAGATAGAATAGCCCTTTCCTGATGCTCTATGTATCGGAAACCAATTCCTGGGCTTACGGTGACTCACAAAAGTGTTTTTTGTGTGTGTATCTTCAGCAATGACACAATCTGAGCAGGTTTTTAAAACAGAAATATATCAATTGCCTTCCTTTTTGCCTCTTTTGATTTGTGATGTTGTGCCTCTTTTCCTTCTCGTGATTGTTTAACATGCAAATACCAGTACTAACCGTGTTAGTTGACACCATTGTATCAGTGATGCATAAGTGTGCACACCTGGGAGCAGAAGATTGAATCCTAGTGGAGAGTTGAAATAAGAGAAGTGTTCTGAATCATTTACTAAAACCCCCCATGCCTAAACTTAACCAATTAACTTCATGGAGCCTACATCAGACTGATATCTGAGCTAGTATATTTCCGTATTTTTTCACTGCCACGCCTTAATAGTTGTCTTTACGCCACGACCATCTTGGTCAACAAACGACAACAATTACGCCAGTTTATCTGACTGATTGCTACATTCCCTAATGTTGCCTGTGAGGGGTAAGTCATCTGACGAGGACACCAACCCAGGAAATGAACACGGTCCCTACTGTTCTCAAATATCTGATTGCTATTCGCACTTTCGTGTGCTAATCTCCAGTTAACTACCTCATACGTCAGGTTGGAGACCTGATGGTTTGGTGTTCACAATGTACAGTTGGTCTACACAAATCTGTACGTTTTGATTGTGTGAGTTTGGTAGCTCCTTGTTATTGAAATTCCGTTTTCCAACATCCCTGTTGAAAACCCGTCGATACTACCTGGCGCATGCAGTTGAACACAAACATCACTGAGCAAAACCTTGGATCTTCGACTGACAGCGGTCACTTTTCCCATCTGTCAATTACAGCCACTCTCGTTGTGGTCTTATAAATGTTAGGCACCCTTTTGCTTTCAACTATTTCCCAAGTCGAAAGAGAACGCTGTGGCTTTAGTAGTACGTTCTTCAATTTCATTGTCCTGATTTTTGTCTTTTTCTACTTACAATGTCGACCACCGTTATTTCACCTTTTATATTGATCGTTTAGTTGTCATGAATGTGTTCACCTACATTTTAGTGTTAACAAAAAGACAACTTTATGTTACTGGTTGTTATGGTCGTTTTTAGTTTGCAAACAAAAACATTTTAATCATGTTGCTTGACATGCAAATAATGTGTTCTCATTCAGGATCGTTGGCTCTCTTGTACGGCATCTGTTAGAACAACGTGAACGTTACTCATCGAACATCCCTTTACCTCGTGGTATCATCTTGGACGCGCCGTTTACTTGTCTAGCTCATGTAATGATGTCACGGAAGTCTATGTGGGTAAGCTGGAATATTTAAATTTTAGCTCTGTGTATATATACTTGATATATTTAACGATTTAATCAGTTACAAGTAAATAACGTCGGTACCACAATTCGATATGAGCTAAGGAGTAGTGGAAAACTCTTAACTAATGAAACATTTGGTTGTTGAAACAAACCCAATCTGGACGACATAGCAACACGTGCGTTCATGACTACAATTTTTCATGTCCGACAGTGTCATCAGTCAGAGTTGCCTGTTGTCTTCTGGATATTAGCCCATACGTTTTAGGAGCGCACTGCTGAAACAAGCTTCAGTGTCCAAGTTTTCATGTCCCATACTTTGGCCTTGCACAGTTTATCTGACCCAGTACATTCTAAACTCGAATGATACACACGCAAAGTGTGCTCGAGTCATTGATTTCTGTGAGACGTGGCTATTCCAGTCAGTATTTGACTAAATCTGTCTGTTCAGCAATTGCGTACGCGAGATTACTTCCTGTTACTAGATTGTTCTCATCCCATGTGGCTAGTGCATTAAAAACATTAGTGGTTAGGAACATTTCTGTGAGCACACGGTGTGAGATGAACAGTTGACTAGTTGGCACAGATAACTGAAGTCATTCTTCGGGGTGTTGGCCACCTTATTTCCGATTCGTCTCCCAAGCCCTCTCGACCTATAGAGTTGGCAGCTTCACAATTTATGTGAAAAGACGACTAGTCGGGTTCAGTAGCGTAAATGTTGCTGCCTTCGATGATGATTATTTGCAGATGGATTGACCAGGTTTTGTAGTTGAATAAGAGACGCCAGTATTACACGCTGGTCAATTCTAACCATCATTAATCATAACACAATTAATTCCATACTGCATCGGCCGTCTCGCAGTATAAACCGAATCGCCCTATCTGCTGCATACAGCAGGGTGAATAGGCGAAAACATGCTACTGTTGACCCCTTTACCACTGTCCTATCAAATTTAGTTCTCAGGCCC
>LUCH01000257.1:67902-112085 GCA_013368495.1 Paragonimus heterotremus | reverse complement strand
TCCTCCATCCGCTCGCGATGGGTTTTTGAACGCACCTCCCCTCTGTGATGAGGTGTTCCATCGAGAGTTGGAATGCTCGCACTTTCTGCCTGACAGTCCACCACAATATGAATGCTCAGGTCGGCCACCTTGGTGAGGCCGAGTCTCGTTTAGGTGACAAGTTTGGGATGGCATCGCTTGGAAAATGGTGGACGACTGTTGCAGCTGTGCGCTGAGCATAAACTATTCTTAGCTAGCACCAGATTCAGATATCGTGCTCGTCATTGTTATACTTGGCGCCCTCCTTTCCCGAATCAAGCCTGGTTTTAGATAGATCACATAACTGTTAGTTATGAGTGGCATGGTTCAACTCAGGACTGTCGTTTTTATTGGAGCACGTACTTGGACTCAGATCATGCATTGGTATGCTGTCATTTTGTTCTTACTTTTGCTGGTCAACGATCCTACCGACAGCAAGGAATGGCTGTTGAGAAATGGGCTTTACCATCGGTAAAGCATAAGTACCAAACCAGCTTAGAAAGCTGCCTTAGTGGTACTCACTCCGAAGATCCTAATAGCTATTTGACAAAAATCCCACAGGCTATTCGGATAGCAGGTACCATAGCATGCGGGACAAGGTTACAAACATTAGATTTCAGAGAAATCTCTGAAGTTGTTAGAAGCCAAACGGAAAATTTCTCCCGTTAGTTCACATAATAAGTCTAGAAGAGATATCCGTAAGAAACTGAAACGTAGTCTACAGGCTGATCGTGAAGCTTGGTTAGTGGAAAAAGCTAAAGAAATGGATACCGCGTTTGCTTCAGGGAACACCGACAAATTCTTTAAGCTGATCCATGCCACTGGTCCCAGTCAACCGTCTGTAGGTGAAGCTATGAGCGAGGTAGATGGCACACTAATTTATAATAAGTCCAGAAGGTTGGAGCGTTGGGCGAAACACTTTGAGGATCAATTTAGCTGGCCTCCTGCCTCCGTTGTGTTGCCGCCACAAACGTCTGATGTAACGCCCTGGTCGCTAGATTTAGAACCACCCACTAAGATGGAGGTTTGCATTTGCCTTTCGGCTCTCAATTGTAATAAGGCTGCTGGTCCAGATGATCTAGTGCCAGGAGGTGTAGGGAATGAAATAGAGTCGTGTATTTCCAAGGCTAGAGCGGTGTTTGCTAATCTGAGGCACTTATGGCGACCGAGAGATATTTCTCTGAAACTTAAGGGTCGTGTGTATCAGACAATATTGAGGGCTGTATTAGTTTATGGTAGCGAAACATGGCCGCTCAGAGTAGAGGACGTGAACCGTCTTCAGATATTTAACCACCGGTGTCTGCGTTCAATCGCTTGTATCGGGTGGTACCAGCAAGTGAGCAACGAGGAGGTTAGGAAGCGGGTGTTTGGCACTGATTGTCAAACGAGTTCTTTTGTTCAGTCGCTGCATTTGCACAGACTTAGATGGTTAGGTCATGTACTAAGGATGCCAGCTAATCGCTTACCATACCGAGCACTGTTTGCCGACGTTGCGGCTGATTGGTGCATGGTACGAGGTGGACAGATGATGACCTGGCGTAGGCAAATGAAATCGTTCACGAAGAGGTTGGGCACTGTAGGTTGGGTTCGTTCCCCGGGCTGGAGCCCTCGCGACTCACATAATCGATGGCTTGACACTTCAGGTGAGATGGCGGTTAACCGAGCTTAGTGGCGTGAATGTTGTCGTCGTTTGTCCGAGTTGTCTGTGAAGTGAGTGCACTTAATGACGCGGGGCAGTGAAAGCCGTGAGGAAGCTGTCTTGCTGATGACGCCTTACTTTCGCTTACAGCTCGGTTGTTTGTTTGCAAGGTGTAGGCGCCTTGATGTTGTATGTTTAAATATAGACGCAGTTATTTCCAGTGGTTTGGTCCATTACCCCTCCCTTTTTTTCACTCTCTTCTTATATAAGTTTTCTCTCTCTTTTTTCCATTGTGGTTGTGTGGCAGTTAAGCATCGGTGTGAACCACTGATTTATTGCTGTCTGTGATGATGGTGATAATTCCAAAGAAGTAATTGATCATCTCAACTTTTTTTGCTGGCAAACATCACTTAATATTGTGTTTTACGATTCGTCAACTCATCAGACGATTTAACGGTACCGACACAACCTTAAATATAGGTGACCTTCCCGATTACCTCCAGCAGTTCATCTCTAGCTGTGAGTACTGACTAATTTTGAAACGGCACCTTGCACTTTATTATTGCTCACGCCATACCGAACTGATATACTGGAACGTTTACTCAGTGAAAGATGTTTTAAACTGTCTTACATGAACTGAACCCTATTGGCAATTACTCAGAACTTCCCCATTCAGATACATCTTTGTGGTCAGCCACTTGCATGGGGACCGGATTGTGGTTGCTTGTCAGGACGAGGGCACACACCACTGATGTACTCTAGCATGAGCGAGATTTGAGTCTATTGCCACAGGCTGAAATTAAGCGACCGAAAATGTTTGTCTGAATGCGGTTACTGCAATTAGGTGTGGTGGATGTTCATTTTGTAACAGTAGAATCGGTAATCAAAAACACTGCTTAGCTGATGTGGAGGGGTCTGTGATTTCAATTTGAATGAGTATTCCAAATTGAATGGTTTGGTAGACGGTTGTTGCGTTTCTTTTCGAGACGATCAAATAGCTTGACTATTACCCACAAGTGATTGTGGTTGCATATCCCACAAACAAGTGGACTAGAGTTCAGCCGCTAGGTTAACAAAAATGCGCAGAACTGCTGAGCTTGAAGATAACCGCCTAAAAGTCTGTGTGAATGCAAAATTCGCATTCCGTGGTAGACAGTGTTAAACTGATAATACTTAAAGTTAAGTTGTTCATCTCACATCACGCTCTACAGGATGTTTCATGCTATTTAGGGCGTCTGGTCCGCAGGTTGATCATGCGCTCTACCGCACTTATCTGTTTATCATGTCCGGCTCGGTGTGTGGCATCAAAGCGCACCACAATTGAGTGCATGTAACGCAGGAGCTTTGCCCGCTACAATTATCAAACATGTCTAGTACGTCATATCGACGGTGTCGTACTAATGAGAGGTCAGTTGAGAATTTTTGTGCATCTGGTCTGTAGGATAAGGAGGTATAGTCGGCCACCCTCTCCAGTATGGGCGTTCTTTTCGATCTGTTATGGCCGAGCTAGATCGATTGATGTTCAAAGGAGCTACGAGTGGCTCTGTCGAGTAAAATATACAGTGATACTACCTGAAAAAAAGCATTAGACTCGAGTTTTGGACACATTAGAGCTCGTCAGTAGTGCATATCCTTGTCACTGCCGGAACTAGAACTCTGGCCACTCTTTCATGAGGCAACCGTGTTTACCACTGCGTCAATGACCTCACATTAAGCACGACCGAATTATCGTATTTGAACGCTCAACCCGGCATTGGCGAGGATATGCACTACTGACGGGCTTTAGTGAGAGCGAAACTCGAGTCTAGTGCTTGTTTTCGAAAGAAGCCGACTGGAAAGTCTATAGGAATGCGACAGCTGCGATCAATTGTGGGTGGTGTTCAACTCGAAATAAACCAAATCCCCGACTACTCATCAGTAATATTGCTTGAAATCAATAATGTGAACAGTTTTCTGAACCATCTTGATGTACCGTCGATCATGTGACCAGCACATTATTCTGCTTGTTGTTTTCACGTAGAATCAACTGTATTGTACTTCTATGTCAGTCTTCGACGCTGTTTGCCAAATTAAGCGCAACAAGCACTCTGTTTATGCGACCGTCGATGTATGCTTAACCTGCGGGTCAAAACTCAAACTTTTTCTAATTCCCCGTGGTCGGACTGGTTCCGATAGCTTGATAATTGATATTTGTACTAATCCTCATGTAAAAGTGTGGAATAAATACGATAGACGTTTGATCCCTAGGTTGGCACATCTTTTTGTTGTGTGAATTCATTAACGTATCTTACTGTTCGTCTCATCAGCGACTATGAATTGCATGCCCTCAGCTTTATTGAATGACGAAGATATTCTATACACAAATCGCAACATAGATTTGATAACAACGGGTATAATCACACTAGGTTATCACATTTCACCCCCATCCCGACAATTGACTGGTTTTCTGTGCTTCAACTAAATAAAATATAACAAACAAATAAAGCCAGAAAAACTCTCTCACAAATCAGTTCAGCTCTGTTGCTACCGCTTGATCATGTGGTTGTTTCCTTTTAATCTGTTGCCCACAGCTTTCAGTCATCAATGTTTTAAGTTCAACACACTAATAAAAAAATCATACATTTCTCTAAATCGGATATGAGTAGTACGTCTTTAGATGACACCTATGGTGTTGATAGTTTACCAATGTTCGATTCAATGCACAAACTGGCTCGAAGATCTGTGTGAACTCTATTGGGGAGATTTTCCGGACATATGAGTACAGACTCTGTCGACCCCTGGACATCATAATTTCGTCTCACAGGTTTCAGTTGTTTACACGCATCCTACGAATACCAACTTGCCGGTTGTCATGCCGTGGTTTGAGTACTGAGTTAGGATGGAGTTAGCAGCCTAGCCTTCTGCTTATGATTTAAGTTCGGGATATGAAAGCGCTGACCGATTTTTGCTTCAGTAGAGCGTTCATGACTTGCTGACTAGGATCAAAAGACTAGTGAACCCCTTTGGTTGAGGAGGTTGTCTAATACGACGAAGGACGTATATCGGTAGCACCCGTGTTGCGAATCTTTGTGTACACCGATGTCGTTTCTTTTTCCTTTCTGTTCCTTGCTCTCTCCTTGTTTACCTTACGGAATTCCTATTTTCTCAGTAACACATAGTGACATGTATGGTCTGAACGTTAAATTATATATATATATATATATATATATATATATATATATAAGTTAACGTTGAGACCATACATGCCACTATGTGTTACTGAGAAAATAGGAATTCCGTAAGGTATATATATATATATATGTATGTGTATAACTAAGTGTAAAAGGCGAACACAGAGTGATGCGTATTTGTTGGGACGTTTTAAATCCATACTAAGATCCGTTATCAAACAAAACGATATATAAGTGTATATATATATATATTACAAAAGGTTGAAAACATGTAGAGGAGATCCGTGGAGGTTTTCTCTTATAATCACATACCAAAAATGCCCAACAGAGAAACCACATTGTTTTTGAAAACGACAACACTTACTCCTGTCTTAACCCTTCCTTGGGTTGTGGATGATGCGTACCTGTTTTCAGCCTGACTACCAACAGATGATCGACTTCAGTTTGTGAGAATAGGAAGCGCAGCAGTTATATGAACTGATTTACATACCTCCCTGCAACACTGGTTGCAGCCATTCCGTGATCTGGTTGGTAAGTGCTCATACCACAATCTGCCGATTATTCGCGGATCGTGCGTTCGGTCCTCCTAAGTACGTGTTACTATTGAAACTCGGGAAGATCAGAATAGCTGTGCATAATTTCGAAGGTGGTTCCTATGACTAACTGTTTGCTAATCTCTTCACATTTAAGCATCTCACCAATAGTCCAACGATAATTATCTCATACGTCTGTGACGATAAAACTCCAACTAGAGCAGTATTAGTCGATATGTTTACAAAGAGCCGTAACTTGGGTTCACTTGATTTGTGCCCCACTTAGCATGTGAGACTGTCTGCGTTAAAAAATCAATCGACTGACCTTGCTACCGAATTTGGTACGACGTTCTAATCCTTTAGTTGATAATCGGAAACAGCTGGAAACGTGGCTTCATAGCACTACATATCCGTTGTATGTATATACATGTAAATTACAATATGTGATTCGATTAGAATAGTCTGAAGACACAAATTACGGTATAAGTTCATTCCGTACACAGTCGTCAGTTGCAAACGTGACTAGCATGAAAACAAGACAAGACTTGAGTGGAACCGTTAAAGGTACAAATCGGGCTGAATCGTGAGTGGTATTCACAGCTAAACCTATGGCAATCAAAGGTTGATAGTCAATTGTTTTTGGGCGCATAAAACAGATTGTTGACGACTGGTCAACAGTGTGAGCTGTGAGCGTTGATGAAGACCTTGAACGAAGATGCGATATTAGTGCTGTGATCGGTGGTCGATAAGTGCCTTGGAATGGATGAAGCGGCGTTCCCTCCTCGCTGAGTATCACTCACTGATAGGTTGGTCAATGCAACTCTCAACCAATTTGAAATGTGCTGCTTGGCTCTGGTTTTAAGCGTTCTTTCTGTTCTACCAGCGTATTTTCCAGTAATTGCAGGAAAACTGATAAAGACAATGACTGATAAAAACGCAGGTCTTTGCTTTCTGCCCGGGTGTAGAAGTAACTTAGTCGTTTGTAAAAGCAGGATCAGGTTTTCCACACCATACACGTTGCACTGATAATCTTTCCGAAGGTGTTAATCAAACTAACACATTTGAAGGGGAGCTTGATGTAGACAGCCTTCTGAGGTACATCCACAGATACATTTTCCGTAGAAGTAAGTTTACACCATTTCCGTACGAAGCGTTCTGATAAATTGTTATCACGAAACGCTCCATGCAGCACTGTTTGCTCATCTTGTAGTCTAACCTAGGGGCATTTTCCCGACGCTCTGTGAAGGAACGTACGTACTACTGACCTTTTGTATACAAAATGATCATCTCATGTACACTGAACGTTCAGTAGATCCGTCTTGGCGTCATCTAACCAGGATGCCCAAGAAGTGCGAACTGTTTTCTTTTTCGCATTCGACCGTTACTGAGAGTCTTAGATGAACACAGTTGAAAACCTGAATTGTTTTTACCGTTTGTTCTTTGTTTTGTCCAATCAAGAATGTAACCATACTACTGCCAAGGACAAGTACATGATTGACGTGAAAAATAGTGTTTACGCTCATTTTACGTTTCCGCGCGCCCGTAAGGGATGTCTTGCAATAAACAACTTTTCGGGGTAAACGTCTCTTGTGTAATCTAATTCGATCGATTCTGCCATTGACAACATCTACTGTTTGAGTGACTCAGCTGATTTGACTGGAACTTCGTAGATGGCGTGACATGTCTCTCTGATGATTGTTCATGATGAGATATAACATGATTGCATTTATGATTCACTATCTGATTCGGGTTTCTGTTCTAAGCTCTGGGCTGCTGTTTGCTATGATTTGATATGCATCTAATCAGTAGGCCGATTTTTTCTGTCATGGAAGAACAGAAAGTGAGAGAATACACAAGAAATTGGACAGGTCACATATTTTTATGGCTAAATGTGAGTGTGGCTCTAAGTACAAGCCCAGTTTTAAATGGTGCACCCAGAAGTGTTTGCTTCAGCGACAGATACAAACACCCGCTCGACGTTTACGCAGCTGTCTTTTTTCGGCTAGTGCGAACTGAGTTCCTTAGCTGTTAGAGTGTTCTCGATGTGTACAACTAATCGGTCGAGACGGTCTTTTTTCCACGGTGTATTGTTAGGGCAATGGAGTTCATCCTCCGACATTTCCTCTGAGCAGCTTATTCTAACACGCGAGTTTATTAAACGGACCACTGTCTATATTTGCTGGAGAGGAATGAAACTGTATCAAATGTTTTACTGATCCATCTACCTTTTATGATAATTGTCCCGATGTAGAAATACATTATTGTGGCAGTAGCACAAACCTGGAAAGACGCTTTCTTTCACAGCTCAACAAAGAACTGAATGCTGTATCCAGAAAACGGTAGTTGTAAACCTTAGACTTTCTTGGCTTCAGTTACATTGTCTACACTCGGTAACATTTCACAGTTCTCTCATCATTTAGCGATATCTTTCTTGTCCTAAAAACAGTATCAGTCAACTGTGACAACATATGAACGAGCATTGTTAGGTAGTATTGAATTCATTAATTTTTTTAATAGTCCTGGTAGAAAAGTACTGAGCCAAAGTAGTAAAAATGGTCAGGCTGAGTGTACATGGCCATCTCGGGTTGTCATGGTATTATCAGGTTGAAGCCTTGACCCACCGTTTGCCTTTCACATAGATTTATGACCTTTTTAGAACTATGCATAGACGATTGTTTAGTCACTCCATCGGTTGACTGGGAGTGTGTTAAATGTCTCATGTGTCATTGGCTCCGTATCCGTGATACCACAGAACTCTAAAGTGACTGATGTGGAAAACAGTCAAGTAGATGCAACTGTATGTGCCTTTATACTCTTGTGGTCCAGCGATGCTATCGTGCACCATAAGAGAAAGCCAAATGTATCGTTCAGGGCGGCTAACAACGTTGTCAAGCCTTGTCAGTGGACGAATAACAAGATTTTTTTGAAGAGTAAACACTTTTGTTCGATGTCCGACTAAAAATGGTGCGATGATCGCCAATGAAAGAGAACGAATGAAGCCAGTTTACTGAATTATCAAAAGACACTATCTGCTAATACTAGTCATCCTTACGACTTAAACCACGTTTGTTTTAATGGTGATAACATTTAACTTAAACTAGTTCGATGCATGAAAGTGCTACTGGTTTTGATCCAAGTACTAACGATGAAAACCTGCTGATTGTACAGGAAGCATCTTCAGTTCAATATATGGAGTAAGTTGGTCAGACTAAGTGGTAATATAGATATTGACACTTTTTGGAGCTGTTCAACTTTCCATGGTTTGGCATATTTTTACAAATCTACCCTCCTGGTCTTATTTCGTATATCACATTGGTTTAGTTACTTCTTTCAAAGAGTAAAGTTCAGGTCTAGTTAGTGTACAGGTTCGACTTCAACCCTGTAAATGATTGTGGACTCTAGTCATTCTTCAGGTGTACAGAACTATTGAGATGTGAAAATCGATGGCCAGAACGGGCAGCTGTTTTAAAGCGAGCATATAAGAATCCGAGTTCCAACGCATCATTACATTGTGTACGTTGTGATTATAACAGACCGTAACGAACTCCAATAGAATAGGCATCACGATAATGCTGTAAAACTAGTGAAAGCAAAAAACGTGAGCCGAAAAGACTAACTTACAAACTCAGACAACAAATTAGCACATGATTTCTGTCTTATTCCCTCCTCCTCTCCCGTTGTCCAGTCAAAATCCAATCCATTTGAAGTGCTGAAATGTTAAGGCAAAACAGGAAAAGCAATTTGTTCTATTTCTTACGGAATTGTGACACATCCTGATGCTGTATGCCTTCGTCCTAGCTATTTTTTCACATGTTTTTAAATACACATATTTTTTAATATCTTGACTACTCTAGCAAAATTTGACCTGTTGCTTACTGCCAACATTTTTTTCCTGAATCAATTAGTATCCACGTGATATTCGGAGAGATAGATGGGTTGACCGCATAATCTTGTCGTGAGGGGTGTACTATGAGTGCCAGTTAGACCGTGTTGAGCTGTGTTCACTTTTCGATTACATTTTCTGCTCAAATTTTCAAAAGGGAGCTAGCAAAACATTCGTGCCGTTGTTCACTGTATATGTTGAATCACTGCGAACTACCAGTGTCTGTTAGCGTTCCTATCCTAGCTGCTCCATTCTGGATATATGCCTGTTTCCGGTAACGTTATTGGTATTTATCTAGAGCACTGTTTAACGTGTTTGTTCTTATTTGCTATCTCCTAGAGAAATCTCACTTCTAAATCACTTGTTGTCACGGGATGTATCAGTTCACATTGTTGATCGGATGATTTCGTTAATGATTTCAATTCATATTTTGCTCATACAAACACGCGTCCGGGCGTACATATGTACATATGCATGTATACACGACCTTGAAGTAGATATCGATTTCTTTCTGTGAGTCAGACAAACAAGATGCGGGAATGTGCAGATTATTGATCCAGTGAGTCGGTTTGTGCACAAACCGGGTCTGACCTCAGTTTGTCAACTTTGAGTTTTGTTGACTAGACGAGAGTGCGGAAACGAATGTATTGATATATCAAAAGTGGAGTTAGTTAATGCCGTCCACTAAGCTTGGAATAAAATGTTACACTTTTGCCTACATTCCTTGATAAACAGACGGTAAATGTGAGTGTTGTAATTTACTTTGAGTCGGATTGTTTGTGTATAGTTGCTGTCTAGAGTGATTATGAGTTTTTCAACTACTGACAAATTACAGTTTAAACTCTGCGTATTTAATGATTCCGTATTCGTGTCCCGCTGATTATAAGACGTAACTTTAGGGTATTCTCCCGTCATAATCATGCTGACGTTAGCTTTCGGTTTCTGATTACAAGTTATATGAGAATAAATGCCCTGGTTTCTGTGGAAAATCAAGCTTTATAAACTTTATTCAAAAAAAGAACACCCGTCGAATATAAAAATTAAGCGTAAGGAATCTCAAGAAATCTTGTGAATGCTAGTAACGTGGTCGGACCTCACACTTTCGAACAGCCATATTGAGAGAAGTCAATGTCATGCCTCTCACACAAACATGCCGAAGGTTTCCAAACACTTGTACTGGTCAGCGGGCAAAAAACAGGCGAAAATCTGCTTCTACGTTCTCCAAACCCGATGTTCGGGTTGCAAATGTTCAATCTTTCTTTGTACTCATCAAGTTGATACAGTTTGAATGGAGACCAAACCGACAATACTTCGCCTCATGATATGATGCCCTTATCCGTTTAGCTCGCCATTCCTGATCTGCATCGCTTGTGATGGACTTGGTAAACTTTTTAGAAAACGATGGGAATACTCATTGAACGCATATACGCATGAATATGTACATTCATATGCACTTGCACGACCCACTAATTGAAAGAAACACACCATGATTGACATTCTAACTTGATCAAGTCGCACACTTGTTTTAGTCTTTTTCGAACCGAATCAGACGAGGTGAAAGCCTATGTCCAACTATAATTAGTTGACCAGTTGCCCAGGAACAGTGGAAAACGATGAACGCACAACTGGCGCCGCATGGGAGGGTTTTGCTTTGATTATTTTACATAAGTGGAATGTCGATACCATACACTTTATCTGCTAGCGTAATGTCATTTCATCAGCTTGCGATATTGCTGACGAGGTATCCATACGGCTAACAGAAACACGCTGTACATTCAGTACTCTTCATTATTTGTGGTTCTGTAAGTACGTCAGATTGTCGTTTAAAGACAGGTTTTTACACTGCGGACGACAGAGTGTCTGTTCACCGCGTACTGTTCAATGTAGCTGCTGATGAGTAGAAGAAACCCAGGGCCATCAGGCGGTGGCATGATCACGAGCTATGAAAATTATGCCCGCGCCGTGAACAAGGTTGGTAGATGTCTTCTACCGGGTTGGGAAGTTCGGGACCATTCACATCGCTGCTTGGAAACACCCTCAGACATGGCGAATCTGTATCTGTAAAGCTGTTGATTCATGTTTTATAAGTACCCACTATTTTGACAATTATTTATCGGTCTCAAATTTAGTGGACCGCGTTCAGAACTAGCAATAGCGTGATCCAAAATACTACCCACCGACAGGGTTCAAGTGCGAAACACTGACAATGATAATGGAGTTATTTTATCTGCATGGAACGCATTCAGGGTTGTTGTGGATGTCACAGTTTGTGTAATCTGTTTCTTTAAATCTTATCTTCAGAGGATTTTGAAATGTGTCCCAACCACGCTGGAACTTGAAAATTTATTTTAGGACTGCCTGTAACTTCCTCCGTATAAATAATTAAGTCGTGTTTCATCAAATTGTCGTCCGTCACGTCATATAATTTCTGTCAGCAAGAAATTGGGAATCGCAAATCGTTTTGGACTCTCGCACTAACTGTCGTGGGAAGTTAACGAAGTCGCCAACAAATCGTGCTCATTGGCGTGGGTATCACGCTATGGCGTAGTGCTGCTGGTCGCCAAATGGTTCTGTCTTGCGGATACCACACTCTAATCTGCAAATGGGTTTTTGTTTATAGAGTTTAGGCACCTTGACTTTGGATCGTTGGGTTCAGACATAAGGATCTCCTTTGTTAGACCTTTTAGCTACGGTATTTCTTCCGTTTTATGGCGGTTAAGCATCAACACATACTATTGAGGTTTATTGTCGATAAGATCAACGTTCAGCGTTTTCATCCCATCGTAAACATTTTTCATACATGGTCCCTATACGGGTTTTCTCTGAATATCGCCCCCTGTTTCTTCGGATCGCGCGTCAGTTCTGGAAATCGCAGTTACAGTTATTGGGTAGCAGTTGGGATCTTTCGAATACATCTTTCCAACAGCTTCCGCGAATTTTTTACTGAATAGTACCATGTGTCTATTCCCGAATGCGTCTGTTATGCTGTTGTTATCTTTCGTTCTTAGCACACGTAATAGTTAAGCACCTCTGTTTACTAGCTCTCAAATTGCAAGATTTGTTTGTCCGCCCATAGTCACATACTCTAAACTGCGCCATCTACCCAGACAGAAATATGAGCTGTTAGGAATCTTTTGCTTTGTGGACCATGCTGAAGCGTATAGGTACACATATACGCTAGAAACACATGAATACCTGCACTGTTTCTAACATGGGTGTTTTTATGGAATGCGTAGTCGATCGACAGTTTGTTTTCACTTATGTAGCTTTTCGAAATATTGTTGAATGTTCGTCAGTTTAGTGGAATAATACAGTATTCTTTTTTAAATCCAACTATACATTTTATTTTTTGTTTGTTTGTTCATCAAGTACATAAACACATTTGACGAATGGCTTCACCTTTCGATAAACATTCCATCGTATGAATTGTACAAATCCTGGTTACTGTTGTTATCAGATCATGATGTAAAACAAACATGCTCTTGACTGTGTGCAAGACTCTTCTAGACGTGGCTGTCCTTTCTGTGTGCGTGTTGTTCTAATCGACATCTCGAACATTCATTTTCCTGAACAACATGAGCTTAATGGTTCGGAAAGTGACTTGATCTGAACAACGTGCTATCATACACTAAACATCATTCCTCCCCCTTGTTCTCTAATCGCTTCTGATTGTTTCATAATTTTCTAGGCATATCGTGTGGTGCCGCAAATGAGAAAAAAAGTGGCCACAATTGCATCCAATTTGAAGGTGGAGTTCGACACACAAAACAAGTAGGTCTTGAAATGCAGCACATAGTTCATTTTGTCTTGTCGATTTCTTCTACTCTATGATTGGCTCACTAGTATAAAGTGTTGAACAGACTCCCGTTAGATTCTCTAACTCAATCCTTCTCAGTCCAGTCAATTGAACGAGTACGGGTATCACATTTCTCGATTCTCATTCCAAAATTTGTTCAGGTTCGTCAAGGAGGAAATGCGAATGTGAGACCCGCATGCGGTGAGAGTAAAGGAAAGTCCAGCTTATTAGGGCTTGTGGTGTTTACTACCGTATGACATGTAGGCCAAAGTATGCAAATCCACACAGGAACATCTACTATGACCAGGGCAGGTGTACATTGCTACCCCCTCCTTACTGTGTGTTCGTGTGTAATAATACCAAATAGCAGTCGTATGCAGTCTTTACACGATTACTATGCCTATCCATCCATCGTCAGTAGTATAGCACTGATTTCTTTGTGAAACCGTTCTACACAGAACGTATACACAACTCCCACTTCTTATGAGTTCCAAATCACGTGAACGCTGTAGATTTCTACTAATTTCAGCTGGATAGTGTAGAATATCACAACGGTGCTATACAATCGGAAGTCTATACCGTATTGCGAACGAATTTCTTTTAGTATTCTTGTTTGCTTTGAGAGCCATTTCGGCGAAGTATTCCTATCAGAAGAATCCGAAAATATTTTACGAGGTTTGCAAATTGTTAAAAAGTAGAGTAGTGTAAGTAGTATGTGCTTACTGATCTCTTGTTAGTTGTCACTTATAAGATGTGCTTATCCTGTAAACCTAGAGCATGCATCCTACTGTAGTAACGGCAACTGCTGAAATTTGTAGTTCATAATTTTCATCGCCAATTGTATAATGTCCGTACCATCTTATTCTGTAAAATTATAATACCATTTGAGATCCAAAGGCAGACTGAGTTACTACACAGTTCCAGTTGAGCCTCTTAACACCATTCTGTGAAACCCCGGGCATATAACTCACAAAGGAATTATTACGCACTAAATTCGTGAAGCGTCTTCTCGAAATCTTTTGTGGCTAAGAGTTGAAGTTAAAAGAAACTTTGTAGGGTTTACACACAAGCATTTATGGCGATGATCAATCTGGTCAGCATTAATAAATTGACTGATCAAAACATGTGCTCTTGACGATCAATCATTTGAGCTAATCAAATAACCCGTCAGGAATGTTCACATAGTGAACATATTACATTTGTTTTCTAAACTGTATACTTCACAGTGCGCTTCATGAGAAACACAGCTTATGTTGTGCGGTACACGTGACTTATTGTGACAATGCAGTGTGATGTAAACGAATGAATTATGTATCGTTACACGTGGTGAATCAGCGGGTCAAAAAAATGTTACTTCTACTTCACCTGATTCGGGGCCTCTATTCACATAATGGAAACAATGTCAATCGTCGAATTTTTACTCCTGATGGTACTTATGTTAAAGTAAACTAGTTAACGTAGACTTATGGTCTTTCGTTTCGAACCGCAGTTTATTTTTTGATCATCGTATGCGTATAACTATTTGGTTTCATCTCAGGATCATTGTTTTCTTTAGCTATAGTTCATCATTTATAGCCAACGTTGCTGTCCATTAGGTTCACCTGAAAACAAATGTACATACACTTGATGACATCCGTCTCTGGATTGAACTGTCACACGGACAAGAAACAATGTACCACACAACCTGCAGTTTCACTCGCGTATCTTGTATTCGGTATAAACCCAACGGAGTAAGCTCGATGGATTTGTGAATGCAGTCTTTGCAGTGTAGCCGGCCAGTGCTTGTTAGCCAAATGATAGACTAGTGTGAAAACGAAACTCTTGTCTCTCAGAATCAAAATGTTGAAGACTCCAATGGTACCGTTCGGACAGGGATGAAAGACGTTGAAAATAGACAACAAGAAGGTTTTCAGAATGGACGTACATGTGTCTACATTATATATAAGATTGAGAGACAAACAGAGATTTTAGTTTTGAGAAACCTTCAGCAAACAACAATGGCATTAAATCAAAAAAAGGTAGTAGACGATGTGTACGTCGATAACCGTCCAATCCGTGACAGCCAACACATTCACGGCCATATTCGTCAGTGTTATACTATCACGTCACTACGGCCTATGGAGCCTAGAGTTTGTTTGCAACCTGTGCGATCGAAGTCACAGTCACGCAACTATCTCTCAACGAATTTTTCAACGTATTTCGGATTGTACTTCTCCAGACTGCCCGGTCCAAGGCTGCATCCTCCTACACTCTGTGATCGATATTATAACGCAAAAAGGCTTGTTTGGATAGCATGCCCGGTACTGTAGCTTCCGGCCTCTACGTTAGTACTTTCGTGTAGAGTTTGGGCGCACACGTGCCACTGTTTTATCACGTGCTAGTCTGTCGCTGTATGGTAGTGGCAACCACTGTTTGAACGTTAGAGCGACTGGCTAGCGAATTATAGTCTTGTAATAGAAACCATGGTTATGGGACTACAAATCTTCCAAACGAAGTTAACTTGCAAATAGATCTGTAGTAGGTTGAAGGACTTGGCGGTCTTCCCCTTTACTGAAGCTCTTCAATCAGTTAGGTGATTCATCTAGTATACTTTCTTGCGAATAACGAATGATATCACAATATAATTATAAAGTATAGCGTGCATTCAGTTTCGTTTTTTCAGTCCGGTGTTGGCCTTCATTATTGTTTTCTAGAACAAGGCGAATAATTTTAACGACTACGAATTCCCTATCATTCTATTCGGTTGCCATAGACTTCAGACTTGTGATCGTTTAGGAAGTGATTGCATTCTTATGAAAAACGTTTTCGATCACCAAACTTGCATATCTTGATTTCATCATAATTATCATCAACATCATAACAGCCATGAGCCTGACCAAAAGGTACTGTGGTTCGGGCTGCCGATCACCTCAACAGTGACGTGGAATATCTTAGAAGAAAACGTTACTAAGAAGGTTGAGAATTAATAAAAGAAGACTAAGCGGAAAAACTAGAAATGGCATGGATACAGGTACGCCATTGACTGCGACACATCGCCATTTCGGATAACGTCTCTAACCAGTGGTTTGAGTGATCACGAGGACCCCAGCCAGGCAGGCGACACCTACCCACTTTGTTCAGTGGAGCAGTCAAGGTCTTCATATTTCATGACCACGTTGTTGATTGACCACCACGCGGTTTTACCCAATTGTTGGTGGTCTCAGTATATAATGCTCGGTACGGTAAACGCTCAGCTGGCATACGGAGTACATGACCCAACCATCGCAGGCTGTGTAACGTGAGTAACTGACCAATTGATTTACATGGCTTCGTGGAAATGCAGTCTGTTGTTATGCTTCAGCCGATTGATAACACGAACTGGATGCAACTGGATTGTGAGCTGTGTGCTTAGCATATGCTTCCTGGGCGCTCCATCGGAGGTTCGGACCATATCAATAGTTGTTTGTTCATCTCAGCTGCTAGAGACATATTTGGAAGTCTGATTCGTACTGTTTCAAATGCACGGTAATGCTAATAATTTAGTTTGTGTGTCGATCCCTGACCGAGAGACTGGCGGTCGTCTGTTTCGAACAGACAGTGACGGGCAATGTAGTCAGGTAGGCTCTAACATGAACACCGCCTAGGTGACGAAAGTATCATCAAACGAGTAGTTTGGCAGATTGGTGATTTTTAGATGAGACCCAACTGTGAAAATTCAGGGCTTCGGCTGGATTCGAACCAGCGACAGAAACACCATGCCTGAACGCAGCAAGCGCTCTACCAGCTGAGCTACGAAGCCACGGCAGAAGGTCAGAAGTTTCACGTTTGTACTCGGTTACTCACCCCTCCCACTGTCTCATATGGGATCCACCAAATGATCAAGAGGATCGACTGCCCCGGCAGGATTTCTCGAACAGTTCACGCTGGAAGCTGCCAACGCCACTGTTGAGCATAGAAATTGTATTGTGTTTACTCATTAGTAATACAGTTTTTGTCCTCAACAGTGGCGTTAGTGGATTCCAGCGTGAACTGTTCGAGATGTCCTGCGGGGGCAGTCGATCACCTGGATCATTTGGTTGATTCCATTTGAGACTGTGGGACGGGTGGGTAACCGAGTCCAAAGATGAACTTACAATTTTGGTGTTACGGGAGCTACTATCCTCAGTGTTCTGTCTCGTACAGACTTTTCCGTTTATCCTTAGTAGACGGCTGTTGTCGGCTAGACTGGTTTGCATTTGACCTTCCATTTGTTCAGACTTCTACTTGAAGCAGCAACACGTCGCATGATTAAACAACATTCTCACCGGATTTTTCCCTGTGTTGAATTCGATTAAACTATGGATGTCATGCTGACCATATGAGTCTGTGGTTACTCATTTGCTCTGTCCTACCGTTCTCACTACAAGTAATTGGAACTTCCATCGGGAAGTAGGTGCGTGGAGTTTAACGGAGTTTATAGTCATCAGAAATTTTTCAGCTCGGTCTCTGTGTTAACGTACACAGAAACAGCTATCCTCGCCGAGTTAACAGAACTCTACCCCTTCCAGTAAATCAGGTACTGACCTTTCGATACCCAGATGTTGAGATATGCATAAGCGTGGGGTCCCGAGGATTGCTTATTGCTACTTCATAACTTTGGTATCTACTATCATATCGATATATATTGATTGATTCACTTACATTACTCTGTTCAGGTTTCTTACTGTTGGTGTTTTGCTTTGGAATTCACCTAAAGTGAGAAGGTTGTTTGTTAGTACTCTTGGAAATCGTTTGAATCTCGGAATGTGGATATTGCTGATAACGGATGATTTTCTTCTGAGTTGTTTGTTTTTTACTTGAAAACGTTTGTTCGTCTTATCGGTTACCCTTCCGCCCTAGTCGGCGCAAATTCTTACGAGATGATGATGTTACCTAACGTGTTAACAATACAGTCGCAAGCTTAACAGTTAGTTCGATAAATTCTCTAACATTCTGAAGGTTACGCATGCTACAGATGTTAATGCATAAATATCATGGCAAAGTTAACTGACTGATTTTGTTCTGTGTGGAATGAACAAGTTGTCTGTATTGAATTGTTTAGTCAGTTGCCTAGCAACTGTAAGACATCAGTCACCTAACCGTTGACAAATCGCATAGTTCAAAAACTACCTGTTACAAATAGGTCAACTTCCTGTCCTTTTGTTCTCGGAATATTCGCTTACGGTTTTTGAATCTGTGAACTAGTCAATCGATTTATCTTTCGTTCAGTCAGTAATGCCATTTATGCATTTACAATTTGCGTTGTTTCAATCAATTATATACTCTATTCTCTACTCACAATTGACTGTCCTACATATTCCGTTGTGCTAACAGCATATCCAACAATCGGATATGTGACGGAACGTTGTTCACTGAACCTATTCAAACCCTAATAGATCAGCATTTCACACCTGCAAGTCTGATGACCGTTAGAGTACAAGGACACCCTTAATAACAACTGCATTACTCGCCGTCTGTTGGGTTCTTGGGATTGAACGAATGTGCCTGAAGTAGTTCGTCCCATATTGTGAACCCAGTCGGTACCGCAGGTCGCATAGCTTTTATTTAGTGAACAGGTGCTCACCGTTTGACCTACGCATACTGACACATAAATGTCTCACAATATCGACCATGCTTCCCGTTTAATCGTCTGATTGGTCGACAGACGTAATTCACACTGTATCAACAGGTTGTTGTACTGATGTGAGATAACTGTTATCCAACTGATCGTGAAGTTACCATCCGACCATTTTACTGCTATCGTAACATGCAAGCCGGCTGTTTCTTCTCTGATTGTCCGTTACACTTACGGATCACCTGTGGGGCAACGTGGAGACACCCGGGGGACATCGTTCTTCCAGAGTAGTGGTTCCAACAACAATCTTGTAAAAAGAAACAGCGAGAAACAAGCATGAGCCAAAGGCCCAGTAAGCCATGCACTCGATTTACGCAAACGAATACTAAAACGGCGTCCACAACACAGCAACACACCCTGTCACACAGTTCAAATTCAACCTGTGCGCGCTTCCTGGTTTTGACCGCACGTTACACTATCTTAGTTTGACTCAAAAAGTCTGTTGAGTTGCCGATAATTAGTCTTGCGAAAATTCCCAGTGTAGTCCTGAAAAATACTGTGTAACGAACAAGTTCGTTTTCAGTAATTCATCATCAGGCTAAATACATCACATTTGTGTGACTAATTGTAGTGACTCCCCTGTAAAATTCGTGGTACAAATGTGATGTATTTAGCCTGATGATAAATCGCCGAAAACGAGCTTGTTCGCTACTCAGTATTTTTTTTAATGATTAGTCTGTTCTTTGATGAGATCCGATCGTAAAAGGCTTGGGCTTTGACTGATTTCGAACTAACTACTTGAAGTGCACGCTTTCATTGGCTGGTCTATCAGCATGATGTAGTGAATCAGCCGTAAACTGGAAATTCCTAGTCCAATTTTAGCTGAATTTATGCTTTTACCATGGGTTCTCTCGAACGTTTTCCTTAGGGCTGTTCTACGAGGTATGATGTTTATCGATTTGGTTTCTACTCTGTCAAGTGTGGTGGTAAGTTTTGGCATACAAAAGTGAAATAGTTTTCTCTCATTTACCTGGTTGCTTTAAAAACACCTCATGTAGTGATGTGGGTTGTAGTTTTTCAGTTCAGAAAAACTTGCAGTTTCGAAGTTCACACTTGACTTAAACGTCTGCTGTAATGTTTCATCTGTTCGGCTTCCAGGGGCCTACTTTCTATGAACAATAAACCTATTTAGATGTGAGAATGTGAATCGTGGATAATTCCTCGGTATACACACTTCTGTGGCCTTTTCGAATGCCTTTTTCCCTGCAACTATTGGTTTCAGCCCATGATCATCGTTCATCTCAGCAATTTTTCGGTGCAATTACTGGAAAGTTTGTGCTTGACCCCAACCTCAACGCACACAATTCGAGCGCCTGAATTGTTGTCCAGTTGCTTGTTGTTTTACTGTACAAGATCAGAGAAGCTTGTCGAGCGCGAGAGCATGTTCGCATACACGTCCTCATTCTATGCGAATGCACCAACTCATGCACTCGGCCAACGCTCTCCCGCCAATCTGTTTGTGACACTAAGCGGATGTGTGTGCTGTCTCTCCATAAGAACTGTTTTTAAGTCAATTTTGGCTAGGAAATGACTAAACAACAATTGCTGCAAGTGGCAGAGGCTTATTGACGACGTTGATCCGTAGTTCAGTTTATGTGTCGGGCCGGTCTTACACCTTACGACTTTTCTGCTCTGTTGCTGTTCAAGATGCACAACACACGAGTCTGTTTTGAGGCAACTGGTTAAGGTTCCAGTTCGAGGTGGAAAACGTTACATTATGGCGTTATCTGAGCTTTCAAAATGCCGCTAAACTAATGCGCCCCACAGACCGTGACCTCATACGTCAACCGTTTCGATCACACTATGTTGTGTTCACGGTGGAATTGCATAGCGCTACGTATATAATGCCGTGTCGTTAATCTTTTGACTTCACAACTGATGAAGTCCCAGTGTTAAGCAGGAAAGCTTGATTCATCCGTTAATGGATACATCTGGAGGATGACACCGACTTCCGCTGTTCCAATGTGAACAGGGTGTTTGACCCAGCTAGTATCGTTTGGCAAGGAATGTACTTTACATTCCTGTGAACCACTCTTGGGCAGCGTTTTGGGACGCTATTGACATGAAACTTAAACAGTGTAGAGCTCGGACTACGTCATTCGCGACTCAGGGCCATTTTCAGCTGCGTGTTAGAATCATATTTCTTCGTATATTTGTCGGGCAATTATGCTCCAGATGTTTTCAACTGGGTTAAGCTCCGAACAGTAGACTAGCAAGTCCGGTACTTATAATCCGCGAGGCAGCGGCCGCACTGGTGTGACGTGGGACACGTGTAGTGCGTTATCTTACTGAAAGATGACTTCCACTGACACGCGTGACCTAGTAACTTATAATGAGACTTCTCCATTGCCCTATCCTTCAGTGTAGCTAATTTACTCAAGTCCGTGACTGTGAGTCTACCATCAGTCATAAGCGATCGTCGCTCTTCGAGTTTCTCACAAACACCACTTTTTTCGAAGATCATGTTAGTGTTATCTTCATTCATTGGATCCTTGCAAATCAAATTTCTTCTCGTCACCGTGTATCACACATTTCGATGTCTTTTTAAGTCGTTTTATCAGCATTGACTTGTGTATACCTGGTGCTTAACTACGTGTTGGAGCTCATCTCTGATCCACCCTTATCAATGTTGCATGAACGTAAATTTACTGTGTTTTGAGTACCCTGCGTTATTTCCAGGTTGATCGCATAGTTACCGAGTTATAATCGTTTTTCTAAGTCTTTTTGATGGGTATACGGAGTGCACACTAAATTGTGGCCCGAAGATTTCTACGTGAACATATTGGACCACTCAAGATGAATCGTGATGCAAGACTGATGAATGGTTCATCACGTTTTGGTTATGAAATACAACCATAACTGAGATGTATTTGATCACGGAGTTATCGACTGGAGTTAACAGGACAGTTGCTGTGTTTCCAGTCGAGACGATCCAGCAGTCTGAACACTATTCACACAAGGTTGCGGTTGAACATTTAGAGATGATCGATTACGCCTAGTGTGAGGTTGCTGCTGTTGTGATTAACATGCCAGCCTCACAAACAGGAGGATCGGAGTGTAAATTCTGCCTCATACAAGGACATGAGCTACTGATGAGGTTCAACAACAGCGAAACTCGAGTCTAGTGTTCTCTTACGAAGTGAATCAGCCGAAAAGCTTATCTGAATACAAGGACTGTGTTCAGATGTGGGTGATGTCCTATTTGAAATAATCTAAGTCCCCGAAATTCAGTCCAACGATGTACAACAGTTGGTCATATTTTTTATTCGTCGACATGTCGGTTACATCAAGTTAGGTGAAATTCAAACTCGCGCTTTTAGAGCGTCAACTCGAAAGTTTACACATGTGCACTGGTCTCATTCGGTGGGCACGCTCTGATTCTGTGTGGGGTATGTGCATACATGCTTTCCTCAAGGTTTTCCATCCAGTGAATTGCCTAGAACGAGTTTCGCTGTCAGCTGTCCATCTGAGGTCGACAGATCGAAGTTATTGCTAATTTCTCTGGTTATGTAGTACCGCCTGGATGTAACGAACTGTTTATCCATCCTTTGCATTTTGATACATGTTAATCGGCCACTTTGTTCATGTGGGAAATTTGGTGCTGTAGCGTTTAGTTTGTGTGATGATGTATGTTGATGAATGATATATTGTCTGAACAACAACCAAGGTGGTGTTTCTAACATTTTCATACGTGTTTACAAACTTTCACTCTCTCTAGCCTCTCAGGGTGTCCTGTCCCTATTCTAATTCTTCATGCAAAAGATGACCCTCTGGTACCGTTTCGTCTGGGCGCACAAGTAAGCCAATTTAGTGTTCGGTAACGAACAATAATCCTATTGATGCTATAGGGAGGTGTAAGCTAGAGTGATTTCCTTATCGATTGGCATTCTACTTGTTACCAATCCGGGTATTGCATTGATTACACTGGCTTCTGGGCTTATTTTCAGCGTTCAATGTGCAACCACTCTATTCCGTGACATATTAATGTTCTTCTTTTTAAAACCTTTCTCCTTTGAGTATCAATTTAACTCGATCCGAATCAAATAACCCATCCCATATCCTCAGAAGAACACTTATCACACTCGATTCTTCTTTGAGATAACCGTTGTCAAATCGATGAGGGCTTCTTCAATATGCTAACGTACACATCTGCTAGTTTTGATTTGGATCCGTTATTCACTTCTTGTCCAGTTACATCATTTATTCGGCCTCATTCATGTTCACTTTGTTCAGAGTATTGTGTATATTGGACTCATTGTCAACAAGTATCTTATTCTTCAACACTTGTAGTTTGTCATCCAAAACTGTGCCGTACACTAGTTTCTACTGTTGAATTTACATTTCTTTTCAACCCGTTTGTTTTTGTGTGAATACTCTGTTGTGTATAAAATCTGTTGATGCTCTCCTACATTGATTTACTGTATAACGCAACATGTTTCACGCTTAATATTTACTGATCTCATCTTCGATGTTCGTTAAGTATGCGGCACGTTGTAAGCTATGGCAGATTACTGTACCTATTTTCATTACTGCGTCCATAACATTCCATCGATAATGCTCCCCCCGCGCCCTCTTCACATCTTCAGTTTTGTGTCTCTCTGATCCATCTGTTTATTTCAGCTCGCGGAAAGTTTGCAAGAGAATTCACCTGTTCAGTTTGTTTCTTTCGAAGCTGACCGAGGCTATCGACACAATTTCATACACACCGCTCCGGAGATACCTCAGATTGTGAAGTAAATATGGGAGATTGTTTCCATTTTTTCAAAAATTATTATTTGGGATTACACACATTATTTCATTCCGTTGCTAACATGACAAAGCATTACGAGTAGGCCATTGTTCAACGTTGTTGGACTGTCTATCAGTTTATCCCTCTCACTGTGATGCTAGCCTCATATGTGAAAGTCAACATCTTAACATCAAAAGTTTTTGACAACCAGATTTTCTCACGGTCATACCAGTGTATCGTTGGAACCCAGTTCCATCGATTTCCCACTGGTCTTTTCATGCATATCTCTTTTCGAGCGTTGTAATCCTCAAGCCAGACAAAAGCTCCGGAGCAGTAGTCATGGATAAGACGAGCTACGTAGAAAAAATGTTATCAATCCTGGATGATGGACAAAAATTTCAACTGCTAGACAAAGAAGAAAACATGTTCTTAATAGAAGAAAGAATCGGCCACCAGTTAGAAGTAATTCTTAAACACGGCTGGATAGATGAAAAGACATACAAGTACCTAAAGCCCAGTGGTTGCTCGTTGCCTCAATTATACGGTCTTCCCAAGACCCATAAGCAGGGTATGCCACATCGACCTATATTGGCCATGTTTAATTCACCTCAGCACAAACTGGCTAGATGGTTGGTCGAGATTTTCAAGCCAGTTATTCAAAAGTTTGACAGCTATAGTATCAAAGACTCGCTGGAACTTGCGGATGAGTTGGATCGAATCAATATCAAGAATGAACATATGTGCTCCATAGATGTTCAATCTCTCTTTACCAATGTCCCCCTGAGAGAAACTGTTGACTTTGTGTGTGGACTGATTCTTGCCGAAAATATCCGTATGCCCATCCCAACGGATTATCTGAAAACGTTACTTTTATTGTGTACGGAGAATGTTAGTTTTAACTTTCTAAACACACCGTACAGACAGATCGACGGAGTAGCGATGGGGAGTCCATTAGGCCCTCTTCTCGCAAACTTTTTCATGATCATGATAGAGGAACAACTAACTGATATCACATCACAACTATCATACTACAGACGCTATGTAGATGATACCCTGGTCATTGCCAAAAGTCGCGAGCTATCTGAACAATTTGTTATGCGGCTTAACGGTGTTCATCCCAACCTCAAGGTGACGTGTGAACCAGAGGCTGATGATAGTTTGCCTTATTTGGACATACTCATCACACGAAGAGCCGATGGATCAATAAAGCGTGGCATTTACAGTGAACCAACATGGTCTGGTCAGTATATGCATTTCACTAGTTTCAACCCGGTGAAATATAAGCGGGGTGTAGTGAGAACACTGTTCACAAGAGCACGCCGAATTTGCACACCCGATTGTGTTGAGCAAGAGCTGGAAATGCTGAAGACGACTCTGGAGGGTAATGGGTACCCCAGAAGCTTTATTCAGCGTCATAGCGAATGGAGACCCAAAAGCAATAAAAATGATGAGGTCCCAAAGAAACTAGTTTATATTGAGCTACCATTCAAAGGGGATATAGCGACGATGCGTACAACCCAACGGATTGTCTCTTCGCTCAAACGTACTTACAATGCAGCCGAATTGAGGGTCCTTAATCAGACTCGCAGGTTACCTGTACCTACAATCAAAGGAGATCAACCTATTGGCGCCAAATCACACTGTGTTTACCAATTCTCATGTAACTGCGGAGAAAGTTACATAGGCAGAACCGATAGCTCATTGATCTCAAGAATGAAGGAACATGTACCTATGTGGGTTCACAAACAGGTCTCAAAACCGGACGCTGTAGTCACACAGAATCGTAAGCCCCCAGCTCCGTCGATCGGACGACACATCCTGTCAACTGGCCACAACGTGGACCTGACCTCACCCTTCACCATCATAATGCGCCACCAGAACCCACGGTTCTTAAAATTTGCTGAAGCCGTCGCGATAAACCGGTTCAAACCTGTGTTGTGTGTACAAAAACAATTATTTGTTAACCTGAGGTTGCCATGGTCCTAAGTCGTGGTGAGTGTCATTCAGATCATATGATTGGACGATTTGTTATTGTTGGTTTCTTTGTTCATACACCCCCAAGTACTGTAGACGTTAAATTGAAAGGTTCCCGTGTTATTGGTTATTTGGTACTGACGAGCCAATACGAAATGCTAGCATCTACCAGTGTTCGTCTTCTAACTGTTTTGTTCATATCTCTTTTCGAAGATTGTATGATGATTTTTTCTTCCAGCAATGTGCTTGAAGCATTGTCTACACCACACATTACGTACATGTAATGCAAATAGCGCCGTTCAAATTTATCTCAAGGTGGTTTTGATATTGGCTCATAGTTGACTTCGTCCAGATGAGGGTTAACTCAGAGTATTCATATCACCCATAGGACATTTACAGATTGTAATAAGCTTTGTCTCTGTATTTGTTTGAATGAGGCCGAATTCATCATGCAGGACGCCTGCCGGAGCAATATTCCATTCGTTTTCGTCAGTTATATACACAGAGCGATTGCTTGTGCACGTCTGACTTTATGTTGGATGGTCTAAAAAAAAGCCAAGTCGGAAAATTGTCAGTTTCAGAGAGATTACGGAAATGAAGGCCAACAAATAAGGAGAGTGACAGAATCACAGCCATTGTTAATCAACCATACAGTAATTGTACTACTACTTATGTTGTGACCACAAAAGACGCTTGGCCTGTAAATTCGTTTATTGCACGAACTCCCATGCAGGTTATGTTAAACATGGTACCACAAACACGTACACTCATTTGCACGGCTGACGTGCATTCATACACATTGGATGGCAGTACGTCGTCGTTCACCATGGTGGCACTTCTCGCATAGCGCGTACACACTATTCCGATATTCTCTTCTGATCCGTCGTCTTCCTGGTGTTGGGGCTTGCCCTTTTGTCCTTGAATGTCATTAGTGAGGAGTGTACTACTCACAACGAAAATGCCTGTTATACAACACTTACAACAGACGGCAGCTGGTCAACATAAACAGTAGGGGGCCAAGAGTACCTTCATTTTATCACAATGATCCCGAAGATCAAGTCATCTGATTACTCGGTTTGCTGTTTTAAGAAATGCATCACGTCTACACTTAAATTCAACTACTGATGACGCAGTTACGACAGGCAGGTTATTCTAGATTGGGCACACCCGAACGCTAAAATGGTGTTGCCTGCAAATCAAACGACTTTTTCTAAAGTTATGTTGGGTTTGATGCGCGATCGTATATACTGAAACCACATCTCTTGTAATATCCTGATAACGCATTGAAAACTACCTCAGTTTACGCAGCCTATCTGGATTGGGTAGTGAACGCAATATCTCAATCCGTTTTGTAGCTCTACGTTGTATCTTCTCAATACGAGCAATGTTCTTCACGAACTAAGGACGATTAACTTGGATATTTTACTCAAAATGGGAGTCTATGAGAGAATTGAACGGTCTGGTGTGTAAATTAACTACCAAGTTGGCTTCCTTTGTGATTGACACACTATCGGAAGACAGGTCAAAGTTATTTTTGACAATCGTGTTAGTTTGTAGTTATCCATAGTTCTTCGTCTCCCAGAAAGTAATCTGTGCAACCGGAATGACGGAAGTGCTTCATTTAACATCTAACCGTGTTGAACGGGATGTGGTTGTCTTTGACCCAACGGTGTAGTATAGTTGAATCAGTCGGTAGCTTTTCTCTTTCAGTCACGTTGACCACTATGCGAAACGTTTTAACGTCATCATCACGGAATTGCGAGCACAAATAAAATGAATGGCTGAGGTCCTAGTAGAGAATCTTGTGGCACATCGCTGGGTGCACATTACCCGTCTAAAAAAATCTGTGTCCACTCTGGTCTTGAAGCGGCACTCTTAACAGTAATAAGTGGGCCAAAAGAGTAGCGCATTTTCTATACCGTAACTACGAAGCCTCACAAAGAGTGTTAAATAGTCTACTCGGTCGAAGGCCTTAGAAAAGTTTAGAAAAAAACAAAACAACTAGTTTGATTTCATCAGCTACACTTGTCCACTCTTCCCGAGGAGTATGAAATTTGGTAGCACACTAGAATCCTTTTGGAAGTCCGTGTTGGCTCCCAGACAACAGTGCAAATTAAGCGAAATGCTCACGTCATTGTTCGTCAGTCAAGTGCTTATGACCTTCGGGACGACCGATTATAATGCCATCGGTCTGTAGTTGCCTGGCTCATTGAGATCGCCGTCTTTAAAGATGGACAACACTCTGTACACCTTCCAGGCTTTGAGAAGCTAGTCTTCTCCTACAGATTGGTTGATTAACGCACTCATTTGATACTAGAGAGGAAATGAGGTCAGGACCTGGGGACTTATTTCCAAAAGGCGTTGATAGTTCTTAGAACACGCCGTGTGTTGTGGAATTAACTGTTCTCATGACGTCCGGAGTTTTGATGCTAGATATAGATACTGAATCTATGAAGCTGTTGGCGAATACACCCAGGTTAATGGTAACCAAGAACATTGACGAATTACCTCTTTGAAAATGTAATCCAATCTGTGTAGTTCAACTGAGAAATTGCTGAACGACGTTCGATGAACACAACATTGCTGCTTTTTAGTCAGATCTAGCTTGTACAACTGTTTTTGTTTGGATGCGGACTCTACAGTGTTCATCGTATGTATTTTCCGTTTTTCTCCGTCTGATACGTGTTCCGATTCTTAGTGGATATCTCATGCAGCTTCGAAGTGAGCTTTAGCGCCTGGATCGTCTTCTTGGTTGTGTGATCGTAACATATCTGTCGATGGCTTAAGTGAAGGCGTCCAAGTAAACTGCCAATGATCGTCGAGTGGTAGACGCACTGAGGCGTCAAACCAACACATCAGATTATCACATCAAATACGTCGTATCATAGAATGGTTAAGATGTTGACAAATTCTGAACATTTTAATTCGAGTTTTGTGACTAATTGAGGAATATCAGTATAAAACTATTTATGTCTCCATTTCCCATCTAGAAGGAAAATTTGCTTTTATTTACTTAGTAACTAAAAAAACGTATTCCGCAATTCTCAGTTTGCCCGCTAGTTTTGACGCACTATAATGTGTCAGTCGCGTGGTATGTTCGTGTGTATAAGTTTGATAATATCCTGGTGGATTGGTTGAACTCGTTTGCTTTGCTCGTGAGCTTGCGTGACTGGCTTTTTTCTTGCTTGTACATGAAAGCTGATGCTATAGTTATATATGAACAACCCAATGAAACTTTCATCGCGTGATTCCATGTTCTGTGTATCTGTAGATGTCACCATAGTTATACATTGTACACACATTCCAATCTTAGTAACCGTTCACGTCAGTTTCACAGACTATTGTGAACGTTCTTAAATAGTCTTAGCTGTTGTGGATAGCAAGTTCAGCTATTCTGTCCATCGCACTTCAATCACTGATGTTATGACCCGTGTTTTGTTTCTTCTTTTTATAGAAAATTTGTGGCGGATTGCACCACCTAATTGATACTGGTCATATCCCGTCTTGTACTTCAAACTCCCGACTGATGAATATAAAACTCATGAAACAGATTATATCCAAACTTGTGTTCATCAGTTGGAACGGATACGGTTCAACTGTAACATCGATGACAACCTATCGGTCTGGTTGAGGATTATTTTGCACACAAAACAGAGATTTAATTTCACAGGCTCACGTCCCTCCCACCCCCGAAAAAAATCTCATTCTCCTCGTGCGCCCTTTCATCTTTTCATTACAGTACTCACAACTGGTTGCTATTTTAACTCCCTTTTTTTAAACTTTCATTGTGATACGATTTTTATTCGGTGTATTTTTTTTGTACTTTGGCTGAAACGCATTCCGTTTAAACGAGAAAAATCACTCAGTTTGTAGGTTTTTCGGTGTTGAAAACGTTGTTTTTATGTACGGATTAATTTTCAATTTAATTTCTGTCGGATCATAGAATTTTTGGTGTCTTCCGGTAAAGTGTCCATTATTAACATGGTAATCGTTACATACCTTAAGTCACCATAGTGAATATGTCGTATGGAAATATGATCTTCATAACCTGCGCATGCTTGCACTCACGGTGAGTAAAACAAGTCTTGACGAGGAACCAAAGGATGAAGAAAGATGTGGGATCTGATTAACAAAATCATCCTCCTGACATCGAATAGTGAGCATCAAAGTGTCTGGCGCTTGCCAACAAACAGCCGAGTTGTGAATGACATTAGAATAGCATCAGCAGCTCGTGAATTTCACCTACCCGCCTCATTAGTTGAATTTACTGTACAAATAACTCAGCAGAGTTTAGGGCAGTAAACCCGATTAGCTGCCTTCCCGTGTACTTTTTCCGGCCACTAAGTTTATGAATCATAGGGGCGTCAGTCACAGATTCGAATCCCATTAACGATGACTAATCTACCTGGCATTACTTTCTGTGTCAATTCATAGTTTGTGTGTCTCACATCCTATGCTATTTGATTGCCGTCTTGACAAGCAGTATTCGGAGTGGCTACCTGCTAGTTAGCGTCCATATACTAGTGTATAGTTTAGTCATCCGAAACCCCTGCACTTTTTAATGGTTGAGCAAGTGAATTGGGATGGTACTTATTACCAGATATCCCTTTCTTTACATCACTGTCACTTACACGATACGAGAGATAGAACACAGGTCCCGATGGTCGAATAGTTGAAGACGCTCTGAAACTGTAGTGTAACACTCTCCTCACAATATTCTTGCATAGGCTACCCTTAAATTATCTTCAGTGTCGTCTTAAATTAACAACGACCGAAATAGCCTTAAAAATGTGAGTGTCTATTTCATTCTGTATTCTATTTACTCTTGCTGATACAGCATCCTAAATGAAGCAGCCTGTTAACGACTTCAGTAATTTCGTTGTTCAACGTGATCACCGTGGTAATTGTAAAGGCGCTTTACATTTTGAACCTGTCGGTTACGTTTCCAAATTAGTTGGCGATGTGAGAAGTGTCCAACAATGTTCATACTGGCTGAAAATTGTCAAACAGCAGCCACTTGGCGCTTACATTTTGCCAATGGAGTAGACAATCCTCTGGTGTTTCGTTTTGAATTAAAATGATACCCGATAACCTTGACACACGTCGCTCTTAACAATACACTTGTTATACAGTTTGCCTTAATCTGAACTGAACTATGTGAATCTGAGCACCGAAAGTGTATTGACTTGAGTTCGTGGTGCAAACCGTAGGTAGTTAACTGACTTCATCAACTTCCCCCCCTTATACATTGTTTCCTCGGACGTTGTTTCATATGGTTTACTTACAAAGTCTGGTTGGTTGGTCGTGAAACATGTTGCTTTGCTGAGCAATGGTTGGGATTGCTTGGTTGATCTGAGGTGCCATTCATGACGGCAAGAAGGAGTAGAACGTTTGTTTGGTTGGGTAGTGACTAATCTACTGGAGGCAGATTGGACATTAGCCACGATACACGGTTACGTCAGATCACATAAGAAATCGGCACGTACTTCATTCATCGGAGTTGGCCAGGTCATGATGACATCAGTCTGACCACCGTAAGTAATTTTCATACCAGGTAGTTCCATGTAGATTGCTAGGTGATATGTAGGAGGTTGTCTAAATCCAGAAGAAGACAGCCAGGGTCTGATATCCTCAATAGCCTGAATGACTGTTGAAAATTTGGTTTATGACGTATGTTGTAGAGCTCCCCTTAGATGATCGAGAACACCGTCAACTGTAGACAAACAAAGTTGGATTTGAATACCCGCCAGTTGCAGGAGTTGAGGACGCATTTCATAGATTCGTAAATCGGGTTGGGATATTGGCGACTTAGTGTTGGTAACGGGAGATTCGGTGAAATGGCGGTTAATCGGGTTTAGTAGCGTGAATGTTGCTGTTTGGCCGAGTTGTCTGTGTATTAAGTACAGTGACGAGATGCAGAGAAGCTGTCTGGCTGATATCGCCTTACTTTCAAGTACGCCGGAGTTTATTTGTAAGGTGTAGGGATTTTGCTACTTGGTGATTGAGTTTAGACATGGGAATTCATTAATAATTAGGTTTTGTCCATTTCTTTTGCTTCCCAGCGTGTAACTGCTCTGTTCTATACGGTGTTTTGACCATTACCTGTAGGTCTAAACCACCGCAGCACTGTTGTCGATGGCGATAATAGTCATCGGGGCGGAACAGCCGTAGCCGAAACTTAGCTGGTTTCGTGCTTTCCTAGCAGCTGGAGTGGTTTAAATAAAGTTTTTCAAAAGAAAACGTAAAAAAGTATTTAGCCCCTAATTTTATTAAAAAAAGAGGTTTATTATTCTTGTGCGTTTTTATGTTTTTCTTTCTGGACAGTTTACCAGGTCGCGTGTAACTGTATACTATCCAGCTGCTTATATCTTAGGGGGTACGTTGGGTTGGAACCCACAAGCATGTCGTAGTCTTTTTCGGGTGACGCGGTTGCCAGTTCCACAGTTCTTCACCAGAACTTTGTGGTTCGATATGGAAGCCTGTATTGCGGCGTCCGTCGTTTGCTTATCGGGTGGTCACGTTTTCGGTGGGAAACCACAAAATTGATACCGAGCCTCAGCTTATTCGGAAGCTCCATCGGTTATAGTTTTGTTTGTCTGTTTGTTTGTCATTTGGAACTCATTATCCAGGCAGATTTCTAAACTGGGATTTGGTTGACACCAGAAACTGAAGGCCTACATTCATCTCATGTAGGTAGGTCATTTCGGTGGGAATTATATGGTGGCCGGAATCACAAGATGGAATGGCCTGTAATGTTGGGCATTGACGTTTGTGTACACTTCAGCTTTCTGATTTGATAGGTTACTATCTATGTATCAGAATTCAAATTCCCGTTCTCAACATGTTCCGTATGTTGGACGACTGTTGTAGTAAACAACGGCATGATAACTTCAGCAGAACGATATTTGAACGCGATCGGGAGGCGAAATTTGGAGAGATTTTAAACCATAATTATACACGACAGCACAGGAGAGATCTACCGCTGTCAAGGGTTGGGGCTGATAAGTGAGTTGAACCATTGGCAAATGCCCGTACCGCGTATGAGCAAGAACAAATATTTGCGGGTCTTCTGATGTCCAGTAACTTGCCGATATTCTGAATTGGTTTATCACGGAAAGTGCCGTATACTATACAAGTGGTTCTGAAGGTTCCTCCCTTCATTGCAGACGACATCTGTGTATATTCAGGACCTAAGTCTGTAGGTCAACTAGTAATTTAGAACAACACCGTGAGCGTCATTTGTGGATACAAGCACGCTTTTATAACCGGAACGTCTGGACCATGGAAGTGACCATCGATAGAGCCATTGCTTTTCGGCTCATGGTCACTTTTCAATAACTACTGTCTGCTCAGGCATAGGGGAGCATCACTGTCGAGAACTCAACAAAATTGACCACCCTGAACAAAACACCCTATTGCACACTGAGACTGTCTTAGTCGTCAACTAACTGGTCAAAATTCGATTGGTTATTCTTCCATTCCAATATGTCCATCCATGGTTTTCCATGAGTAACACAAGTGATGATTACGTCTTTGCTCGTACGAACCAGGGGGCTGATTTTCTTCACTCACATTCAAGTCACCAACTGCTCTAGAAGACTTACCAATAATACAATTTACTACTAGCTAATATCATGAGTAGCCAGTCACTGTATTAGCTATTTCCATGAGCTTACCGTCCCCTTTACATTACCTAGCATAAGTTGGATTTGGAAGCCGTATGATCAGCTCGTGATATGGATTCTAAGACATCCTTACTGAACAACCTCGTATTGCAGTGGACTGACAATCAATTCTTCATAATGAAGCCGTGACTGTCAATGAGATCTCGATATGTCAAGTTCTGTGACTTCTGGAGATGGTGATGGGAAAAAAATCCATTGTTGAAGGTACACGGATAATACACAGGCGCGACCACTGACTGGCACTATCTCATATGTGATGCTCCAAGTAGCATAGTTACACGTTATGATGTAATATAAACTGGTTTCTAAAGTAGCCCCGTTTGAACATATCGAGCAATAACTGCTAGCGCTGGTCATTCCTCTCTCCCAGATAACCATGTTGATCGAAACATACAGTTTATAGCGGCATGATTTCATTCGGTCATTTTGCACTGTTGATTCACGATTCCGTGACTGCTTACATGACAAGTGTGCCTGAGACTCACGAAAGTTATTACCTGAGATATACAATACGCCAAAAGCGATCACCTTCAGCCAATGGCGGGATTAATCAATCGTGGTCTCACTTGGCGGCTGTGGGTAAAGTTGACACCGAATTAAAAACTGAGGTGATAGGAAACCCGTGTATTAGGGGGAGACAAATATACACACAGGATCGCCGAGGTTCATAGATTTCAATATATATGGTCCGTTGATGGACATCACTTTTTCATGATACTGGAATGGGTGAATGAAACAATGAGATCGACTGGAAAAATTTCGTCTGTGAATGCAAAAGCTGAAATGGCAGCTAGTTACAGCTAAACACAATGTTAAATAGAGGAAATCTCAGCCCATTTCTTTGTGCGGCAACATATTTTTCTGTTCCGCCGATAGATGAAATGTCATTTACAAAATCCAATGTAATGACTGTGGACAACACTACATCGGCAAACCGGACAGAAATTGTCAACACGAATTAGCTATCAACAGGCACCATCAATTTTCATTGATCTTCATCCACGAGGATGAAACTGGACACACCTTCAACTTGAGTACCACAGAAGTTCTTACTCAAGCAAACACCAGACATGCAAGAGAATTTGTCGAAACTTGGTATTCACCAGCCGAATCAGCAAACAAACACATTGACCTGGACAAAATCTCTGAACCGATGCGAACCAAGGATTTGAAGGGATGCAGACACCATCAAGTCCAAATGGTGGCAAACCCAAACGAAACAACTTGAACAGATCAAATCAAAATCGGAACGGGGCAATGAATAACTAATCTGGACTGACTCACTCAGTCAATTGGCAAGAATTAATCAATGAGATTGAAGGTCAACGTTCGACTACAACAGGGAACAACCAATTAGGCTCCAGATCAAAGACTCAAGAACTGCAGGAAAAAACCAGCCGGACATCGGTCGACGTTCAAATACAACAAGAATCAACCACTGGTAGATCAGATCAAAGGTCAAAACAACAGAAAGCGACCAACCAGAATTCAGATCAGTGAATCAACTCACTCTACTATATAGGACCAGGCATCCATCGAACTTCGCCAGACTCTACACTCCAAAACACTTACACGATGATAGTGTCACCTCGCTTGATAATTAGACGTTTGCAACCTAAATGTCAAGGTTGACGAACATACCAATACCAAAAGCATCAACTCGAGCTAAGAAATAATACCACCACTGTTCACAACTATCCGAACTATTGTGAGTTTATTGTATAACCTCAGTCATGTCAGCAAATAACGGAATAAGGTCTCGGGCTTAAGTGTGCGAGGTAAGCTCTGTGAAAATCTGTTCAAAACATATCAAAATATGTCACTTGTTGTACAAGTTAGTTGTCATAGAATCGCACAACATTGCCCAAGACAGTCTTGATCCATTGTGAAGGATGAGATCGAGGAGGTTTCAGAATGACAGTCATGACTGCAGGTTGTAAGTGGAACAATTCTTCGTAATTTGATCATCTAACATGACTGTGAGACACTACGTGCGCCTCATGCGACGGACATTTTGGTCCCCAAACAGGACTGTTGCTCTGAGGAACGCGTTGATGTCACTGTCAAGAGCCAAGAACACGGATAGCGCAGAGGTTGTTCAGTCTGGAAACCAACACGGGTTAAACGTCTCAACATGACAACAAACAGAAACACTCATCTGCGTATGGTACTGGTCACAGAACGTCACAGTTGCCACAGACACCAATGGTCGGTTCCTGCATGTACCAAGAACCATTTCGTGTCATGCTGCACTCTGATGTTTCTTATCGCATTTTTCCCGCGCCTACTTCAGTGTCAAAATCCATGCTGTCGCCCCGCTACCTAGTAACAGTGGTGTGAGCAGTGTGGTGTGATCACTCCTCCTCACTACAACAACTCATGTATCGTGATGAATGTGCTTTGAAAAGTTCATCTCAGTGCTGCTGTTAACATGACTGTCTGTTAAACTCAGACAAGGCGAACATCTATTGAAAGGCAGCCGGAACTCAGTGGCAACACAACCTCTTGCTTCCTGCCAACTAACGCTATTAGGCGAAGTGGCACTTTCAAAAGGGAAATCAGCTAACCGAAATACATCGAGCATTTGTTTTTCCAGGTTATATCCTCAAAATACAAAAATTCACATTCGGTTGCAGTGTATGCGGGGGTTTTCAATTCATTTGTATTTTCGCAGATATTTTTTTGACCACATTTGGTACATCGTAGTAAACGATTTAATGCTACACATTTATGATTTGTAATTCTGCAAGGTCAGTTTTTGTAGTGTTGGGGTAGTAGCAAGAATACTTGCAAGTCGAGCGTGTTCCAAGTGCTGTCGGGTGATCAAATTCGCGATGGCTAATCTATGACGTTTACCGAGTTCGTTCCCCCAATTGCGAAATGTTACTTTTTACTTTCATCAGCGCAGAAAGAAGACGTATGCTGCCATGTGTTAACATTTCATTTACTCCCATCAGTCGCAAACGTAAAACGTACCGATTATATACATTATGCAGATGAGGACAAACAGGGACTAGACATGTGTACAAGCACATCGATAATTATGTAGTCACGACCATGGCAACTCGATAGGTTGGCTCGATCACTTTTGTGCATATAACGTCGGCTGGTAAGTTCGGATTAGCGTCGCTTCCTAGAAAGCCAATAACTTCAGGTTTCAATTGTGCAACAACAGCTTGCATGAATTTAATGGGTCATCGTGGTGACCTGTTGTCATGAGGTGTTTAGCAATCAATGATTTTGGATTTCGAGTCGTCAGTGCACACAGTTGAGGCTGGCGCGTCATCTGTTGTTTCAACCACTTCAGGATGTTTTAGGTGACTGACTGTGTTAGTTGTCTATCTGTTCTGCTCATATAAACGTCACTGCAACTGCAAGTGAACTGGTACAAAATATGGGAGGTGGAAGTGTTTGGCAGACTACCCTCGCGATTGCGGAGAACCGGTCCTCTGGTGGTTTGAAATAAGCGCAACTGCGCAGCCGCATATGTTCTAGCCAGAGCAGACTTTAATTTGTGTTTTATATCGTTGACTAGATGGTCACCGTTGAATGGCAAGAATAAGAAACCATCCTTCTTTTGAGCCGTCAGTATAGGCTCAGTGCTCTTCTCCACCGTATTATGTGCCACAATGAATTTCTCGGGGTATCCATTTGCTAGTAAAGTTTGTCTCAACAACTCCTGCTCTGTCTGCAGAGTATCTGGGGTGCAAATACGCCTGGCCCTGTGAAACAGTGTCTTAACCAAACCTCGTTTGTACGCAATAACAACACAACTGAGAAACTGAAGATGTTGGCCGCCCCGTGTCGTTTTCCGGTGAACTGTGCGCTGTAAAGTTCCATGCGCACGTTTTGTTATGATTACATCCAAAAAGGGTAAACTAAAGTTCGATTCAACTTCGTGAGGTAAAGATAGGTTGGGGTGAATATTATTAAGAAAGTTGAAAAACGAGTCAAAATGAGTGACATCAGTAAAACTTAAAATACCATCAACGCATCGTTTGTACAACAACGATTCAGTTATATAATCCGGGACTTTTAGCTCAACCATAGCAACACCGTCTATCTGTTTGTATGCAAGTCCTTAAAAATCGCAACGATTGTTATCTGTGCACAACAAAATAAGATCTCTGAGGTATTCAAGTGGAACGCTTGTATCACAGTTCTGACTGGAGATAAAGTCACATAAAAAATCAAATGCCTTACGAAGAGAGAATCAACATCCATGTAATACATCGAAATATTTTCTAAGATTTCAGCTGGTTCAAAAGACTCCTTCAAGCAATGTGAATATAAGACATCACGGATGGGATCCAAAATATACACTAGCCATCGAGCAACTTTATGCTTAGCAAAATTCTTCATGCACTAGATCGGATGTAGAGATGTACCATAGTTGTGTAACTTTGGATCATCTCTTAATCGGAGTGTTTCCGTACCGATTGGTTTCAACTGTCTATATTGAGCTACAGATATGTGTCCATGTAACAAGAGTATCTGAAGTTGCATTGCAACTTGCTTTTCTGACAGTATGGTGTTTTCTGCTGCCTGGCCCACTTTCAACTTCTTATGATCTTCCAAGAAGGTGTTCATTTTCCTTAGATACTCGTCCTTTGTCATGACGACAACACCAGAGCCTTTATCCGGTTTAAGAAATACCAGGTGTTGCGTGTCTTTTACTTCCTTCATGGTTCGTGTTCCTGCTGTAAACAACATTGTTGGCGAATGGGTGCCGACGGAAACTGGTTGGAGATATCCACCAATTTTGTACGAAGTCAGCCTGCCTCATCAGAAGAATTGAGCGACATTTCCTTCAATTGTTCGTACATGTATTCAAACTGAAATGGTGTGTTCAACTTGTTAACATTCTTGGGCGGTATTTCAAACTTCAGTCCAAATGAGAGGACCTCCAGCTGAGTTTGTGTGAACACAGTAGACGGAAGGTTGTGCAAATGCTTGAAACCATCACCTGGAAACACGCTCATTTCGGCTGGCCATGAAAGAGAACGCTGAAGAGAGCGACGAGTTCTAGACCTTGTTATTCCAAGAGTATCTCTAGAGAAGATCTCATACTTCATTCAGCAAACCAATGACAAACCACTAAGAACTCCAGCGAAGCGATGTTGGATTTTCACGAACTTGTGAGGTTAACAGGCTGGCATATCCATGCCAGTTGGGAAGAGACTAACAAGTTCTGTCACCCGCTGAGATGGCTGTTAGTCTGTATGCAAACGTCACCGCAAATGAAAGTGGACTGATAAACAACGTGAGAGACAGAATGGTCAGATAAACTGCTTCCGCGATTGTGTAGAACGGGTCCTTTGGTGGTTTGTACCAAGAGTAATTGGACGGCCGCAGATAAGGCACAATGCAATATGTGCTTGATGTCGTTTGCCAGATGATCACCTTTGAATTGCAAAAATGGATATATATGTTTCTTCTGAGCTGTTTTCACTGGCCCGTTGCATTTGTTCATCGTACTGTGAATGTCTATGAACTTTTCAGAATACTCGTTTTCCAGTAATGTTTTTCTCGGCATTTCTTGTTCCATCTACATATGATCAAGGATGCATACATACCTGTTGTATACGACAATTAGTTCTCCTACTCTGCCTCGCTTCACGCTCGTGTATAAAATGCACAATGCTCGATGACGTTTTTTAAATTTGACTGTTATAGTTTATCGCTTATTGTTGCAAGTGTTTTATGCAATCTTTGGTTAATTTTCCCTGTAGTTTTGTTTGAAAACACATCATTTTGAACTTGACTGGTCATGATGAAATTGAACGAGAGTTTACGCCCATTCTCTTTCTCATTCTGATTTTCTCCAAATTATTGACTGACATAAATTATTTGTACAGTAAAATATTTTAGATGCGTGTTTTTAGCGACCCTCCAATGTTTCCTACATCGCTTGTAAAATTATTTACCCGATAACAGGTGATATTGGTGGAGTATTCTGTCATTTGGCGCTGTATTTTTTTGCAAGTGGAATTACTTCCAACCCAAAGGACTTTGGCCAGTCTGTGAATAGTTCCAGTTTTATCAACGCACATTTAGTTTCATTCGTACATAAACTCTTATATAAATTCACTAAATTCTTCCAATTTTATTACACCATTGATCGCTTTTCATTTGGTTGAGTAGATTACAACATCGGCTCGTGAATAATGCATTGAATCGGCGTGATTATTATTAATCAAATCATTTTTAATTTACAATGCATTCCAAACAGAAGGTATTACTGAAACTGGATTCCATCTTGCAAGAGTTCCTATCTGATGAGTCAGTGAACATAATGAGTTCTGGCGATGCTGACCTTCACGTTATGAGACAAACACATCGGACCTAGATGCCGCGTTGGAAACAACGGCACTTACATTACACGAATCTCGGTGTTGGTTCAATACATTTTAACCTACATATGGTCTGTAGGTTAAATTCACGTGATACTGGAACTTCCAATGTGACTGTCTTCTAGATGAAAATGACAATTTTGTTTATTTAAAATGTAGTTGGTACCAAAATATGCCGAGCACAATGCTATCGCTTTCGTCTAAATATGTTACTGTCAATGGTTTTCAAGTTCCGCGTAATTCGGTTGTCTATTAGCAACCAATAGTAATCAGCAACGTTGATGTTAGCGATGTTGATTACTGAGTAAAAGTAGATCAAACGCATTTTTATAGTGAATGTGCTTGTAGGAGTCGATGGTTTATCTGATAAATCGACTGGTTATTTGAAAAGATCTGGCTTGTTGAAAGCATTCCTCAATTGTTTTGTTTTATTGTGTCAAGATAAGCACTCAGTCTCACTTCCTGTTTTCTTATTTGTACCAGGAGCACTTAGACCGAGTTCTTACTTACACTATACAGATATACTGCATGTCCGTTACTCTGCCCTCTCTGGTACCTCTGACACCTCTGACAAAACTGATTTCTAATATAGAATAGTTTAGTTAAACTATCTACTGGTCACTAAGTCCGCGTACGTCTGGAAACCATCAGGGTTCACCAACATGGAATTCGTTCTCAAGAAAATGGGAGACGTATCTGATGAATGAATCTGTAACGGGGAATCAGGATCGGTCAATAGTACTAACCTCGTTTATCTGGTTGAAAGTGGACACCAGGTGAACACCGGCCAAGCCTTCAAAGTGGTACATCGCATGCCAGGCAATCTATCAATAGCAGTCCCAATTGGAACACTGTGTACTGCTGAGGCCATTGAAATCAGGCTGTTTGACCCGGTATTATGTCATCAAAAACGGTCTGTTCGGGCGTTGCACCTACCATGGCCACAAATCCATCTGATCGATGGCCAATCTGTATGGTCAAACCAATGGACAAGCGTGAAGTAACCGACTAATCAAGTCATCGCCAATTTACTGATCCGTTACCTGGTTTCTCTGTAATAAGTCTGGTCGGCATCTCGATCAAACTCTATTAACGTCTTATATAATTGTACCGGCCTGAAGAGGAATTGTCGGAAACGTATGTTGGCCTATATGCACTAATGATAGGAACTGCTGACGAGCTCTAATGAGAGCGAAACTCGAGTTCAGTGCTTCTTTTCGAGAGGGGCCGACTGGAAAGTCTATGGGAATGCTACAGCTGTCATCAGTTGTGGGTGATTTTCAACTTGAAATTAACCAAATCCCCGACTACTCATCTATAAACACAGAATACCTCGATCGACCCTTCACCTCTTTGTTGACGTTAATCAAACATTGTTCAGATAGGCGGAAAATACGCTAGCAGAACTGCGCAATAGCTTCACTAGACTGACTTACTGTGCAAAACCATGTGCACTTCAGGTTATCCACATGAAGAAGGTCACGTCCACCATAATGTGCATAATCTTTTACTGTATGACGTCGCAAAACACTGTAAAAATGAACCAGTCAGGTGTAGGCACATGCTGTAAAACGTACCCTACCTAAGGCGTGAACCCATGGGTGAAGAGAATGAGCGTAAATCGGTGAACAGATCTTATCAGCTTGTACGGAACTCCATCGATTATCCTCAGTCAGCTACGAAAATAATCTGATTTTCCTTCAGTGTTACTGTATGTGCACTCACAAACAGATATGCCTCAGCACATCCTTTAGCTAGCGTGGAACTTATAGGTGGAAAGAATGAAATTATTGAGAGCGGTAATATGTGTAATCGAGCCATATCGATCCCATTTATAATTTGCTCATGAAATAATAGACTTTTTACATAGAATAGTCAGAAGAGAAAAATTGCGATATGAATTCATTTAGCACACTCTCTTCAGTGGTAAACGTGTGACTGACATAAAAATAAAATCAACAAGACTTAAATTAAACGATTATAAGCACAAATCGAACTCGATCGTGATTGATACTCACAGCTAAACCCATGGCAATCAAAGGTTGACCGTCAGTTGTTTTCGTGCGCAATGGACTGGCTGTCGACGGCTGATCAAAAATGCTCCCACACAGTTGAGAATTAGTAAGCTGTGAGCATTCAACCAGGCGTTAAATGAAGATGCGAGATTAACACTGTGACCTATAGTCGATACCTGCCTTGCAATGGATGAAGCAGCGTTTCCTCCTCGCGGAGTGTCACCCATTGGCAGGTTAGTCAGTGCAACCATCAACTAATTTGGAATGTGTGCTTGTGCGAAATGAATTCATTTCGGTAATTTGTGTCTTCTGACTTTTCTATTAAAATGGCTGAAAAGACTCAATGTTTCAAATTTTTGAAACGGACACCCCCTGTCTCCGTAATTAGTGATCAAGATAGACTGCTTAGAATTGAATGCAAGATTGCGGTTGAACGTACTCACATTATCTTTCTGCTACAGTGTTTGGATGCTCACAATTTTCCCACTGGATAAGGAAACTTACTGGAACGTAGGAGATTGTGTCACCCGTCCAAACTAGAAGCATTTGTGTATGTCATTTGCTGACTCAGCAAAAGTTGTTTCAGCTGAAAGAGTTGCACAACAGTGTCGTGTTCGGCGGATGACATGCCCCTTGGATTGTACATTAGATTCCCTAGTTATTGTAATCTGACTGTGAAGCGTACGGAAGTTAATACCATGAAAAACTACAACAAGAGTTGAGAGGCAACCTAACTAATCAATAATCTCCAACAGACTTATCTTCAAATGCTGGCTAGCTAATTACAATACGTTGTAAGTAGTATAGGTAAAACCAAACATCTAAATAATATCAGAAGGATATACCATGGAAGTGTAATGTAAATAACCGACATGTATAACAGGTGCACTTACAGCGAGGATTCGGACAAAATACAGAGATACAATCCGGGAGTGTGTTAGTGGAGTGTTAGGTGGAATCCTATAGACGTCAACGTAGTGATCTGCAAGATGGAAACACTGTGTAGTCCACGGACCACTGTAGCTGTGTTTTGTTCACCGGCGCGCGAGAGACCCAGACAAGTTGTGCGCACATGTGTGTACGGTCTCGTTGTCGTGTCAGCTCCGGTGTGGACACTGGGTTGAATCACGTGTCATAGGCTAGTGTCCGAGATGGGATTGTCTGTGTGTCTTGCTGTGTTTGCGTGTCTGTGCTTCTGCATGTGTGCCAAATGCCAAATGCCACAGTAAGTCGGTCCGGGCATATGACCTTGACCACACAACGGTGTGCTGCTACATATCTAAACACATTGTCAATATATCATCCGTCGTATTATCACGAACTCAGTTGGAACACTCCTAATGGGACTGAACTTTCGAGTACCTCAAAAGCTTGCGAATAAAACCCTGGCGAATGCACAAATTGAGAATTTGTGTGCTCAGTTAAATGTGTGGGTTCCGACATCAGCGGATAGTGACAGTTGGCTGAAGGCCAAGTTAGTTGACCTGTCATACAACTTCCAACGGTCTTCAATAAAACAAAAGTGCTGTCTAACTAGTGATCACCTGGAACCCCTGTAACAACTGAAGGAAGATGAAGTCATAATTCCGAAGCCAGATATTGGGACTGGTGTTGTAACAAAGAACCGCCAAGAAGATATGAAAATGGTAGTGAAAACTCTCGCGGATTCTAGCAAATTCAGACCTGCAAACAAACCGGACAATGTTCTGTTGGTAGAGAAACAAATAGCCCGTGAGTCACACATACTTTATTGCACGGTTTCATAAATGAACGAGAATATCGTATGTTAAACCTGTAATTACCAAGACCCCACAACTGTATGGTTTGTCTACAACCCATGCGACCCCTTTTGGCAATGAACGATTCTCCTTACCATGAGCTAGCAAAAACCTCTTCGACAGAAACTAGGTGTGCATCCGTTGAAAGACATTTTCGAATTGATACCATATATTGAAAACCTGAATATTGCCAGAGACACGATGTGTTCTATTGATGTTAATTCTTTATTTACAAACGTGCCACTACGCGAAACAAAAGATTTCATATGTTGCTTTGTTTTATCCAACTCCATTTGTTTTCCAATCCCTGCTGACTATTTGAAGCGTTTAATTCTACTGTGTACGGAAAATGTGAGATCCTAGTTTTTGGGCAAGGGCTTTCAACAGATAGATGGTGTAGCCATGGAGAGCCCACTCGATCCTGTTTTAGCTGATGTGTTCATGGCCACAGTTGAACAGGCACTACTTCCAGTTGTGGACGGACTGAAATACTACAAACGATATGTGGACGACATGTTCTTGATTGGACAAGACAAGAAACAAATGGAAAGAATGTTTGAAGCTTTCAACTCAGTCCACAGTTAAGTCCGAAATCGAGAACAGTTTACCCTTCTTGGACATTCTGGTAAGATGTCATTTATATGGATTTATCGAACATGGATGGGACAATACATGAACTTCATGAGTTTTGTTCCCGTTGCATGAAAAAGGTCACTAGTACGTACGTCAAGTGGTGTTTCGAAACGATGGCTAGGAACGCTCCTAACGAATTCAAGAGAAAGACTATTCCAAAGGTTAATAACCCTGTAAGAAAAGAACCGCTGCCTAAGGAATGTCCGAGGACGAAGCTTGAAAAGCTTCTTGTTATGTTCTCGCCGGCCGTCATAATTCGTTGTGAAGAACTGTTCAATGAGATCTACTGTAAACAGGGGGAGAAGCACTTGGATCGACAGTTATCTAGAGGTGAGCTCAAATGGA
>LUCH01000257.1:55308-66012 GCA_013368495.1 Paragonimus heterotremus | reverse complement strand
AGCGGCGGCCCGAGCCACAGTACCTTTTGGTCAGGCTCATGGCTGTTATGATGATGATGATGATGATGATGACTGTAAACAGGAAGTGAGTGAGACTTGAGTTACCGTGGAGTCGTCGAAATTCACGTGTGTATAGATCAGGAATTTCAAGTCGGGACTCGTGCATGACATTTCTTAAGCGTGTGACCAGTTTGGCAGCCGCACGCTGGACACGCTCAGCAGCTAATATGTCTTCCTTTGGGCCGGTATACACGACCTGATTCGCATACTCGAGGAGCGGTCTTATGTAAACCTCGTAAAGCGTTTGAATCGCTTCCTTATCTATGCGGGGGAAGGTGCGCTTAATCATCCTAAGAGCGAAAAATACTTTTTTGGTCGCCATCTCGTGGTGATGCGCGAAGGATAAGGTAGGCGACAACCCGACGCCCAGATCCTTCTTCAGGTCGATTTTCGAGATATCTACTGTGCCGAGTGCACTATGAATCACGAAGACGTTGTCAGAGTCTCCACCGAGTGACATATGTGCGCACTTACTGTTATTTAGTGGGAGACTCCAGTCGTCTGATCGATGCTGAATTAGGTCAAGATCAATCTGTAGCGCATTGGGGTCAGTAGCGTTCCAGATTTTTAGGTCATCGGCATACAACAAGACGTTGGTGGAAATATTATCCGGAAGGTCATTGATGTAGATCAAAAATAACATAGGACGTAACACTGACCTTTGAGGAACTCCCGCAAAAATGAAAGAGGGAGATGAAAGATCTGGCTTGGTTTTAACTTTAAACGTTCTATGGTCGAAAAAAGAAGCAATCCAGCGAATGCCATAGGCTTCCAGTTTGTGTTTCAGGGGTTCGTCTGGGACAAGGTCGAAAGCCTTGGCAAAGTCAAAGAGGATAGCATCTGAGATGAGGCCATTGTCTTTGGCCTCCGTCAGACTATCCATGAAAATAAGCATGTTATTTATGCATGATCGGTTAGGAAGGAAGCCATGCTGGGTAGAAAAAAAGGACGGTTTGATAAGAAGTGATTGAAGATGGCACGTTTTAATAGGTGCTCCATTATCTCGCATGGAATGCTAGTGCGGCTGACTGGCCGATAGCTAGCCGGAGGGTGTCGGTCGCCCGTTGTAAATATGGGCGTGACCGTCGCCTCATCTTATGCGCTAGGGAGAATGCCAGTCTGGAGTGTTTGTTTAAACAGCTCATAAACGGGTCCTGCCAGACTAGCAGCTGTTTCTTTGAGAGTTCTGGGTTGGATCTTGTCAGGACCCATTGCACTGTGTGAATTTACCTTGGATAAGAGGTCTTCAATTTCTAGCACAGAAAACTCAGCGGTAGTCAGTGGTTGCTGGAAATTCTGTCATGGAAGGATAGGGTGCCAGACCGGCGATGCGACGTTGTAGACTGTCGAGTAGCACTCCCTGAATAACGCGGCCACAACCAGGGAGTCAGTTGAGGTCTCCCCGTCGGGCAGTTGCCGAAAAAGAGCCGAAGGTTTATTCTTTCTCAGTCGTCGCATTTGCTTAAAAATGATTTTGTCCCTGTAGATTCTGAGGAGGGCATTTTCGTGTACGAGTTTGGTGTGCTCACGGATTTCCCGTCTACACCCAGTATGAACAAGGTGGAGCGTGCTTAGGTCCTCCAAGTTTCCCGTAAGATTATGCTTCGCGAATGAGTAGGAACGATCATCGAGGGGACGGCGTATTCTGCGCGGAAGTGGTGGTCGATAAGAGAAGGTATACAATGTGCGCGGTACAAACAAGTCATCGGCTTTCTCAATTGCGCTTTGAAGTGCACGGTAGTTCTGGTCCACCGAGTCACAGTCAAGAAGAAGTGAACCTAGACTGATTAACACTTCGAACTGAGGGCTTATTTACTGGTTGTTGTGACCAGTAACAGATAAGATAAGAGATTAGCAGAGAGTGGTCACTGTGTCCAAGTGGTGGATTGATGATCACCCTGTCTATCAGATGGCTCTCATTAGTGACAACAAGATCGAGCACAGAAAGAATCTGACCAGAACGATACCACCTCGGACCGCTGATATGCTGTGTCCACGTTCTCCGTCGTGTCATCGTGGATAAGGAGGTCGAGAATTCGCTTTCACATTCCTGGTGGGAAACTGATGCACAGTTTATTTTCGGTGCGTTAAAGTCGCCCATTATAAGCAGATGAGTAAAGTTTCGTTGTTCTGGGAAGTTTTCTATGCTTACAAGAAGTGTGTCGTCATCAGAGACGTCGGATGAGATAGAACGATAGATAACCCCCACTAGGAGTGAGTCTGGGCCACGTAGTGCCAACCGAAGTCACATAGCATCACCTTTTTCAGAGGAATGAAATCCACCGATAACCCTGGGTGCTGGGAGACAATGCTAAAGGAATATCGCAGAACCTCCCATTCTCCTTCGGGCGGAGTTAGCCCGGGAACACTCAGTTCACTATCACTGATGTCACTTGTAAGCCAGATCTCCGTGAAAGCAAAAATGTGGGGTTGTGTGTCATGAGTTAACTGTCTGATTTCCATTAACTTATTGATCAAACACAGAGAGTTCGTATACATGCACTTAAGAGCTACTTCCTCACTTGAGTTCTCGAGAAAAGAGAGAGGAGAGTGGGAGGAAAAGTTTGGGACCGCAGACCTAGAATTGAGGAGGGTGGTTGTGTTGGACTTGGTATGTACTGCCGAGTGGTTCTGAAGGCTATCCCTTGGGGCTGTGGGTGCGACGTCACTGCTTGAGCGTATGTCAACGTCCCTACTGCTAAATTCCGTCTTTTCGGAGGATGTTTGAGAGTTTTCACTCACGGACAATTCAACTTCGTCTGCTGCAAGCAGGGTTTGAAGGGAGGCAATGTGCGCGGTTTTACGGAGCCACTCATACAAATGGTTTGTGGGGCGGGCTTATAAAATGCGTTTTGATTAACAGGCGGCATCTCCGATAGGACCCGATAGTTCAAAATTCTTGGAAGAAAGAATTTTCTACCGAGCCTCTTGGTGGGTTTTGGCGTGAGTAACTCAGAGAACGGCATTTATTCTTCAACTCTTTTGCCCGTGCTTGGGGCGTTGGCCATTGTGATGGCGACTACAGAAACAGCGTTCTTGCTTTCCACCACTGGCACATAGGCCAGATTGGATACTACTGAAAGAGAAACCACGACCTTAGTCTCCAGTTGCAGTTTCTGGTCTGCCCTGATTGATGACTCAGTTTTAGTCTGCTGATCGCGCTTCGCTCTCTCCTTCCGAGAGCGGTTAGAACAAACGTGTTTTAGGTGGACTTTGGCGGATTTCAAAGCCTCTGAATTTTTCACCACTGTCTCGGGACTCATCATGGCTGGCAAGATTACCAAAAGCCCGAGTGACGTTTTGGTTGTTTTGGCGCGTAACCTGCTCGCGAGTACGAGATTTGTAACGTCCGGGGAGGAAGAAGAAGCTAAGACTGACTTAGCTAGTTTAGTTGGTGAAGATATTGTGGAGAAACGGCTCCATAAAACTACTCTCCTGTTTCTGGGAGCTCTCTCTTTCATATTCGCCGCTGCCTTCTCTATATGTGCAGTTGACAAGGCAACTGCTTTATTGGTAAACGCAACACCAGGGAGAGCACCGCGGTGTATTCATTTAAGGACTGGAGTTCCAATTTAATTTCGGACAGAGTCCGTTAATACTCCTCCATTCTATTCCCCATGGAAGAAACAGAACAACATACAGTGCTAAGAAGAAGAGCTCCGCATTTAAAATCGCAAGTTTTCCGCGTCGCTTCAATTTTCGTGACGCGTGCCTGACTATTCAGCGGCAAAGCAGCATCTTGACTATCGTCGAACCTACAGCTCATGCAGATAAAATTTAAAGCAAAAGAGGCAAGTTGTTCGTACTGGTGCTCGTTGAGGCCAGTGAATTTGAAGTGATACCACTTCTGGCACTGGTAGCACCGCATACCGTTTTGTGCAGCCATTTTGCATTCATAACGGCCGCAAATGCTCGCTGTCTCAGTCAACTGAGTCCCAGCACTGCTAGATCTGACTCGCGTCATTGTCAATAGAAACAGGCGATACATAATATTAAAACAGATACAGAAACAGATACAATGTAACTCAAAGTTTTAATACGTAACAAATCGATATGTCACTCGATAACGAATAACAGTAATCGTAACTGATATAATCAACATGGAGCCACTTATACACGGTCTTGCAAATGACTCCATTTAGGCGGGCTATCATGCGCCAACCATCGCCTCTTTCGAAAGCTTCCATAATGCGTCTGCGCCTATCGGGACTGATGCGGCTGTAATAGCGTTTGTCACCCATGGTTTATTTTGACACACTGAAACGTGTTAAGAAGCCACTTGACTGCATCCGTGTTGTAGATCACAGGATGATTGTCGATATTCATTGGTTTGGACTCTATACCCCGACTGGACCACACGATGGCCTTCACAACTCAAGTGATCCTGCGGACACCGCTCTATCCGAGCAGCGAGTGCGTGCAGTCGAAAACAAAAAGACCGCAAAACATGAGTGCGCTAGATCAATCATAAACCACATCCACAGCCTGAAAATACAATGGTGAAATTCTACTGCCCTAAAACGGAAGGCTTTTACACGAAAGATACGTTATTATGTCTAAAAGAGAAACCAGTATTTCAAGTTGAAACCAGTATGTTAAAAGGTATATATTTAAGGCAAGCGTTCTATTTCGGTTTACGACGTGGAAGACAAGTGTGTTATATTTCGATTAGTTGCCGAATTGTTATTATAAGTTGGCACTTATCACGCGATTAGCCAGTTGTATACTTAGATAATTTGAAAAAATGGACGTATGTGGACGTTCAAATACGTTTTGGGAAGACAGGCTTATTATAAAATCGATAGTGGAAAAAATGGTCCGCTTAGTGCAAGCGAGACCGACTGTCCTGCGAACACTATCTGAAAGGACGACTACGTTGATTTTCACTGTTGCAGAGTATTTACTGTTTTGTTTGTCTATATTGTAAGTAGATCGGATAGGGGAGGCTCTTACTAGTGTTGTGAACCAAGAGCACGAATAGCGCAAAGTTGGTTGTTTAGTAAACTAACACGAATTGTGTTCAAACAGGACAAGAAGCAAAACACTCATCTGCATATGGCAATCGTCCCAGAAGGTCCCGGTTGACACAGACGCTAATGCTAAGCTTCTTTGCTTAGCCAGAACTATTCCATGGTGTGATGTTTCTTCCCGTGTTTTTCCTGCGGCTACTTTGAAGGTAAAATCCATGCTGTCGCCCCGTTACTGAATAGTGTTGGTGTGAGCAGTATGGAGCGTTCGTTCGTTCTGATCACACTAGGTCCTACTTGAACGATTTTCATATCACGCAAAGAAGTTTGGTACTTTGAGGGCCTGAGTGGTGGCGAAGTCTATCTCACTTTGTGTGACATACTCCGATTTTTGAGTTGCACCACTCGTCAATTCGGCTTGTAGCTTTGCGCCAATGTATCACCCACTTTTGTGCAGCAGATCTATTCACAAGCATCTACTGCGCTATTTAAAGACGGAGTTATCTGAAAAAGATAACGGAAGAGAAAGAGCCGAACCTGGTTTCCAGTGTGTTTGGAATCACGAAAAAACGCTTATGATGGGCGCTTAACAGTCAGCTAACGTATGAACTAAAGAACTAATAGAAGTTCGGATTTGGAGTGGACTGGTTGAAAAGCTCTGCTGAATGCAAAAGATACGGTCGAATGTCAGTCTTGCTCAACTAATACTCGTGCTGGTAGTGACGGGAAGTGAGTCATATTTTTCAAACCTATTTCTATCATTAGGGAAAACACTTGAACCGCCTTCCTATGCTATGCTTTTTAAATTTGTTCAATTTGTCAAGTTCTCGAGGATGATACACAGTCTGAGTCATCTACCCCTTTTCATTTAACTAAATAAGCAGGTCAGTAGGCCCGGTTATCTCGACTATTTAATGTATCCTCATTATTCATTAACTGTGATTTTTTTTAAGAAAAATGGCGAGATTTCAATGTAGTGACCATCTATGAATTTCACATCCTTCTTGAATTATCGGTGGCACATGCTGCTGGCTCGCTCACTAGCCCAGCTATTTTTCGACTGGAAAATGGTTACGATCGATAGACATACATACACACTCATTCATACCGGCACAAATTAGGATTCACGTGATTCCCCCTTTATTTTGCTCTCTGTAGTAAGGGGGTAACTCACCAAGCTGATTCAAATGTCAGCTTATCGTTTATCGACGTACTTCACCAATCTACTTAGCTTCTCCCTGACCGCCAAAAATGTGCGTAACGTCGCACCCCAGCTACTCCGCATATGTATAACCAATCTTCTCTCAAGGTAACGGCTTTCGAAATGTGGCGTCAGACCCAGTTAGCAACAGCTTGACTCGTGCATTGTTAAATCCTACGAACCTCTACACCAAGACATCAGCACACAAGTCATCCCTGAACCAATCGCCTACAGTTTTGACAACTTACGTCTAAACATGTGTATCCTCTGCATAATTACGACCACTCTTTCTCTCTCTTCGAATCAACTACACCGTTAGTCACGCCATGTATCATGATCTTTCCGTTACCATTCATGGACGATTCTGGTATTAGTCGTTCACCTGGAACCATAAAATTCACCCTGAACGAAGTCAACAAACTACTGGTCTACTGTGCACAAAACTGTTGGTTATTTTACCTGGTCAGCATCATGGAGCCCACCGCACTGACAACAACAGTGTGGAAACAAAGATATATATTCCGTAACATCAACAAAAAACTACACTGGATAGAGCAAGACCACATTCAAAACCTTTACAAATATCATCGCAAAGATGCAGTATTCATCATCCTCGATCAGCAGTGGTGCAATGCACACACAGACAATTGCTTCAAATTAATCTGCCTTATAAGTTATTGGAATCATCACCTCTGAAAGTAAACACAACAACGATATTCACCCCATTCGATACCCCTTCTCGGCTGAGATAGTTCTAACATCTCGCGTTATCTTCTGTGTGGTGTTCACAACAATCAAACTGCTGAAAGACCACTCCGGGTCTGGACAGCCTAACTCCAACCGATCTTACAGTATATCATCCGACCTCTCATACGGTCCTTTACGATTTACTTCACGTTGTGGATACCAATCATGAAGGCCGCCAGGAGTACTTTCACTTCAGAGTCAGTAGTACCTGCAATACCTTCGTTCCCACTAAGTCTGTTATTATCTGGTATTTTCGCAGTGATTTTTGGTAAATAATCACTTCATTTCTCGAAATGATGGCAAATTCCATGCGTTCCTTGCAAAAACGGTCGCTTTGAACTGTCCCCTACTTTTCACAGTACACTTCGTTTCGCCCATTCAAACAACAAAACATTATTATTTCCAAGTACCGACATTTTCAAAGTTTCCGACCATTTATCCCATTAATTCCTCCTTGAGTTGGCTGCTGTACACGTCGTCCCACTTACCTTATGCTGCTAAGTTTTGAACGTTTGTGTTTCTAATAAACTATTCGTCTTGATTCTTAGCAGAGCAGTGCAAGGATATCCACTTTTCCTTTCCTCTTCATTTTGGCTCTTAATGAAGTCCTGCAAATTCCTCACAAATTTCTTTTGTCACTCCAACCTATCCGGTCAGGATTTTCAAACCGTCCCGCCAAACGTACTCGATGTTTTCGTTGAAATCCGGATACAAAATATTCTTACCTGTCAAGACCACAACACATTACATTATCTGAATACGACGACGTGGAAGGACTGTTCTATCTGCAACAGCCTAACCATATTAAGTGCAAAGACTCGAGCAAGATTCATTTTGACATTTCTACTTTACAGAAGATACTGCTTAGCCAAGATGCTGGTCTCGAGCAGCCAAAGGACTTTCAAAACGCCATTGCCCTTAATGTGACTTATCTCGAATCAGGTGACAGCACAGTGAGGATCACGCGGAATCTGGAATAATAGCACATCATACTGGCTCGCGCCGAACTCTATAATCACTTGGTAATGAGCGCCAGTAGACTTCGCCGCCGTGTCCACTTAACAGCTATCTGGACACCCCACTTTGTGTGCAACATTCTAACACAGATTATGAATGTTCACATCCTCGACGCTTCAACTTCTTGGTTATGATATATTTTGTGACGACAGCACCGGAAGCATTGAGACCACTGCACATACAGTTAACGTCAGCTCTAAAAGTCGATCAATATGTGACAGTCATACAAATCCCAGCTAAGATATTGCGTCAGTCTGCAGGACTCCATCATCAGCAACCGTCGTCCAAGTTGGGAACGAGGCAGTATTCCAGACGTTGTAAGGTGTTCGCTAAAATAGCTTCCTTTAGCTACGGACTTGAGAAAAAATGGCTCTCCCTCGATAGTTCTAAGTGTGTTTACATTCATGTAGCTTCCTTTGAGAAAAAGGAACAGCCCTTTGTGGTCTGTGAATCAGGAAGATCAGTTGTCACTTCTATTACCCGAATCTGTAGTAAGGAAAAGAGTATAAACGAAAAACTTTCCTCGGAACTGTCATTAGGGGAATAGTGGTGGCGTGATTCGGGTGCCAGAAAACCATGCCCAGTTTAAACGAAACGGTATGGTGCCTTGTATAATTCACCGGCACATCATCCTTCCTGATTAACGCGATCAAACGTTCCCCAACCTCCAAAGTGAAAAATAGAGAGTATCTGAATATTATATTACCCTCAATGGGGATTCCCAAAAATTCTCCTCATAATTTATTCAATCACCCTAGACTAGACTTTCAGTCCAATCAGACCCATGTTTAGTGAAATAATTCGTTATGTGAGATTTATGATGTGGTCTTCTGTGCCAAATCAACGGGAAATGTTGGGAATTTTGTGTGACTATATCTTAGCCAATGAGCCACATACGGAGTAATAAGGTTTGCATCAACGCCATATTGTCATCGTGATCATGAATTCATCACTTTGATATATATATATATATATATATATATACTGTCCAGTGGGACCAAGTATCGTCTCAAAGTTGGCAGATGTATTCAGTGGTCAACAACGATCCAAATTCCAGCCTGCCATTAACTTTTCGTAACTACCGTTGGTATAATAGTGACATATTTGTTGTTAAACAACCATACGAGAGGCTGATAACTATCCTGTGATGTTTCAATGTGGCAGAGGTTTCGCTTCGTTTCATCCGTGAAGAGAACCCGAAGAATGTTTTCCGGTTTTCAGACGTCAGACTGACCTAATGACCAGGCGATACTTTGCGTAGCTCGATATATTGTACGCTAAAATGGACGGGGTGATAGACCAACTTCGACAGTTTCGTGCGCATCAAACAACAGCAAAATCTGTTCAAAAACCTGGATACTAGAGCAAGAAAGATAAGTAAGGAAGACTAAGTGGGGCAAGGACAAAACATTCAATACCAGTCGAGGGCAAGCGGTTACTCAAAAAAGTCCATTGCTTCAAAAATGAGGGCCAAAATTCCGTATGAGGTAATGCCCATATCGGAAAAGAAGGCAGTTTTTATAAAGCATTCGTTTGAAAGTGTTATTGTAGCAGATTGATTCAACCATTATATCTACCGTTAGTTAATCAGTACCTTCTCAGCAGCACATCTAAGACGTTGGTTCACTACAATACCGACGTTAAAATTGGGTCTGAAAGATAGGCTACCCGTTCACAACCAGTCAGTGCTCGTGTGTTTGTTCTCATTCTGCTGGTGTACTCCAGAACACGTTGGTCGTCAAACGAGGAGCATGCCAAAAAAATCAAACATCATCCAGCCTGGACCTGAACCAGATGCCTTAAATTGATCATTAGCATTATCGTCGCACGGACGTCAACAAAGCACTCCGAATTGTCTGCAGAGTTGTTATCATTCAGCCCAAGACAATCCGTCAGCACAGTCTGGTGATCGCCGAATCGAGTGTAACCTATGTCCTCATAAAAAATTTGTGCAGTCCTTGTAGCTTCTACGACCACAGATCAATCCTAACGACTCATAGCACACACTTCTTCGGACCTGACTGTTTGAAGTAACATCTCATAAAAGTCCGGTCCAAGTTTAACCAATTATGTGAAGTCTAACAGGTTGCCTGTAATGTCACTCATTAGCAATCACTTTTCGGATTTCACAGGTTGTTGCATGACGCGTTTTAATGGGGCCTCTGTTGACTTGAGAAAGACTTGTCGAAGACAGTCGTTCGTCACGTCGTTAATTAGTTTAGCGTTCAACACGTCTGAACTAGCGTTTATCTCTACATTTTATATCCGTTTGAAGACAGGTTGCGTAGGTTGATAACGAGAGCTAACATTTGTTGCACAGATTTAGGAATTGTGAAAGTATGTACATCCAAAATGTACTACTCGACATTTTGGTAGTAGGTGGAAAAAATTAGCAGCTTAAAGACGGTAAATGCAATCACACGCTCAAATATGTGGACCAAAATACATTGTGCGAGTATGTCGTGATCACGGAAGCAATACATAAACCACAGTAAAAAAAATACCTCGAGATTATTGCCCCCAAGCAAAATCGGAGTGTTACGTTCCATGTACAATCCTACTTCCAAAAGGGATAACTCTAGTATCATCAGTGAACTCTGTAGCCATTACGGATGATGTAATTCAGCGGAATGATGGCGTGAACTAGTCGACTAATGATCATCATCATCATCATCATCATCATCATCATCATCATCATCATCATCATCATCA
>LUCH01000257.1:34110-51655 GCA_013368495.1 Paragonimus heterotremus | reverse complement strand
CTTTGGCCTGTCTGACAAGGTTGCACCTGGAAGGACCGGAGTCCTAGTCAGCATAGCCCGCCGGATCAAAACAGTACACAAGCCCGACCACCTCGTCAAGCATCGTAAACCCAACGGCTGATTAGTAGAGCATGAAAAAACGTCTGTGGTGGATAAGTGAAGGTAATGTGGATAGTATGTTATGGTCTGTTATGTTAAAATCATATCATGGTGTCACTTTGGATAAATTACGAATTGTTCACATCAAAGTACACTAATAGACTGTCACTAGATTAAGTAACTTTTCATCACGTGAACAGGATTGCGGGGTGGTAGTTTTCATTTGGACAGTAATCGGAGAGATTCGGTGAGCATGTTTTTCTGACAGAGATGGGGGCTACAAGAACAATCACTGTACGCACTCGGTTACGAGTACAAAAATGTTTTAGGATATCCAACGGCATCCTCGATCACGAAATCAGAATTTTTCTTTTTCTTCTTACTGATCCCTAAAGAACGATTCAAAATACCAGAAGTCAACTACGGATGTCGACAAGACTTGTACTAACCGATGTACAATCGAAAAACATTACAGAAAATTGATTATGAACGGTCTCAAAATCTTTGCAAAACTCGCCTATTTTCAACATATCACGCTCCACTTCACTCTAAGTCCATGAAATATCACCGAATGTGTAATAGGGTCCACCACGAACTAGATCCACCTCATCCACAGTCATTACGACGATGATTAGAGTACCGACCGCTATCCGGTTGGTAGCAACATTTGAACATTTAGAATATCCATTTTTTTCACAATCATTGCCAACCACACGTCTAAATTCTGTGAAAGAGTTCGAAAATTTCATCAACTTCACCCGCGATAGTTCTCCAGCTAACGCCGAAACGGGAAAGAGTTACAGCAGAGCGACGGACAATATAAACTTTTGATTGGTTTGAGGGTTACCATAATGACTGCAGTAACTGTAAACGAATATCTGCCTGTAAAAACTTACCAATAGGTATTTGGTTATGCTTTCCTTGGCAAGCCACGATTAATCGCTCAATATCTGCACTCATATCAACAATGTGGGTTCAATGTTAGACGTGGTACTTGACCCTTTATTACAACGGACAAAATATACCACCTTAAGGGAGTTTTGCACATCCCTTGTGCAGAAAGAAGGCATCCTAGGAACGCACTGCTACATTTGGATTTTTAACAACTGGCCAAAAACTGATAAAATTCCTCAACCGAATAACTTCACTTAAGCACTAACAGACTGAAGACGACCTGTGTACTAATGTCAAAATTTATTATTCTCCCAATCACCTTTTATGTTGCACGTTTTCAGCATTACAAAAAAGAATGTGCCCTCATTAAAGAATTGATGGGTTGCTATTGCTTGAAAATCGAAAACAGCGAATTGATGTTACAAAGATTTTGTTTGCATATGGTGATGCAAGAAGAACCTTTCATTTATATGTATAGCTCTCATCACTGCGACAAGTCACAAGAAGAGAAGCGTCAGAGGTAAAGTTGTTTAAAGTACCTTCTGTAATTTTGTTGTCATTCAAGTACTTTCAAAATTGATGAGTATTTAGTCATCTGTGTTTCAACTTTTCCCAAATCCTTCTTTCAATTTGACCAATAAAATGATGGGACATGAGGCGCTGAGAGTATACCGCACTTGAAACAAACAAAAATGAACATTTATTGCACCTGGTTTTTTTAAACATAATCCAATATGACGACAAGGTTTGGGGTTCTTACATTGAAAATAAATGCCAACCAAACATTCTGCTTGTCAACCGTCTCAGATAAATCTTCATAATGAGCTACCAGAACCAAATCCCGAAGAAGTCGCCTCTTGATTAGCAGTTGTTGTTGACCTACTCAACTTGCCTCAATGTCATGGATGAAACTGAGTACTCGGTTCTATACCAGATAGAAACTAATCGAATGTCACACGGTTTTCTGTAAATGCCAGAATATTTGTGATACTGGCTGAACAAAATGTGAGCCCATGGAAGCACTACACATCATTCGCAGTTTGCTTATCGAGGTAAACGCGCCCACAAGCACTGAGAGTCGCTTACTAGTTAAATCATTTGTTGCTGTATGAAAACACCAGAACTGACAATATTCCGGTTTCATACGCAACCACTTTGAGATGTGTTCCGCGGTTTGGGCAGTCAGTGATTATTTGATCTTTTTATTATAAAGCCCTCAGACACTACAGACTTTTCCATAATTCTCTTTCTTGTCCATAGGTTCAGAGGTTGTTGCATGGGGAAGGAAGATCGACAAAATTCTGTTAGACGGTTTCTGACATAAAGAAAAAGTGATTGGAACCAAATAAGAGGTAAATCCACCGTTGTAGTCATTGCAGCAACGAACACTGCAACTCTGCGAAACAACATTCAATCACACATGCGCAGTCGCCGATTTGTGACACTGAGCTAGTAGAACAGTTAGAGAACTTGTAGTCCCGGTTGTTTCTGATCGAATAACACTTGAAGTTCTGCGTGAATTCAGCCGTGACCATAGGGTTAGGGAATGCATTATAGTGTTAGAAGACCTCAACTGTAGAGCAGTTCTAACTGTAGAGTAACCTGCCTGTTTCAATATTAAGTTTGAGCAAGTAATTCGTCAAACGCTCATTTTTAGAATGTGGGAAGAGATGTACCAATGGATGATCAAGAGTGTGAAATATTTCGTAGGCGAGAATTAAGTATCCTTCGGAGTGACTGTACTTCATAAAGAATTAACCTTATTTTGCCAACCGTTTCGGGTAGGGAGTCTCCTGAGTCCTATCATTCTTCTAGTGGCCAGTCTCTAGACACTTCCAAAAAGTGACAACTCTTTTTCATGAAAGAGCCAAATTGCCTATATGTTCGTTCCCAGATGTGTGCGGATTATGGAAACGAAAACAGTGGGAAACAGTGCAAGGTGGAAGATTTTACGAATTTTTCTTAGATAGTTCAGGTTTGTTTGTATTCTTTTAGCCATGACAGCACAATCTGCAAACAAACTGAATATGTTTGCCACCATGTTCCCCAGGTCACTTTTATATGCTGATACGACCAGGCTTGTGTAATTAAGGTAATAGTCAGTAAAATTTTGATGACGAACTTACATGACTTTACACTTGTTGACATCGAATGGCTAGTTGTTTCTTACGGACTACTGATCCAGGCAGTTCAAATCGTCTCAAAAGACCACCACATCTTCATAATACTCTAGAACTCACAGGAGCGCCAAGCCTTCAGCATAGAGCAAATTTAAAGATTTGGTTCAATAACGAAAAGAATGAATAACAGTGGTCCTAAAATCGATCTTTGTGGAACACTGTTGTTGGCTGGGAACCACTCTGACAGCTGTCCATTCACCTTGACTTTGAACCTAAGTTCAATCAGAGAATCCTTCAGCCGGATGAATAATCGGCCATCGAGGCCGTAATTATTGAATTTCTGCAGCAAGATTGAATGATCAGCCTTGTCAAAAGCTTTGGAAAATTCATGATAAACGTTTGATGATGAACATACTTCGCTCATCACCGAGATAGAATGCGCCTGGGGGCTTAAGTGTCTACAAACCTAACAATAACAAAGTGGTTATCGTACGGTCTTCAATCGTTTTCGTTGTTTTTGGAGCTCAATAAGACTGAGGGCAACAATCCAGTTTAGTACGGCCATAGATGAACTCATAATTGCCATGGTCTTTGAGTATGAAAGTAATGCGAATCGATGGGCACTTGTGACCACCTTGTCTGATGTGGTAGGCAATTTTAATGGATAAAATTGTGTTTGACTGCCACTTCTGGAAACAGTAAAATGAGCATCCTAGAGAACTGTTCAAGAAGTATATCGGCAAATTATTTTAAGTAAATTCGTGTAGTAAAGTGTAATTTGCACTTCTTCAGATATCATCTTCTCTCAAACTGAATTCCGACGGAAAATTCATTTCCATAATCGATTAATGGGGTGATGCTGTAAGGTATATCCACGGTGTAAATTTTGGTTTGCGGTATCGTGGGTTGCTTAAAGCCTAGGTTAAATTGGTTTTAAGTTACGTTACACATATCTTAGGACAGTAGTGCTAGTTGTGGGAAACATCAACACTTACTGAGAAGATCGAATACTCCTCCTAAACTGCTTTTATGGAATGCGCTCTTGGTGCAAATGGCTTTTGACACATTTAAGAGCAAATATCACCAAGACAACTATGGCGCTAATACATCTGAGAGAATTTGTCTCTCCAGTATGAATGTCTCAAGCTACAGCTGGACCCATATCAAATAACGTGATTCACTCAGCCATACTGTCCATCCATAGGTTTACCAGTTACAAATGTTGTGGAAGGTTTTTGGTTCTTTTGGTATATTACCTTGTTTGGAATGCTGCTTGTCTGACCGATTGCGATTAAGAAACATTCATGTCTGACTTATTAAAATGCCCATATAAATGCACGTTAATTTCTTACACGGTATGGATAACTATCCTACTTGGTGTATTGCATATAAGCCACAAGTATCAGGGAGTAAAATCGTCACTTTTGATGTGGCAAACCAGAAAGTTTATGACACGAAACAACCAAATCAAGATGGTTTGTCTACCCGGATAAATCTTTGCACGTAAGTTTCTGTGTCCGGTGTTGTTTTTGTCAAGTGCTTTGATAAGTAAAGCCCATTTGGGCTGGTCATACGGAAACTTGTCCAGCATGTAGTCTAAGATGTCTGTCACCTCAAGAGGTAGGTCAACTAGGCAGGAAAGCATAATGAATTTGAGTGTTTTGACTAAAAATATCAACCAAATCTCACTCGTTATCGAAAAACAATCGCAAGATATAACAGGCGCTACAAACCAAAGGTTGATACAAATCCCATCAAGGAACTATTTACCAGTGGATTTGGAAGTCCCTTCGAAAAACACCAGTATTTTCGTGTTGAAAACAAAATGGACCAATGCAGCCGGTTCGTTTGTTGGAGAATAGTACTTGACGACTTTGGACAATTTACTCAATGTCAGACGAAAAAAGCCAATTGCGTCACGTTTTAAGATGTATGATAGGGTCTGAAAATGTGCCATATTTTGTAAACTAGATGGTCTTGTGCGATCCTTAGGTCAAAAGGAATTTCTGGAGGCTTGCACAAAAATTTCACACAGTCTACAAATGACTTGGCCAAGCGTGTTTGCTGTTTGCGTTTCATGTCGCGTGTGCTTGCGTAAGGCATAAGAGCACAATGTATGTCAATGTGAACGCTCGCCAATTTGCTCAATATTGATTTCATCCGAATTATCAGCTCACGGTGTACTGACATCTTACTGGAACAGTACTGTGAAAGAATGACAAGTAGGGGGCTCCCATCAGGTAATTATTACAGTCGTCGAAAGTGGAACGCTACAAGGAATTTTAAATCCATTCACCTTTAAGTATGACTCCATGACGGATTCAGTTACACAGAACGAGTCGACTTCATCAACTTGGAATTCACTATCTGCTGAGGCAGCCAGCTTATTATGAATATTCACGAGGGGTGAAAGATGTCTGTTTTTTCTAGCAACAAAAACACTTTTGACCTTCAAGGTATCATAAACCGCATACTTATGCTGTTCCGTAATTCTACTGTTGGCGAACGATAAGACTGACAGTCTCATAGCGCTGTTCATGGTCAACATCGAATTTATTGAACATATGAAGCTAAGTTTTGATCACACGTATACTCTATACGGATTAATTTTTGACTATAAACTAATGTTCCGAAGATGTTTCGCCTGATTCGATTTCATACTGATTTCAACTGCCACTACTGAAATGCAAGAAATCGATGCAAGATTATTTTGAAACATATGTGATTCGTCGATGTATACATTTCGCAAAATACAAATGAGGCAATTGTTCTATTCTATGAACATGAACTGAATGAGGAACCGTAAATGACTGAGAGTTTATGTATGACAGTTCAGTCGTGCCTAATGTGAGATTAATAACACAGTGATCGACACGATCGCCCCATGAAGGCTTGGCCGGAGTTCATACCTCGAGAGTGGGAAGCATGTGCATTACTAAAGGAATCTGAAAGGAAATAAACTCGAATAGAGTGCCGTTTTTTAAAACGGCCAGGTGAACGTCTGCGGAACTGTAACACTTGCGACCGGTTGTGAATAGTGTTCAATTTATTTAACCTGAAACTCCACACCACTTACGAATACGCCTGTTAGCCTATATACAGCTAGATGTTAGTTTATCGTCCTTAGGTAACCCGTATTGCGGTCACATGAGTATTTGTGTAGACATGAGAGCCAGGCGTCCGCAGATTGGTTGTCTGTAGTCCATAAAATGGGAAACGCTCTGATTTCATTGGAGACAATCTCATGAGGATGAAATGCATTGAGGCGGAGGTTGCTAGAACTTTCTGTACTGTCAGTGACCGCGATATACCAAGAGACAGAAGAAAATGGCTCTCCTGGTTGTCGTTCTTATCTGCATTTAACGAACAACTCGGCTAATATTTTGCTTGGAAGCTGAAGGGAAGGCCTACTGATCTGTATAGTTTCTGCTGACATTTTTAATTTAAGTGAGAGTGTCTTTCATATACGATAGCCGTCCTCATTAAAAAACGCCTCTATGAACTATTAGTATAATGCATCCCACAAAGGCGTTCAGCGTAGACATATTTTCCTATCCATGTAACCTTTCTATATACAGATCTTCCCATTAGTGAACACAATCTGCGGGTGACTAGAGGAGACGCAAAAGTGAGACGATTACTCACTTCATCCCTTCTCAAGTTTGGCCTTAACAGACTCGATTCCGTTTCAAGAGTAACCTGCTGAATCGTCAAGGCTTCTCTGCAAATCTGACTTTCACCATGTGGTCTTTTGTTGTAAGGTTTAAAACTAGGTGCATATCTACATATGAATAACATATATGGAAACTTACTGTGAAACATATCAGATAATTTACGTTTCCACCAACTATACTTCGGGATATGGTTTGATATCACTAATTGGTCCAACCGTATGAAGTGAAATTTGAAATGATTCTCACATTACCAATAGTTGCTTCAACTGAATGTCAATCAGTTGGATAGTTTGCACAGGCCTACGAAGCATACATTATTTACTCCACGATCTCTTTGGATTTGGTTTTGGTTTCACATAAAAAGCACAGAATGAGCCTAGAAAGTATCATGTGCAAACCATTATACAACGGTCACCGTCAGTTGTATCTGGCAGTCATCTAGTTATTTTACCATAACATACACGTTTGCGTCGGTGGTATGCAAAAGGTCTTTTGCATGTGAACCTGTGAAATGTCTGACAATCAATTGTCAACTTTGTTACGTTTGTAAGTGTTGTATCCTCGCAGCTGAGTGTAGATTGACTAATATCCAACATGTAGAAATCAGGCAACTATCACCTCTGTTAACCGTGCAACAAGGTATTCAGCTGAATACGAAATCTCGCAGATACATAATATTGATTTTTATGCTCTTTTCTATTAAACGAAATATGCTTGCAGCCCAATAGACCATTGGAATCTGTGCACCTGATTTACTGGCTTTTAACTGAGACATATGACATGGAATCACGTGATTACTGCATCGACAAACGGCGTCAGTTTTGGATGAGCAAAGTTAAAAAATACTTTTCAACTGGTTTTCCTCGATAATAATTTTACTGAGATAAATGATGAAAGCTTCATATAAATAATTCCAAAATTCGTAGTATTACAAAGATGAATTTCAGCACTTTGCTGTCAGCATGAGTTTTAACGTTTCAACTGAATTTAGAAAACAAGTTAGACTGCGCAACAAAAAATACTTCAAAATTCACACGTCTTGTGGGTAAAGGAAAAAACAAGCCAAATGATGTCTAGCCAAGGAAGGTTACTAGCTAAGCAAGCAAGATAAAAAGGTGAAAATTGAAGTATGAAGAGACAAAGTTATCCAACAAATATACCAGTTTTTTTGGTTCCGATAGATTTTAATTCGAAACCCTCTGATAGGCTACAATCACATTCGTTTGACATAGACCGGGAGTTGACTGAATCTTATGTCACACAGTCAGGGTCAACAGTTGTGTGTTCGCAGTAGTTTGGGCCAATCTGTGACCATGGAATCTGCAAGGACTCGGAAAACTTTCTCTGAAGACACAGTTTAGGGTTGCGTAATCTGTGTGCAATCGAATCGGCGGTCGCCTAACTGCGTGGACGGACTGTTTTAAGTTGAGTGCTAGTGACTCTGTAGACAACTCAAAATGCTATGTTAACATCTTTGTTTCGTTGAAACCTCTGCAGTTGTAGTGGTACGAGAGCTAATTATCGAAAACAATTGCCAGTCACATAGCTACTTCGTGGTGTGTCACGTGGCCAGCGAAAATCGAAAGCGGCTATCACACGAATATACGATATACGAATAATGAGCGCGAAGTACGAGAATTAGCGATATCCAGAACTCTTGAAGAAGACAGAAAGCTTTGATCTTCAGCGAAGGATGTGTTTATCCCCAAACTAAACGTAACATAACAGCTAATTACCTATATATATATATATATATATATATATATATATATAAATTGATGATCTCACCACTAGATGTTCTATCCAGTGTAAAATCGCCAGAAACATTGAATTGTTTGGCGATAGTTCAATTATTGACGAGTACTAAAGGACAATACGCCTGCCTCGAGAGAGCATGGCCGAGTTTCTATCCTGGGTTGTGGCAAGAATATACGCCTTTGAAAAGCTCTAAAAGGGGTGAAGTTCGGGTATAGTATTTCTTTATGTAACGGGCTTCCTGAAAGCTTACTGGAGTGCAACGGCTTTTGAGCGATATTGAATTTATACAAATCAAAATCTCACACTACTCACCAACAATAATATTGTCGGCCGAATTCAGGCGAACGTATGAGAATAGCATGACAGTCAAGTGAAGGTTATATGATCAACTCAAGAAATCGACACGCAAGTCAACCACAAAATGGTTAAATCATGATACAATGGAACCAAAAGCGAACGTGAGGTTTATGTCGTTCTTTTGGGTATAGAGAGTACCACTCGACATCCCAGTTCATCCTAACTAGTGTTCTGGTGCGTACAAAGGTACACACCTAGACGGGTGCGAAAACCAATCAGACGGAATAACCATTAGAGAAATTTCATAGGTTCAGCAAATGTCTGTATGGATTGTCATGACCCCCCCGCCATCTATAGTTTTACCACGATCGATTCAGATATTGGCGTTTACTCAGAATTTGAAAACTACCGACCCAAAAGAATACATAAATTGAACTTGTTGTCTGTTTCTTCGGAATTCCTAAAATAGTCAGTTCGTTTGACATTGGAGATATGATACTAATTGGTAATACTAAACTGTAAACAGAACGGATTTGAGAGGCTATTTTGTTCTTTGTGCTGATGCGCATTAGTGATTAATTCCTTGGTTAAGCCATAATGACGTACAACCAAAGGAGTCCGATTTTGAAATCCTTCGACCCTGTTGGAGAGTCACTGACAAGTGATTTTTGCCGAAAGTTTACAGTGTGCAGGTTTCGCAGAAGTCTGTCATCCAACGGCACATGTTGGTGTGTTTGACTTTTAGTTTGCAGAAAGACTACCAATGTGAAAATCCCATGTGCGAATTGAGCTGTTGTGTGTGTAGTGCATGTCTTGTGTTGATGTCAACGTGTTTACCATGTGCTCTTTTTTTCAGCGTTTACCGGGCTGGAGATGTTGTGCCTTCATCTAGAATTCGCATTGGTGAAAACATTGCAGATAAATGAACAGATTTCTGTTACTTGAACAGAAACCTATCGAGTTATCTGTTCATTGATCGTGAACTGCGAGCTCGTATACAGAGATTCGTGCTGCTTTCGGATACTTCGAGAGAGATATCTGATAGAATCGCGACTTGAAAATGAAAATAGTGATCCTTGTTAATTGCTCAGTTGTACTGTCTATGCTGCTGACTGTCTCAGACCGTTAGGTCATCAGCCTACCCATGGTACACTGTCAAAAAAAACGATGAGTACGTTAGGTGCAAACGAGTCATGCCCCACATTTCTAATTTTTGTTTGTATCAATCAGCGACCACTGTCGCTCAACAAATCATTGGCTCTCTCCTTTAGAAACGTGAACCATGGTGACCTTCTACCCAGTCCTTTCTTCAGCCTTGCTGATACATTGTGTGAGGACTGTCTTGTATAATTTCCAGTCCCACGCCAAATCTTTGTTTTCCTGATGCTTCCTAACTGGGGTGCAGCAGCAGGTCATCTTATAATGTTTCTTATTTCATACTTTCAAAATCTTTCTTCTCGGCTTAGATCTTTTCATTGTGGGCGAGTGAAACTGTAAGTAGTGCAGCACTACCCACTTGTGGTGGGTAGTACGCAGGCGTCCACCGATTCTGAGTACTGTGACAGGCTAATCCGAAACGAATGCGTGTAGACTACTCTGGATAGAGTGCATAACGAGCACACAGTGAGTTTTCTAACCTGGTATAATTATTGTTTACGCAAGAACAAGCCAGATTATTGTCAGTACTAAATCATCTGATCAGTTCACCGCTGGTGGTGCATTTGCAGTAGACGTTCTTCTTGATTACGGAAACCACCGTTTAACAGAGCCGGATGGTCAAGGTCAACCTAATGTTAGTTGAAGATGGCGTCCACTGAAGCAGTCGAATAATGTTCACTTTTCCGAAGTCACTGAGGGTCGGACTCTAATACTAGTTTGGTTTTAACTCGCTGTGGCCTAACCAAAGACCCATTAAATATGTTACTAACCTTGATACTGTCTGAATTGAACACCATGCTTGTAAAAGAAAAACGATTTTAATTGTTGTAGGCTTGTCCACGCTACATAATTTTTTTAAACTTCACAATAAAATGAAACAGTTTTTTACATCGAACAGTTAGGGGTGGGTGGGATGGTTAGTCGATTGACGGGTTAGGAAAGATCGTTAAGTCCATGGTAGGGTCAGGCTCACAAGCAAGTGTCCTTGAACACACAGGGTCGTCTTCAGCCAACTGATTGCGACTGCCTCAGCAAACCGCAGGATCTTGAATTAGAAGGACGTATTAGAATTCTGGATGCACATGTTGGGTCGATAACGCGATCAGTGGTCAGGATGTGCCTTGTGACTGCGGACATTGGTTGTTTGCGTGTTTCAACGATATTAACGTCCTTCGGTAGTACGAAATTCTGCACCCATTTGGGCAAATGTTTCTTCACTCTGGAGATCAAATGCTTCTCGGTTTTGCCTGTCCGTCCTACCCACCTCTATATGTTCGATTTGAAAAAGCCTTTCATTTCATTGTAAATTTGGTACTGAAGAGTCAACACGAAATGCTTGCATCTACCAGTTGTCGTGTCCCAACGGTTTTGTTGAAACTTCTGAAGGGAGCAAACTGTTTTACATGCTTTAACTTTAGCCGTTTGCCTTTAAACTAGGAGACAAACTCTTGTTTCCTCGATTCCTTTGACTAAATACTTAGTTGTTTCTGCTGCGCCCATATATGTTTCATTCCAAAATGATGATATTACAGGGCTTTTTATATAGACAGCCCGTCACCCCTGTTAGAGCTATTCAGTAAACGACCGCATCTAAACATGTTACCCCATCTGACCAGTACTCCAGTATTTTCTAATTTTTCCTTAAAAGCAATGTACACTGATTCAACTCAGTTTACGGATGATTACAATCTGCTGCGCCAAATCATAATGTACGCTTTCAATTCGAATGAACCGAAGGTATTCACAGTAGGACCAGGTTTCAACAAGAAAATCCAGGCGCCACATTTACCGAACTTTGGATTGCAGTACACTATGATTACGAGTCAATTACACAGACTTATCAATTTTACTACGTTGTTCTCCATATCAGGTGCATCGTAGTCAAAACAGCTGATCAAATAACTCACGTGCATAGCTACAATCAGCCTTCATTTACGGTGACCTATGAGGACACGTTAACCTTACCGTGTGCACGCACACTCGCCTTCACTCAGTCTGCTTAGGATTGGCTGAGATATAGAGTGCGTGCACGCACGAATCACAACATCAACAGGGCTGCCTTGGCTCAATTCGATACTAGCACAATGCATTACAGAGTGAACTCATGAGCACTGTGCTGCTGTAAAGTTCCATCACCATCGCCACCATGAGTATCGATTCACACCGTACAGAAGAATTGGATCTGGAGTACGCCGAACCGCCGAATCACATCAGTTCCATTAGCAATACGGTAGAATATTCGCATCATTCTTTGAGTACACTGCCAGAAGCTCCCTCTCTAGTTTCTGTGAGATGTCGTTCACATGTGAATGGTTCTGAAAATGGACACAGAGAAGAGGACAACAAGTCCGTGGAAGAATTGGAAATCATGGACGGTTCGGAAGAAAATCTTCACAGAAGATCTGTCAATTTAAAAACTATTCGCTCGCCCAAAACTGGTGACAGGTCACGAAATTCGGCTAATTATATACAAAGCCGTTCTCCGTATAACGATTCCACGCTTTCTGATTCAGTAGGGTCTAGACGGAAGACAACTTATGACCGTTCTGCACGCAGACACGATTGGTTGATCGCACGTAATGGCTATCCCTCCTACAACAATAGCCCAATTGACTATTGGACATTGCCGAGAACACAAGAAATATTCAGACGAAATTTCGATCACCCAGATATGTTATATCAGACACCAGGTGGTATCTTATACCCAAGAAAATCACACGGTCATCGATCGAGCAGAAAATCTCACAAACATCGACACAATAAAGAAGATCGTTTGGTTGAGCAACACTTGATCAGGAAGCAGTTGGATTCGAATAGAAAAGATGTGGAACGAGACTCATTGGATCTGAACAGTGCTGAAATACCACACCGAAGTGAACTCAAGGTCAGTCATTTGTAGACGTTTGTTCGTTTCTGTGGTGAATATTGTTCACTTGTACAAAGAAACGAGTAATCTTCAGGTGCACATTCATCTTAAAATATTTCTTACCTAACTCCCAGATATACCAGTCTAATTTCAAGAGTACAATTGTGGTCATGCATACTATATATACTATACTGTTAACATCACTTGGAGGTTAACGTGGAAATATAGGGTAACGAAACTCAGTAATCAGGACATTTTAGCATGTACTAAACTTAATCTTGATGTTTAGGTAAGAATTTACTCCCAAACAGTCGATACTCAACGTGGATAAACTAAAACTTTGACCCCTCAGGAGTTACTTATAATTCAATTGAAAATATACAACCATTCTTTTGTGCTGTCATACAGCATTGTTCCTCATGTATTTAGATAAAGTTACAGTAAAACGTTGTATCTGATTGATGATGTTTTATCTACTGGCTTTCAGTGAGATGAATGGCTCCTTCCTGAAAGCAAACATGCAACCTGCCTAATACCTAAAGATAAGTTTAACTATAATTCACTCCTCATCGCTTCAAAGAACCGCCCTCCAGGGTGGTCAACCGTGCTTCTTTGATGAAGAGGTTTTTTTTCATCCCGTTAAATTCGGTCGATGTGAGTGTAACAGAGTGGATAGCTTGACAAAGCTGTTTTAGAACACTCAAAATGGTCGTATGCACACTGTTGATATTGTGGCCTCGTCGAGCATGAAGTGTCATATGACTGCAAAAATAAGCGTACTATCTGGTAACCCTATTTTACAGCTTACTGTGATGTATACGCTAACGGTAAACAAGTTATAACATGTCGAAGCAGATGATGACAACATTTAGAAACTACTCAGATCAACCGATACAGAAAGAATTAGACATTTGACTTCATTATCTGCTGTTATGTGACAGTATAATAGCATGTAGTTCGGTATGTTGGCAAACGATATTCAGGTACCAATGATAGCCTTTTGAACCCATTAACTCCCAAGTATCAGAACAGTAGCACAACCATTAATGTGTCTGTGTGCAGGAGCATAAATAAAAATATCATACTCACAATAATACTGTTCCCTTCGTTACTACTTCTAGTTCTTTCGGTTTTTTGGTGGAAAGAACTTCAGCTCAAAATATGTTCGGTTAGTTTGAAACACTGGGTTCGGTTTAACATCATTGGTGCAGAACGAGGACATCTGTCATGCTGTGTTAGCATTTCTCTTACTCTCATTAATCACAAACGTAAAATACGCGGGCTACGTAGGGCAGACATCTAGGGCTAAACAGGATATGGACACACAAATTCACACCAACTACTACGTCATTAACATCATGAAGTAACTTCAGTCGAAAATCCAAAGCACTCGAGCTTTACAACGAAACTTGTGATGGGCCATGAGTATCAACTTTTACGGACAGGTCACATGGTCCGTCGAACATGCGGTAAAAGTTTGATGGATGTGCTTCAAAAAGAGAGTTAGTACTGATTGGGCCAGGTTTTTCATCCAAATGCCTATCAAATTCTAGTGCATGACAACGACACGTGAAATGTGATCATGACCAGATCTATGTAACATGGTGCTCTGCCCTAAATAATTGTGACTAAAGTGGGTTTGGCCAAACATATCTGTCTTGCTGTTCTCTCTTAAAGGGATACAGTCCAGTTCAGTCATTATAAGGTGTTCCCTATAGAGTTCCGCAAAACGTATTTATTCGTGTGTATCTCCAAACACACAAGCCCGTTCAAAGCAAATGTTTGAATGTTAGCGTGCTGTATAAACTCAGTCAGCAGAAAAACTCACTTCCGCATATAGATGAGGCATGCATAATCAAAATTTACACAAATATAACCGATAAGAAATGTGTCCCGATGAAACAGATTACAAGACATTGTAAGAAATAGATTTGTGATATATACCTATCAACCGAGAAATTGCACGTCATTAGAATTAGGGTGAATAAGTTGGGTGGGAAGGGATGGGGCAATTAATGGAGTAGAGATAGATAAAATTGGGCAGTTATGTTGAAATGTTAAAGCGGATTTTGATCAACTCTCCTAGAATCTGGTTCATTTGACATACTTCTGCTCAGTTTACGCACTCAAATGAGAGGATTTTAAAGCCACCCAATCTGTTGGCGATAAGTTTCTCAAAAACCTACGGGAACTCCTCACTTGTGATGCATGAACAAATTGTAGTGGAATGCAGTAAGCTGAATTTTGTCTGAATTGTTTTCGTGGTAGACGAACTGTAAACAGAAAGAGGAAACATAACCTCCACTGTACATTATAATTGAAGTGCTAACTCTGTATTAGTAAGCCAATGGGATGTAGGGCAAGTGAGGAACTGGATTCGCTTCTTAGCCTACTGAGATTACTGATTCGCGCTATTTCATCGATGGTCTTAGATCTCATTCATATATGACCAATCACCGTATGAATAGCACTTCATGCTTCGTCTACTCTGTCCACGTGATACCAGATGCAGATAAACTAACCGTTTTTGACAAAAGGAATGCAGACAGATGCAGCTGGGCATAGAAAAGATTGTCAAGAAACGTCTGAAAGTGCTGCCAAGTGCCATTTAAGGAGGGCAGCAGACGTAGTGCAGGCGGAGCAAAAAAGACTGAACAGTACCATCGAAAGGGTACTAACCAACAACTTTATCACTGGCTTTCAGTGGGACAAGCATTGTTCTCAGATATCCGGTTGACACTTAAACTCACTGTGCTTACACAAACTGCTTAAGTCAGTGGTAAAACAACAAGAACTGGCCTGATTTACTGAGTAACCGTTTAAGAAGAAGGGATTTTGGCTTAATCAGTGTATTATCAAAAGACGATCAATGATTCGATGGGTGGCATTTTTTGTGACCATAGTCCTGGTTTTCTGGAATGTCAGTTACCATGTTCAAACTGTCCAGATTGGTGATAGATATTAAGACATTATATCTATTTACACATCCTTGGCGGTGACATCGTGGCTACTTCAACTACAGACCGATATTTTCGAGTGGCCGATCAGTGATCTGTGTCTCGATGCTATATAAAAACTGTACAGCTTAGCAGTTCATCAAGTGCGCAAAAGTGACCAGGTGTACAACTGAAGGGCCAGGTTAACCATTTTCTTGTAGAGAGCACTAGGAAGCTTGAGTTTTAACTTATCACGTCCCTTACGTAAGTGTGCTTAATAGATGAGTTAAGGTGCGGGAGTAAATAGAAGACAAGTCGGGCAGCCATCTAATTTTTTCACAGTTATGATTCTTGCCTTTGTTTACAGTTCTTTTTCTGCAAAATCTTCCGAAATAGAGGACAGCTCATTAGCCACTGGACTTTGCAAGAAAGGATCATTTTACTAGAAGAGAACACACGGACTGAACGTCCGAGATACACACTGCGCTCTGCACATTTCCAATCAATCGAGATTGCATAGTTACCTTAATATTCTTTGAGCTAAATTCACGCATTCAAACAACAAACTCAGTTAAACATCAAGCGGATGTTGTTCAATCACTCAAATTGTTCAACAGCTTTATTCTTACAGTCCTGGATGGTAGTAAACATGTGTATCCATATGATACATACGATTAACCCAAAAATGAAAAACATGTTTCATGAATCTGGTTACTGTTTCAGGTATTAACTGTTTCTAACTTAGTGAAAAAATTTCAATGAAGAAACCACATGTAAAGTACATTAAATAATAATAGTTTCAGACAGAACTACAAGGTCTGCGTTACTCAGAGTCCTGTTCGGAAGTATTAAAAGTCTGTAACTAAACAGATTACTTCAACTGCATGATAAATCAAGGTGGTGCACCTTGGCATCTCGTGCGCATGATACAACTGGAGGTTCTGTGGGTTTGGTTGTATTATAGAAAGATATACAACGTCAAATTCCAACTACAACTTCATTACCCGCATCTTGTCAAGTCATTTCGAGTTCACAATAGGGAGATGAAATTCATAAGTTGAAGCAAGTGTGCTTGACGGTGGTAGGCATGGCTACCTACCATCGAGGTTATTTATCTCGTGATTTACTCCGGTAACCTTCAGTTTCATTTATCGTATACTTAGCCGGCTGACCTGACAGCTTTTACGAAAAACGTGTTCTTTGAGGTCATCGTATGCGATACAGATTTGTTCCTTAGCAAACGCCTCTCGAAAATTTCATTAAGTGAATGGTCTTTTTCACCATATACAGTTTGATAAAACGGAATTTTAAATCCGGGTAATATTATTGATTCCTATAAGTCTATTTATAATCCTTACATACCACAAGTTACGCAATCATAACTTAATCTTTCCAAGTAGATTTTGTTAGTGACTGCCGTTTGTAGCCACTCATTACTACTTTTGGTCAATCAAGGTCAAATAAATAAAGATCCCACAGTTTAAGCTATCCGCACCAAATTCAGTACGAATAAAGTCAGACAGTTTGGGCGCCGTGTTCACCATGTTTTAATAAACGAATTGAGATAAACACAGCGTTGGGCAGTCTAAATAGTTCATTGTCAGTCATATGATTAACGACCCTCCACGAGTTTAAACCCTTCCAAAAGAGCATGAAACTGGACTACCTATGAGACCTATTGTTCAATAGAGCACTAGTCCAATTTACTAGCTGACCAAGTTCATCGACCGCGTAATCAAACCG
>LUCH01000257.1:7665-33900 GCA_013368495.1 Paragonimus heterotremus | reverse complement strand
GTTCATCGACCGCACAATCAAACTGTTGCAGAACAAGGTGACCAACAACGTTAAAAATTCTTTGGGTTTTGTCAACAAAGTGGAACGCTTAAAGAAACTTTTCTTGGTTTGCACCCGACCTCTCTGCACATTAGTGTACCGGTAAAATGTAGCTTTGATGTTGTGAAAGAGTTAGCAGAAAGTGATAATTCTTTCAGTGCATGTACTAGTTTAATGCATTCCAAAATCGTGTCAGGTATAGAAATTTACTTATACTCAACCATTTTCACATTCAGCAAACGCTTTAGCTATGGGTACCTTTGTGGCACTTGCAGTAGCCAATCTTTCCCTAGTATACTTGAAAACACAAGCGATGAATGAGTTTATCTGCCCTGCAGGAATTCGGTGGCGGTATGTAGATGACACATTCACAATCATGAAACGGACCGCTTGCGACCAATTCTTAGAGTACCCTAACTCAAAATACAACAGCATTGTATTCATGTTGGAAGCTAAAATTGGTTCTCTTTAAAGGTCTGACCAAACGGTGAGCAGCAGAGATTTCAGGTTTCTGTTTACCGCAAACCAGTCAACTTCAGCTGGCCACATTCCCTGAGTATGACGATAACAGTCATCCAATAACTCATCAATTGAGTCAGTAAGATCTGTATCACTGAACTGTACGAAACAACAGAGATTTCTCGCGTTAAATAAATACCAGCCGTCAGCCAATATCCAAAGGCCTGAAAACAATTAAACACATGTCGATTAAAGAGGAAACCAACGATACCAGAACTTTTCAGTTTACTGTGCTAATACCGTGTCGTGTATGAGCATTTGGCAAACGTCTCTCCATCCTGTCTCAATAATCCATCCGTACCTTATTTCGGTTAGATAGTACTCTAAAACGACCGGTGACGCTTCCTGAGGATGAAATCTCTACTAGCTTCTAGGTAGACTGCGTTTACAAAATCCAGTGCAGTAACTAAACTGTCACCTACGTAGGAGAACTAAGCAGATAATAGAAATGTTTCTTCTGTTGAGCAGAACATGCATATGCGGCTCTCTCCAAAAGACATACCAACGTCAGGAGCTAGAGGAAGAGTTGGTTATCGCACTATATACACAACGTATGTATTGATAAAGCTCGAGTGATTCATAAAGGCCTGCAATCATGTGCGGAGCGATGGTGTGCTGAAGCTTTTTCCATGTACACCCAACATATACGCGTCAAGTACGTTGATAGTAAATACCTATATGTAGTATGACATCGATTGATGAATAACACCGGACACGGACGCGCTTTAACTATATTAGTCTCACTCCTAAGTAATGGGCAAGGAAACTTACCAATCCTTTCTGGCGCAACACAGGTTGATGTGACTATGGCAAACCTCAAGTGACCTCTTTTTCTATGTTAATACGAATTCGATCACAGCATTCCTGAAGAAGGCAACCCCAGGTGGTTGAAACTGAGTAGCATGGCTTGCTGGTAAAGTCGTATTCTTCCCAATTCATCTATTCTCCCATATACTTTGTGCTTTGCCCCTATCCAGACTGTAATCTCTTGACCATCTGAACTTTTCTGACGTTTATCTAACTGTTATCACCACTGTACGTTGGCAGACGGTGTTGTTCATAGGTATAAAGTATTGTCAATTGTGTACCCTCATTTCACTGAAAAGTAACAATGCGTTGTGCTGGACACATACATTACTATTCAGCTCACGATACAATGTGAAAGGAGATCATATGTGCCATCATTCCGGATACATCCACTGAATAGCCAACATTCACTAAAATGAATGAGAAACGGTTAAAGAGTGATGAGCATAACCAAAGAATGCTGAAAACCGATCAAAAATTACTACAAATACGGGTGAAACGGAAGAAAATATGATGAGAAACGGCAAGGGAACATTTAATTCTTCGTACATCTGAGGTCGAGCAAAACTAGTTAGTGAGAAAACAGTAAATCTCGATCACTACTCATCAACTGTAGAATACGCACAGTTTGCTTAACAACACACTGAGAACAGTGTGTGAACATGTTATCCGTATCGAACGTACAAAAGTAACAGAACTCACTAAAAATGAACACCCTGCGGAAGGCTGAGAATATCTGTGTCGCGTTGAATAGGGGTTGGACGATCTGGTGAAATTTCAGGTTTAGAGGGCCAATAATGAAGAGGTTGCGGAAGAGCAAATCAACGCATAACGGGCGGGACTGAACTCCAACCACTGTTCCTGAAGCTGACAGCAATATCGTAATATACAGCGGACAACAGCTGGCTAGCATCAACAGAGAGGTGGAAAGTTTGCGTTTGGCACTAGTCATCGAGTTAGTTGTCCCAGAATGTGCAAATGCGGGTGTTAAAAGTGTGTTCTCTGCATGTCAAACAGCCCATTTGATATTTTAGCTTTAGAGTTTTACCTAAGAGTTGGTTAATTTTTCTAGACGGAGGTATTTTTCTCAATTGATGGAGTGGTCAATGAAGGCTTCTGTATAATAAGATCAAATCTCTTGTGATATACCGGTAACTCATTGAAAACTGCTCCAGTTTGCGCTAATTACAGTAGTAAAAAATATTTTTAAAATTTATGGACTGACTACTCAAGAAATATCGATTAAACTGGTTAACATCTCTCTACATGGACTGATTTCCCTGGTATGTTCATTCATGTTCATTAAGTTGAATTCTTTTCACTTCCAACCTGACCTTAACTCACATAGTTATTGCAGGTCAGCTATTCATAAGAATGTGGTAGGTATTCTTTATAACAGGTTCAACAGTTCAAAGACTAGCCCTGTGCACGTGCTTACGCTTACTGAAAAACACTGGTTTACTTGATCACTCACAGCTGTCGGATTATGAAACATTTGTGACCAGCGGTGAAATGTGAGATCCCGTAGACCAATATGATGGAGTGAAACAATTCTTTACAACAGACTCAATGCGTTATTCCATATAAATAGTATAGGGTAACTGGTCATCAAAGTCTATGAAGTCTATGCGGGAGACCTTTACTTAGCCCTTTGAAATAATGGATTATAAAGCATTATTTTTACTGCTGTATACCTGAACTAGGACGAGGAATTCCAGTTCGTATTCTGGACCGAACAAATGAACTACCTTCTGCCAACCTTGTTTAAAACAATTCCCACCAGAGGGTGTTCATCACGAGCAACAGATACCTAATAGCTTCCCTGCGGGATATTATCCTTACAACAAACAGAACGAAGCTTTTCGAACAGTTGGCTTTCAATCCTTTCTGGGTCGGTACTTACTCGTTTGTAGGCTATCCACAAAAACAGTTGAACGATTTCAGTCTATGAGCGAAGTGAAACGCAACAACTCGGAGAACTAGAATGAACCTTTTTCTACTGTGTGCGATGTCCTAACAACCATGCCGTAAGACTCACATATAAGACCACCCAATTCGTCAGACAGATAATTCTGTAATCTCAAGCCACAAAGTTACATGTAACAACACTGACTATCACCTCACTATACATTTGGAGAGGTTGCTTTATATTTTCATAATAAGGAAAAGATACGATGCAACCAGAAATTTGCCTATGTGACCATTTAAATGTTATTTGGGTGAACACATGCAACATATGCTACGTCTACTCAAATAGAACGATTGCAAACGGAGGATGAACGATCCCCATATAGCTTTTAGACAGTTACTCTGGGTGAAGCATGTCTATTTCTACTACCACTAAGGAAAAAGACGACAAGTTGGTTGACTTGTAAAAGATCTGATTTTAGCCTCCAACCGTGTTAATGTAAACCGTCCTGTTTAAGACAGATTAGAATGGGTAAAATACATTCAAGTCATAATTTGTGTCTTCTAACGACCTTACTCAAACCATCCAAAAAAATCATTGTTTAAGATTTCAAACATAACTGTTTAATAGATAAACTAAATTTTATTTGGTTCTCAGTTAGGTCCATATCATGACGAACATCGTTCAGAATGACTGAAACATACAATATGCTATAGTTTCAGTCGTCTTATGTGTTGTTTCTCCACCTGATGGATTCCTCTGAACCTGAGTTTGCGAAGTCTACTTTGTGACTTGTGGTGCTAACTGAATAATGTGGTTTTACAAGTACATGTTTATCGATTGAAACGGATTTCTGAAATCCAGACTGAGCGCAACATGTGAGTTGGTGATTGTTTGAACTGCCTTAGAAAAATTAAGAGTCGTGTCATACAGTTATATGTGACGCTTTATCGTCATGTGATACATGTAACATTAACGTAATGGAACTCTGAGCATTATTCACAATTGATTCCCAAACTGGTTAACATCAGTAAACGAAGACAGTGACACACTAAAGTCAACTGTACAGTCTGTACGAATTTTCAAAATCAATCACCGTTGTGACTGAAAATCCTTGTTGAAAGAAAGAATCACAACTGTGGATAAACTTAACTAGCCTTGTGTAATGTAACACTATTCGTTGTACGACAGGTGGAGGATATATGAGAATTGGTCCCGTTTCTACCTGCTGCCTAATGTGTGTGGTGAGAAAGCATGGAAATTGTCTATGAAACATCCAGGAAATGTAAGAAAGATTTATAAGGCAATCTAGTTTTAACAGTGACAAATTTGGCATATGTTTATACTATACCTAACAGAGCACATCCATTTGTGAAGTCGAGTTACGTTACTAAATACATATGCCGCAATGTAACTGGAATGCTTAACGATCGCCGAACTATGGATCATTTTCCAGACATGCGTTGCACAATGCCCTTGTTGTTCATGCAGTCAACTAAGACCCTCTGCCTCCTATAACAACGAAATTTAATTTGACCTTCGGTTGTTCTAACTAATGTCATGCAGAAGGTTGAAAAATAACAACATCGAAACTGTCAGTCACTTCTGCTGGATAAGCTCGAGGAGAGGAGTGTTTCAGCTTTGCTTCGTTTCAGCATGTTCTTCACAAGTGAATCGAGGTTAGTTTTGACCAACCCATTCTTAACTTTGGGCATGTATTCACAAATAGTGGCACCCCTGTTGAGACATCGATCACTAATTCGACTTCGGATCTAGATTCAGGCAAGTCAGTCAATCACATGTATTAGAAAAGCAAAAGGATATGTTTTTGTAATGTGGAATGTTTATAGTACTGCAAAGGTTTCACGGAAGAATTCCAGTCCTCCTCGCGTGCGGTGTGATAGTGGATAACAGTACAAGTTTGCAGCTTTAATATTCTCAAATTGCTGGTCGTCCGGAACAACAAATTTACTTCGTCGTTCGAACTATCCCGCAAACCATATTCAAATGTTCGTCATTCAACACTACATCAACATACAGCTAATCATTTGAAGGCAACAGAGGTGGCTGCGTGTTCATTTGAGTAATCCTGGTTATGCAGCTGAACCTCACCAGGGTACACAACTTCGCTGTAACCCTACAACACTTGGGTCGGAGACCACTTCAGTAGATTCTGGATCTGTTCTCATGTGACGAAATTGAGCCCTTTCAGATTTCGACACTTCAATCAGAAAGAGTCCAGAAATGTTCTTTCTACGGTCCTTATAAAACCAACCAGCGTTAGAATCGATGGTCAATTTCACAGAAGTCATTGTTACATTCGACGGGGCGTGGAAGACTCCGTGTCTGTTTTGCAAAGGTCGAATTACGAGTTTTCCTTCGTTTGTGCAGCTTGCATATATGCTGAACATCTCAAGATATGCCTATCAGCAAATTTTGGTTCAGGAAGGTCGTTTAACAAGACAAGTGTGTACGACCGTTAAAATACTGCCTTTTGTAAAAAGTGTTAAGTGTCATATTAGTTTTGTTTGGCAGAATTAACAATAGTCTGTTCTCTTTAGCCAGTTCACTTTGAAGCTATGACTGTGTGCTCCCGTTTCACATTATCCGATCACAATCGCAGAAACTACAGTCCCATGTTCGTAGGTCCCCAGTCAGACAATCGTTTACGTTATTTTTGACAAAAAGCATATATCTCCATAATATGGATTCCATACAAATCGCGAAAATGGAATACTTCAGTGTAATCGCCGGGAACGCTCCCATAAAGTTAAACATTTGTTACATGGTGGAGATTTGAGTCAGGGCTTTGAAAGTGGGGAGGCCGTGTATATATCACAGCTGGTTTGGGTGTTTCACAGACAAGCGGGAGGATTGGTTGCCACCAATCAGCCTACAGAGACTATGGGTGTGCAGGCACAACCAGGGGTAGGCCAAATGTTAGCATGTGTTAACTGGCTCGCGTTCCGAACTGGCTATACCTCAGCGGATGAACACTAGGTTCATGCCACCGACAGCTAAGATGAACTTTGATGAATGTAAATTGATTATCCATTACTGGAGTTTTGTACGAAGTTGTTACCTCTCCACTAAACTGATCACAGTAAAGCGGGTTTTATACAGGGAAGAGCAAAAGACTAGCAGCGCGTTCAATTTGAATTCCCCTCCAAATAGGCACTGACTTAAATACCTGTGCAATGTTTTAATGATTGGTCAGATTAATGACTGCTTAAAACATCCGGGGTTTTATGGGCAGACAAGTAGGATTGGTAAGTGTTCTTACAACAAGTCTTTGGAGTTCGAATGACTAAAATATGGTCCAGGTAGTTCAATTTAGCTCTTCCTACTGTTGAATTAGTGATCCGTGCATTGACAAAATAGTTTTCACTCTGGAGGTGTGTTCATGTAATCGCTGAATCACTCAGGAGTATACTTCTGTATGAGAAGAACCCACACTTGATTTCTTCATGGTGATTGAATTGGTATTCATCCAGCGTATATGTAAATGTATCGCAAAATGAAGTTAAAAACAGTGTTTTTTTGATGTCAAACTAATTAAGCGGTGCTGATTGTCTTTGGTCAATCTCCGTGTCACAAAGCAGATATGAATCGAATGTTTTGAGAGAGCTTCGAATAGATGGAACCAAATTGCTTGACATATCGACTTGCACTGACCTAGGCTTTCGAGGAATTTATCTGATAATGAGTGTATCACAACTCTGTTATTAAGAACTACTGATAAACATACCAGTTTAACAAAGGAAATTTCTGACGTGTATTGAAGTACTTGGTATGTTGTCCATAGTATGTGGTTTGCAAAGGGTCACAGCAGCGATAAATTTCCGACCATCTCTGAATACACGCACGTTGTACTTGAGAAGGCAGGTGAAATCATAGAAAAGTTTTGTTTATAAATTTGGAAACTTAATGTAGGCACGGCGATGCGTCATTCACGCCTATTAGAGCTCGTAGGTAAGCATGATTAGCGCATATATGTGTGGGTAATATCCTTACATGACTGGTATCTCATCGAAATTCCAAATGTTCCATTGACTTTTGACGGTCTTGTGTGTAGCAGCTTTTCGTGATGGTCGTTACAGGCTACAGGTGGCTTGTATCGTGTGCATACAAGTTTGGCGCATGGAACTAGTGTACGAAAATGGTGTGCTGCCACAGGTGTGTTTTAAACATTCTTGCAGTTTTTGCCCATACTTCACTAAGAATAAACGGATATCAAACTAACTTTCACTACTACGAATTGCAATGAGCTCAGTCTGCTACACATTTAAAACAAAACTTGTGATCGATGATACGAAATATTTCTGTAGGTAGCTTCATTGTTTTGTTTGTAATGGAATGCATGTGTAACCATTCGTGATTGCGTAACGTGGAAACTGTTCAACCTTGCCAGTCTGTCATCATCAAATCCATAAAATCCCGCAGATCACTTAGGATTATTGGCTGAAACCCTTTACGTAATTGTTAGATTGACCATTATGTGGGGTTACTGGAGTACTGGTGAACAGACTAATTCAAATTTCCAGGAGCAAAATCAAAATCACGAGGAAAATATGATTTACTGGTGAGAATCACCCAGGGCTCGAGTCGGTGCATTTATTTGTAATGAACTGCGAAAACTATCTCAGAGTAAACCGTCTAGGTAAATGCAAGTACTGCTCAATTTATCAGTTAACATCCTGGACTAATTATCCATAATCAAAATATGGCATTAACTAAACTGTGAATTATATACTGTGAGCACTATCAATCGACTTCAGAATCTGCATATTAGCAGGTCTGCCAAATTTCTTTCAGGCCATATTAGGTTGGATTTTTGAGTGCTTTTACAAAGTGAAGTGCAAAACAACCAGTGTTTAGTCGCTTGAAACACTATTCAGAAAAATTATTGATTGCCTGCTGGTTGTTCTTATCATTGTTGTTGACCGGCAGAGAATGAATCACGTTCGCCGGAATTTTAAAGCGAAGTAGATGATCAGTTAACGTCTAAAATTTACAAATTACGATACATTCATTAATCAGTAACAGAGAATTTTAAACGGAAATTTTGTTCGTTTTACACAGACAAATATTTTCGAGGAATATGATACGGACGATCAAGTGATTCCTTCGGGGAGTATAACTAATCGCTCATTTTAATCTGAATTCTATTCGATTGCGGTGAAATTAACCGGTTTGGCGTGGAATTTGTTTTTATTGATTCTTTCTGCGGTGTTCATTTGAGTTTTCACATACTTTACCAGTCTGTTTGACAATCCACAATCACTTGTGCATAGCAGAAAGGCATAAACGCATAAATAAGTTTTGAAGACACTTTTAGCACGGTGATGAAAACCTGGAGTACATACAAAACTCACCGATTGATTCATGCCATCACGTAGTTTCGTTGACCAAGCGTTCGCAATATGAGGGCTTGCGACCAGAGATTGACAAACGTCTTGTAGTGCAACCGTACATTTGACTGAAACACTAGGTACAAACCAGTACATTTGTTCTTTTGCACGGTTTAAATGCCTAGATCAAATCGTGACTTTTGGCTCGAGTGCATTCATGAATAAACAAGTAGGTCTTATGAGTACAGTGGACTTAACAACCCACTCATCTATCATGCAGTCAACCATAAAGTACACTGTTGAACTGAAGTGAGTGTGATTACGATAGATGAAAGCCAGAAGTAAGGAATTTGAAGCAATGTATCAGAAAACCCAAAAAATTAGTTACCATGCCTAATACCCAACTTAGGTGGCAAAATAATGTGTGAACCAACCAAGAAGCCAGTTATAACTATTAGGAATATTTCGATTGGTCTTTAACTTATAATGCCTCTAAAAAAAAGTTGAATGCAATGCTTCAGATAAGTGGTTCCAGTGTCTAAGCCTAGTTACACTGGCTGCAGTGTGAAAATAAAAAATTTGTCCTCGGTGTGCATGAAGTCACTGTAGGCAGTTAAATTCTGGCTGTTAATCCCCAGAGTTTGTGGAATATATATTCTGTCCAATTGCTTCTAAGGATAAAGCATTGATTTCTTGCAGGTAATTTACTCGGCGTTTTGAACTTTAACTTATATTCTGTCATTCCTGTAGGATAGTACTTTTCAACTGCTACTTTTGGTAAAAGCCTTATCTGCTAACGTACACTTATCTGGGGATATATATCCGCAGGTTTTCTTCGAGATTTAAGCCTAACCTGCAGGGAGACCAACCAGGTGTTTTATACTATGAGATTAAAGCCACCAATTGAGAAATGGTTTGTTTATACTGGAAAGTTCTTCTGCTGAGAGACAGTTTTCATCGTACGGCGTGTTGTGGGTGCTTTGAAGTAGGACCTTCACGTATGCATTCCATCCAGTGTTACCAGTTCAGTTGTTTTTCCCAAAGGAACATCTGAATATCACAGGTTTGTGAAGTGAACTGTTCTGTTTCATAGTTTTTACCGGAAAACTAGGCAGTTATCAACATCCACTGGGCCAATGATTTTGCATCACTGACGAGAATATCGTTTCAGTAATTGTTTCAAATGTTAGTGGGCGTATGCGACACGATTTGCAAAAGTACTCGCAAGCGATTCTGATAGTTTGTGCGTTGCAACTGACTGAATGAGTATCGCAGTCTTAGAATAATTTTCACCCAGCTGAGAAGCATCTATATTCTGAGCAAGTTGAAATACTGTCCTTTCAAACATCATCGGTAGCTTCTTGTCCAGCTCGTCGTCCTAGGTATGAATTACGAGGTGCGTGTATTAATAATCTGTTGACAGTCTGTTCCATTCGTTCTTACCTCACAGCAGAACAATATCATTTCCACGTCTGGTTGTGAGAGTTACCTTCCATTTGATCTATTCGGAGTTGTGATAATTAAATGCCCGTTACCCATTTTGGTTGTGTTTACTGCACGAGCTTCACTTATCTAGTAGGAAGTGTCACAGACGGATGTGATATATATGAAAGTACATTTCTCACCGAACAGCTGGTTGTGATAGCTGGGTTTCAAAACCGACAGAGTTCAAGTCGGTAGTGCTGACTAGTCATGATCAGTGTTCACACCCATTCATGTGTCTACCCAACTGCCAGAATCACTCATGACCAAACGCTGTAGCTGAGATTTTCTAGCACTTTTGCAGAAAACAGTGAAGAACTGACCAACTATTACGTAAACACGAGTGGCCTTCTATTTGGTCCGTACATTTCAGGGCAGTCAAACACAAGTTTAAATGATGGAAAAGATTAAAATCACAATTTTGGACAAGCTATGTTCCACAAATCTGACTGTACTTACTGAGCTTGCAATACTGTAAGTAATCTTATGATGTGCGAGGGAGACTGTATTGTGTAAACAAGTACTGTCACTATTGTTGACACTGGTATCTTTCCGAGCTGATTGATCAGTTCGGAAGGCAATTGTCTACATATAATTTAACATTGTTAACTACAATTTCGGTGAGATTAGTGTTCATTCTTGATGCTCTATTTCCTTACGCTTTAGTTTTACGAAGAGAACTTGAAAAACTTTGTTACAAACGTCCATTTGCCACGAATCTATCTGCTAGCTTTTTTGGTTAGAGCTGAATACTGAAAGTGTGTACAAAAAACCGCAACTGGGACAGCCTACGCCGTTTATGATGACTCACTGTAGTGTTTGTCACCCTTGGATTTAGTCACTGTGATAGGATGTCCCATAAATTGATTTAGGTAATCTATATGCTCACAATATCAATTGGAAGCGTTTTCATAGTGTACACAATCTTCGACTGTATTCATTAGACCATTAATGCGATACAGTTCCCTAAACTCGACTGGTTTTTGGTTGTGTGCTTTACTTCATTCCTTATTTGTGCACCAGTAGACTTAGTGCACATGGTGAACTTGAAGTGCGCTTTGATTTCAGTGGATAACTCAATCTCTAGCTTGCATACTACGATCATCTTGCACAGTAATGACATTATAGGAACCGTTGATGAGTTCTAGTCCCAGTTTCACTTGAGATCGATTGTTGATTCTGTCAAAACGGCAAACAGAAATGCAAGTTTGTCCTATGAATGTAGTTTTCTCGCGTCAAGGCAGATAAAATGAGACCGAATGTGGTATTATTTGAAAATTATTTCAAGTGTGCAACGTTTAACAACAAGCGATTTCCAGGTGTTCTTCCTGATTTTCTACAGGATGAGGTGAGAAATCATTTTCTCCTGCACTTCTGTGAATTTTAAATTGCTGTATAGTTCGAGATCAGTTACATTTCCTGTATGTAACAAAATGTGCGTGAGCAGCTTTTAGTAAGTTAGAATAGACTCATGTGAGAAAAATCCGGGCTTCAATTGGACCCGAACCAGCGACAGGAACAGACCACCTAAAGGCTGGAAGTATTCTAGTAGCTGAGCTAAAAAAGCACGCTAACTACCGAAGAATTTCACATTTGGAAACACTTATCCAGCAGTTCCACTGTCATATAAAATCCATCAGTTGAATTGACAAAGCGAATGTTAGATAGGTTTTCTAAACTCGATCAAACTGAAATTCACCAATACCACTAGTGAACCTTGAACCTATGCTTCTGGTAAGAAGATAGGAGAGTTCGATAATTTAGAAGAGATTAAGCTGAGGAAGGTACACAGTTCGCTTGGACTCGAACCAGCAACGGAAACACAATATCCAGACCCTACAAGTACTCTACTAGGTGAATAGCTTATTTGTGTAGGTATGTTTGCATGCACACTGAATGGATAACACATTGTTGACTTCGACTATCTTGGTAGGTTCACCCTGAAATATGTTGATATTCAAACCTACACATTTTCAAATTAAGGGAGAAATATAGATATGTGGGGAGTCGTAGAAGCCCAGCATACAATTCCTGTCATAGGAAATAGTACCGAGTAAAGCCACAATACCTTCTCATCAAGTTTAAGGTAGTTATGGATAGATGACTAAATGCCAGCAACTTCTAACGCGGCCGACCCAGAAACAGCCAGCGTCAACCGAATGTTAGTTTTACTCTAATAGATATGCTGATGATAGGCTCATTATGTCAAATTAACAAATGGTAACCTAACCCCAAAATATCTGAGCTGCGTCTGGTTTTTAATCGCCTTTTAGTCTGAACGTTGAACAGTCTTTTACTGCAATGATGTTATCAAGAACTATGTGTAATCCGTTGATGTTGAACAAACTTCTGAAGTAAGGTGTAACAGTTGATCTCAACAGTTGGGAGTAGGTCACCAGGTTAGACATCTTCTAGAAGTGACCAAGTGAATAATAATTAGTGAGAAAGACAAGAGAGCGTAGAAAACCGGAGACAATATCAAGCTATCTGAGACTTGACGATGAACTCCTTTAAACTGTTTGAAGTCCAGAGATTAGACAATACACACATAATACTGACGTCCTTGTTACAACAGTGAACTCAATGAAACATTGATTCTTATTGTTTCAGGGTATATACTCACCTATCATCAGTTGGACACTCGAATGTTTCTCCGTTTGAACATTTTTTTCACGGTCGACTCTAGTTGTGCACACTTCAGCATTCCTACCTGATAGACACTAGCTGACAGACTTTCGCGATGGTTCCAAGCTCTCTTGTCCTATTCCGTCGGGTTTGCGCTGGGTGCTGTGTGTGTGCGTGGCTGAAAGCACGAGTAATATAGTGCACCTCGAGATGTTCATCGATGCCTTTGGGCTTCATTCACTATGATGGACTGGCACATGTACGGGGCACAATCAGCCATCGATTCATTAGTAAGTGTCCAGTCTCAAATGTTCAACCTCGAATAATAAATAGGAATTAATTGCGCAATAACATTCGGAAGATTACTTCTTCAGTGTTACGCGAAGGTCTGTGTTATACTGAACTGGACAGTAGATACACGTCCAGTAACAGCAAGTACTAAAGGTAATAGTGTCGGGGCACAGGGACTTGTTCCAGTTAGTGAAAGGCTTCGCGATTATTCACAGCTTACAACTGGGTCAGTCCACATGGTTAAGCAGCTAAATCCAACAAGTTTCCTCCTTCCAGAGAAGACATTTGATGCGCGATCAAACTGCAACGTGTACGTTGGCCAACATTCTATGTTCATAATGTCCAAACTCGTTATAATGTTTACCAGACAAGCCCAGGATAACGCCCCTGATTTAATGAGTACAAAACGAGATAACAAGGGAGTATATGAGGCTACTGATACAACGAGTAATGTATGGGCGAGGACATACTCCAGTTCTCTCATTGTCCTGAGTAACCAGCAATAGCACATCAGGGCACGAGATAGAAGGACAATCAATGGTAATGGTCACACGAGGAGCATTAGGTTGAATAAAGGCAGAATAAATCCATCGTGATCGGGGCTGAAAGAACCAGCAGAAATAGTCCAACGTTAACCGCTGATAAACACATCAAAAACGATACGATATGCGGCCTGGACGAAAAAAAAACAGTTATGTGCATTCAGCGGAAATGAGGAAGTTGGACAAATGCGAACCTGACAGAACAAGGGGTTGACTGTTTGTCGATAAATGATGAGTTAAAACCAGAGATAGGAATGGAAGGATTTAGCCTTTACCTAAATGGGTGGGATCAGTTACCAGTGTTTCCCAAGGTGAACCTTTCGATGACACGGGAGTGCTGCAATGTTTTGAACACAAGAATAGAAAGATGAGCTTGAGGGACTTTCAAAGTATTGTTGACAAACTGGTACTATTACCGTAATCTCATTTGTCGTGCTGACCACATACGTTGAGGACTGATCCCTATTGGATCATGTCACATGATGTGTAAGACTGTCACTGTTGCAATGCTGCTCTTCAACTAATGCTGGCTGAGTAAAATGTGCGAAGGTATGGTGGGTGGGTAGACAAGAGGACGACAAAACAGAAAAGTATGGAAAACAGCGATCTACATCAGTTAAGATTATGGTATGACCCCAGTGTATCTCAAGTTTGAATACTATTCAGAGGATGTATTTTTGTTCTTCTGGGGATGAGATTATGATAATCCGAAATATAGCATAACGTATATAACATCTGTGATGTGAAGTCTACTTATACTTTTAGTAAGAATTTATATCGAAATCACTAGTCTAATTTGGCTCTATACCACGTCAACCAGTTAATGATGTCTGTATCTGAACAGAAAATAACAATTTAATCGTTGAGTGTATACCTATATCTATACATATATACGTGTGTGTGTGTGTGTCATTTCAGACCCGGGGGAGACGTCGCTATTTTGACGTAGGTGATTGATTACGTATTGTACATGCTTGAATTATTCGGGTGAACTGATTACAAATTGCCTTCTACATTTGTTGTTTGATGTCACTGTTTTTCGATCGAATAACGATCAACCAGAGTAGTCTGTTATCGAAAACCTGAACGACTGTTGAACAGATGGTAACTACGCTTTGTAGTATACTGTGATATTATCACTATTAATGAAACCCTGTGAAACGCAACCTATTTATCCATTCGTTTTTAAAAAAATATGTATTTTAACTGTGGTCGAATATCTAAGAAGAAAATCTGACTTATTACTGTTTCAAAACAGAGTTGCCTTGAAGTTTGTCTATCAAGCAACTCATACTTGAAAAATTTAAAAGCCATCTTTAAACAGCAAAGCGTGACCTTGAGCTAAAATCGCAAGATAATCGGTTGGTTCACCGCCGATTCACCACAGATGAATCAATTAGTTCTTGGTTCAAGCTACTTCAGGTCCGAAAATAATATGCTCATGGCCTTAAGGATACGAGAAATAACATCTGTTTTTCTAGTCAAGCTAAGTCAGAATATTTCTTTATGTGCAAGCAGAGGGGGGAATATTCAGCATTTAAACTGCTATGTCTTCCGCTATCACAATAATTTAAGTGATTGCCAATTCAATTTTTCTATTCAATCCTTTCATATATTGACCGGGATTCGTAATAAACAGTGCCGCAAGGGCGAGGACGAATATACGAAGGTTTATAATTATATCTAGCTGAATATATAAGCATACATTTAGAAAGATCGAGATGTAGAACGTCATCAGAGTTCATGTACACAGGGTGTCCACATTTTCCGAAGTAATTATACCAGAACTTACCCATAACAGGTATTTCTAACCATAAATTTTGTAAGTCTGACCGACCCATGCAGACAAGTGAGCTTCATATTAAATTTCAGAATAGCGGAAGAACAGGATGCCCTTTCCTGTTATATTAGACGTCAAGCAGATTGTAGTCTGTCGTTAAATGAAACGGCTCATAATGCTTGTAAGATCCATTTTGCTCCGCGATTTCGAAATCATACTCGTTTATAACAGTGATGCAGGGAGTCCTGTATTGTTTGAGCATCATTTTCCTCAACACCTAAGCTTATCAAACGGGAAGATCTCATGAGAAACGCAGCTGTTAGCCAGTGGGTATTTCTAAGTTTGTGTGTGTGTGTGTGTGTGTGTGTATGACCTGCACCGTCGACCTGCGATCGCTTGTCTTCCACAATCACAGTAATTCTGCACAACGAACAAGAAGCACTCTTCACTCATCTGTACAGATGATTCAGTTGTACGTTTCGTGGCAAATAGCATCTCTTGACCCAAACAATTCTTGTTCTTCGGTACCCCTTTGTCAAAAGCAGCGCCCTCTGAAGCGCTTAACTCGAAACCCAGAGTTAAGTAAGCGTGCGTGAGAACCCCGGAAACTCATGGTGGTCAGTTGTAGTTTGATAAAAAGCAGATTTCACTGTCATCGGAATAAATTTATGTTCTTGAGTAACGGTGGTCAGTTCTGTGGAGACTTATAGAAGCCCTCACAAACAGCGTTATCTATCAAGAGGTGGATTGCATAGACCTTGCAGAATACGACTATTTGGGGGATGAAGCGTTTTATGAATGCATGATGGCTTGATTAGATCAATGTATGTGAAAGATGAAAGATTTTCTCAAATTATTGTGTTTCATAAGTGTTTAACGGATTTTTGCGGCAGTGATCGACACGTGTGTATGAATGTGTAGTACATGTCTAGGCATTTATCCTAGAGTGACCAAGTAGCAAGTTTGACTGTTTTTTTCAACCTTTGAGCACGATGAAGTGTCAAGCAAGTATACATCAGGTATTGCAATCAAGCTCGGTCTAACCCTCATAAATATAAGCTTCTGTTAATCTGCTTTTCGTAGGAGGCGTGCTGCTTGGAGGGTGACCACCGGCGATAATGACAAAGTATGTATTGATTGAGACTTCGGCATCATAAACGATACATCTGTACTTAAACGATTGCACCGCCATAGTTATAGCTCACTCCAAATGTATCAAGGTAAAATGTTTGTTACCCATCTACGTGCACAAATCAAACACAGTCGCCTCCTTGGTACAAAAAATTGGTGACTGAGTAACAGCTGATAGTTTAAGTACTTTGGCAGTATATTAACTGCTGGATATCAATCAACCATATAAATGTAAACCATAGTACTTCATCTCCGATAAACACTGTGTTCCAATTTACTACAAACAAGTATTCCAGTTCGGTAGATCGAAATCTCTACGACGTGCACAGCACGTCCTTAGGAGACTCAATGTTGACCATTACCTCAAAGCTAACTCATATCAGTCACAATGAGCGGTCAGTGTAGAGACCAAAACAAATTTTGACTTACTTACGGCAAATTTCGAAAATTTATGACACAGTTTCTTATATTTAGTACCGTAAAGTGCGTATTTTCTCGGTGAACTGTAAACAACAGAGTTCAGTGCACATTCCCTTACCAATTGTCATTCTTTCCTCATGACATTCAAAAGATTCAGAACAAAGTCCTTCTTAGACAAGTCCAAGTATAATGCTGACTTCCAAGCCGGCTACATCAAATGGATCCGTTCACGCAGCCATTCACTAGGTTGTACATCTTGTTCATGTTGTCGAAGATATCAGTACCAAGGCTGCTGTGTTATCAAAACAAAACCACTTCAGAATTGCTTTCGTATCACTTCGACATACAGGCTAAGAAGCAAGTTATAGCGAAATACCACCGGTTTACTATTTTAAACGAATACCATCGGGAAAAACATTTGTTGTTTTTCAGTGAACCTTGTTTACTCTCTTCCTTTTGTCTAGTGCGTTTTTCTAGTTTCCATATTGCGTACTACTTTCGCAAACGGACCTTCACTCCTCTTCGTCTCAGTTGTTTCCGCTGTCAAGAACCGGAAAGTTATTCAATCGGGCTGTAGGATTTCCAGGTCTTGCGTCGCGCAACATCAAACACCTATGTTAGTCATTACATAGGGTATTCACTGAATCAGCGCTTTAACAAAATTCGTGGGCATACCTCACTCTAGAGGGTACCTCCATCATCTGTAAAGAAGTCAAGAATAGTGTTTGAGGGTACTCAGCGTTGATCTATTAACAGAAAGTACGAGAATATAATTGTTACATAAGATACGGCTTTCGTTTTGGATAGCTTAGAACGATTCGAAACTAAATGGCTAGTCTTCACGCTTGGACGAACGGAGACTAGAAGCAAAAACGGGAAACGTGTACGCTCACTGTGCTTAACATGTCATCATAGAAGGCGTGACTATACTACTGTCAAGGACATGGATACACGGAAGTCACGTAAACTAGTGTTTGTGTTCGTTGTTGTATATTTCTACATGTCTGCAATGGATGTCTTATAATAAACAACATCCCATGTCAAGCATCTTTTACGGTCACAACACGGTGTGCATAGAAGATCTGGTGAGCCTGTCTTGACTTTGTAATTTGAAAAATGATAAAACTCACAAGACTACAGTTGGTTCAAGGAAACAGTCGGAATCTCCCACTTGCCTTTGTTGCCTGACTTATCATGTGTAACTTTCAGTCGGAGGAAGCTCATCGGCTTACACAGCTTTTGACGATTTGTGCCATCCTAACCCGTAATATATTTCTTTGATACCGTCTGGTTGAGTAAACCTATCTTTGCTTCGAAGCAACCAATGCAATTAGTGGGCTGCAAAAGATGGTTATATGCCCCAAGTTAGTTTAGCTCGATTCGTGGATGTATCCAGGTGTTCACATGTCCCTTGCAGAAGAAAACCTCTTCGAGAGTGTAAGGTAAAAATTTGGGCAACGCCACGCGGTTTGATCTCTTTCGACCATGCTTAGATTCGTGCAGTGGTTACTCTAATCTGCTGGCAGTGTGCACTGTCAAACCATGCAAAACAGAAGTGGACAAGTGTGAACACTTGACCTTTCTGTAGAGTTAGTAGATTCAGTGTGACATGCATCGATACCCAAGCGAACTGGTCAGAACCCAACTGCAAACTTGCGTTGGTCGTATTCACTTATAAAGGGTTACTAGAGTTATTAGCTTAAAAACATGGATAAAAAGTTATACCAACTTAAAAATTAAATCTATTGCGTCATTCCTGTGTTCGTCTTGTACAATCGATCTGGTCTTTTCTCTTCCTTCTTGATATTATCATTCCGCGGTTTTCCCCATCACATACGCAATGAACAGCAGTTCACACCACGATGATTCACTGCCAAGTTCAGGGGAATTAACAATACATATATCGAAATGTTTTATCTCGAAGTTTGCTACAGTTTGACCACGCTTCGGTTCCCTAGTTTTTCATTCCATCTACCTTATTTTTGTAGGTCTATTTTCGTTTCTCCAAAGGAACTCTGAGTGATCGATCTGGTCTGGACTACTTGCAAAACGAGCCCTTGTTAGAAGCGCTTCAAGCACAATGCCGAGGCTGGTTGGCACGACAAGCTTTCGATCGACTTCTAGTAAGAAGTTAATTCTTTCGAAAAGCATGTTTATGAGTTGTTTGGAAAATAAACACTGAAACGTGGGTACCAAACAGTTGTTTCGATAATTCTTCCAATTAACGACTATAAGAAAGAATAAATGACAGTGAGGAACCAATGAATCAGAAAATCACAACCAGACTTTCCGACAATTAGAGGCTCAATCAGTACGAAGTGCCCCGATTACAATGCACAAACTACTTCATCGAATTTGTGTTAGTGGCACGGACCTCTGCACAACAGATGAGCCCCAATCCTAACCACAGACATCTTAAGCTCTGCAAGAATTTCTGGCAGTAATACCCAACTCGTTTACCGAAGTGAACGGCTCTCGGATCGACTGTGGTTGACACGTTTTGTTAAACTGGGTCTGCTTAACTTTGTCGGATCTTGTTACCGATACAGGGGGCAATCTTTGAATCAGTTTGTTGACAGGAGTTCAGCGGGAATGAATTTATTGCACTGGGGATTCTTTTGACTTCAACTACATAACCCAGATGGATAATGCTCCAGGAATCGTTTGGACTACTATTTCATCCCACGATCAACATACTTTACTGTACGATGACTGGAGAATGAGTACATTAGCCCTAACTGATTGTACAGAGTATTTTACTTGACAGGATCCAGTTACACATTGTCTTAATGGTGAACCAGGTTCACGACGTGGCAAACGGCAGATGCTTATTGTTGTGGTAAATTCAAATCCTTTTTTTACGTCACTTTAGAATGGTAGCTGGAAGAGCAGTGGTTTACTATCGGCAGTGAGGTAGGTGCTGATTGTCTGTCAGAGCAATCTCACTGTGCTTCATTAGAAAGCGATCAGTGTGCGACGATGACCTTCCGTGCGTATTCCGAAGTATCGGTGGAATAGGTCCTTGTCAATCTGTCTGCTAGGTAGCAAAACGATTTCTTTTTCTTTTCTTGAAGTACTAGACAGCAAAACTGCGTATGCTGGCCGATAGGTGTTGACTTTCTGATGCACGCGTACTCTAGCGGAACCGCTTCTGCAAAGTTTCAGCACCACATCTAGGAGTTAACAAATTTCATCAACTTCCACTTCTAATATAAGTGGTAACGACAGAATAATTTCATATTCCCGTGCAGCACTCAAAGATGTCGTCAACCAGTCTGCAGTAAAGTGGTATGCCATTGATCATTCATTGCAACCACTGTGTTTCTCTTTTCACACTGAAAATCTTCAATTAATGTGAAAGCAGAGGAAATCTTTATGTAAAACCACCAATGTTGTTTGAGCATGTAATCTGTACAACTGGACCGGATTTTCAAGATACAAAGTATGCGTCATTCTTTTAGTGTAGATATCCGTTACATGATCTCATATCTGTTCTTTCGAAGAAAGCAGGTATAAGTGTTCAGGTTCTTCCACTACTTGTACTTAGATGCATCCGGAAATCACAGCTGGCAGTTACTGATCGTTACCACTTTCACAAAATCAATGGGGGCAAATATGTCACACAGATTTTGGACCTAGTGAGACACTGGATAGATTGGGAACATACCTGTTAAGATTTGGAGCAAACGGTAATTTTGGGATGCAGTCAAGCGCAACGTATCTTCTTAGGATCAGTTTCACAGTGATAAAATCCAGAAGTTGGTTGTAAGCGATTCGGTAGTACTCGTCCAGACTAGTAACTAAGTATTGATTTCAATCGATAAATCGCGTGAACAATCCGCGTTTCTATCATCAGACTCACGATGCTTAGACAATCAGTGGTCCTACCAAATATGGTTTCTTCACGGAATACAGTGGTACGGATTTGAATAATACAGTGTCAACAGACACCATCGTTTCCGCAAGCACAAAACGGAGACTCAAGTAACAATCCGTGGTAAACCGTCAACCTTTCTTCGTTGCAATATGAAATATTATTTCATTACACAGCATAATTCAACATTGTGCGGTGAGGTAATGAGCGTCATTCAACGTGGTTTTGTAAGTAAAGTAGAAAGAATCTTGAAAAGACAAGCTAATAGTAGTATATTGCACGATCTTTGTTCGAACTGATTTCGCTGCATCTTATCAAGTACATACTGGAGAAATGAAAATTACAAAATACACATGAAATTATAGAAATAATCGCCAGTTCACTAACTTCATTCAACAAAACTTGTTAACCACAGTCGATCCCAGCACCGCTCACTTCGCTAAACGAATTGGGTATTACTGCCAGATATTCGTGCAGAGCTTAAGATATCTCTGGTTAGGATTGGGGCTCCTCTGTTGTGCAGAGGCCTGTGTCACTAACACAAATCGGATGAAGTAATTTGTACATTGCAGTCGGGACATTTCGTAGTCGGAAAGTCTGTTTGTGTTTCTCTGATTCATTGTTTCTTCATTTTCATTTATCCTTTCCTTAAACTCTTCATTTGTTAATTGCTATAAGTATACTGGCTCAGAGGAAAATCACAACAGCTAATTGCTTGTCATTTCTTCTGTCTTTTAAAGCACGTTGATAGATAATGTTGACTGGAATTATTTTTTAGTCAGACACTCTACCATGTGGATGGGTTCTTTTGAAGTCTTCTTTTGTGCTGAAAATAACACTCTATGGAATTTAGACAGCTTGAGCTCACGGTTGTCGTAGGTTATAAACCTGACAGATGTTATCTACATCTTTTCGAATTTTCTCTGTGCCAAGAATGTAGACTTTGCATAAATAATGTATGGCAATGCTGTGCAGTCTAAATTGCATCCTAACAAACTCAACTCGTAAGCATACAACAAAAAACAGTCGTAGGTTTAGTCTTTTAACTTCATGGCGAAACCCAACTACATGAACAAAACATCCGCATTAAATTCGTCAGGACTGAATTCACCTTATCTGTTCACGTTTGTACCAATGTTTAACAAAAGTCCACGAGGTTTGAAAACCCCATAATTTAGTCATCATAGGTGACTAATGTTTGGAAGCCATACAGAACATCAGCTGCTATTCACGAAGGATACAGTCCTTAAGGACTTTCAAGCGACGGTCAGTCTCAGTGGCTTCCAGCTGAGTGATAAACAGTTAATTCAAGTTAACTGGATCTCACCAATAGCATACATTTAACGGAATCGGATGATGTCAACATTTATCGTCTTGAAACAATACACTACACATTACACTACACTAAACACTTGAGACACTACGTAATCACTACACAGTTCACCCAAGGTTTAGACCGTCAAAATTCTCGTAACAAGGATGGTCTCCTTTTAAGGTCTCAGTGACTAGGTAGAAATTAACTAGCACGACAGGTTGACATTGCTCACTCTGCAGCCAGTTGGTTTTTATTGTATCGTATCAATTTATTCTATTACTTTAACGAACAAACGCAAGGCCCAGCTGATAGTTACGTAGGTTATTACTATCAATATGGACAACAGTACAGAAACACGAATATACCGTTTGTTGAAAATTAAAATGTCCTTTTGACCGGTGTCATCCGTTGGCATTGGAACAGTGTCACTCCTGAATAAGGTTTTCATTTAGTGTATTCAGCTGGAAAATTTTTAGACCACTAAGAAAGAAAACGGAATCTCAGATGAAATTACAACAGCTTATTCTTTGGATCGGTATAGTGGCACCCTGAAGAGCCTGCAACAATTGGTGCACTACAGTAACCGCTGATCAGTGTGCTCAATACTCGTTACTGAGTTACAAATTTCATGGAAAACCAAAATAACCGCAATACAATGACACGAATCCGTGTAGACAGATTTTGGTCTATCGACTGCTTCCGCTTATATTGATTTCATCGGATCAATAAGTGTGTGATTTGATGTCATTCTGAGTGGTTCGAATCACGAGGGAACTTAAATATGAGTGATCTGAGTTACAAATTGAGTACACTGGACTAGACTGACTCACATTAAAACTGTCTCTCAATGTAATCCAGACCAAGAAGTATATACGAAGAAATTAAAGCATAATGCAATTCAATCGTAAATGTTGTGCAAACGCAACTAGTTGACTTATCGTGTGAATTTCAGTTGTGATGCAATGTGATTCCAGAGAATGTCGGGTAGAAAATGAGGGAAACCTGAATATTCTTAGCAAAACATTCTTTAAGAAGTTTCTGTGACTGTGTAAATATACGGCTGAAAACCCCTCTTGCCTACCTGAAAAATATCTCGAGGTGACGTATGTTTTTTGTTCCAATCGATGTAGCAGATCACACAAAGCATTGATCAAATTTTTAAAAAATGCATCCAAAGGTTTTACTGAAGTCTGGTGAATTTCATTTCAGTTAGAGCTACTGAAATTGGTAATCTTCCAGTCTCTGGCAATATAATTTGAGTATCCGTTGTCGACTTGAATAACCACTGCACACTGTCTTCAAACAGAGATGAGTTCAGTTTCAATAGCTGTCTTGAAATACACCTTTTCTACCACCACTTGGTGCTCTGTGGAGGTTAGTTTAGATAATCACTGTCCTCAGGGAGCGGAAACAACCCAAAACCTCGGGTGAAATGGGTTTACATAGGCATAATTTTCAGTTATTGGACAAGTAGAACTACACACTACATAATAAAACCTGCCTATTGCCACGATTAGAAAGAAACCAACTGAACGTTTAAGCTGAAAACATCTTATCCTAACTTCTTTGTAGGGTTGGTTGGGAGAATTTTGTGCAAAACTCACAAGTAGTCTCCAAATACTTCAGAATCTACCGACCTTATTGATCTTTCGCTACAAAGATAAACATCAAAAATGCATTAACTATTGTTCTTCTCATTTCATAAACGACGAAACTTCAGTCTTTTCGTTTGAAGGTAACGCTAAACTAGAACCTGTCTTGGTTTTAGCACAAAAACTATATTTTCGTCAGAACTAGAAATCTATTCGTTATGTCCAATATCCGTAATGTTTTCAACGTTCAATCGCACTTGTTTCGCATCCAATATTTGCGTGTTTCTCAGTGTCAGCACGGCTACCGTGTACTGTTTTAACATATTGTTCAGGGATTGTACAATTTCTACAGGATTTTTAATGCATTTCTCATACTGAGATAAGGGGTTCTGTGTACATTTTTAAAATTGTCTCTTGAAAGTGCACAGTTTAAAATGTATTTTCAAACAGCATACTATTTGAAGAGCAAAGCTGTTTATATGATGTACGCTCAAACAACGTTTTGTTCGTTCTGAAGGTGGAATGAATAGAAGAATGGAGTGGACACAAAGAAAAACGGCGCGTTTTTCTAACCAGCACTTGTCACTCAGTTGTTTTTCGGGAGTTAATGTTACGCATTTGATTAGTTAAAGTAGCAGTGGTTCAGGAAACACGATGGACATTCAAGTTGAGGAGGTGGACTGCTAACTGACTGATCACTACATGTTTCGACTTCCATGAATACATTAATCGGTCAACTGGTGAAATGAAATGATTGTATCTAATCGATTTGTGCTAAATTCACACTAGCAGACTAGAAGCGAACAACACGGCAAAAAAATGAGCAGCATACTAGAATTTAGACATAGAGAAGAAGATGGTGAAACGAAGGTGACAGTAATAATCTATTCCTGTTCAATAAACTACCAGGATAGCGTAAGATTCCGGTCCATTTGATGTCTGATACACATTGTGGATCACTGCGTTGTTTTGTTAGCGCTTATGCACAGTATTTTCTCATAACCAAGTGAAAAACTTTGTTGGATGAGTGGAAATTAGTCTGGTTCGTATTTAAATATTAGGTTATTAGTCGACTTGAATCGAAAATCAGAAGGTCCCATCTCGTATCTTCTCGGATTATCATTTGTACACAATTCAGAACGATCCTGCCCATTTTTATGGATGTCAAATTCCAGGATTGAAGTGAAAAGCATGTAGTCGTGTGTGAAAAATCTGGCTGTGATAAATGACTTCTTAAACAGCTCATTCCCGAAAAAAGTACTAAACCTAGGCTTTGCTTTTTTCAGAGCATGCCAGTAGTGCATGCCATCCAACAAAAGTGAAACTTGAGTAAAGCGCTTATTTCGAAAGGTGGAAAGGGTGTAGGAAGGCGGTAACCATAGTCTGTATCGCTAAAACCGTTAGAGGTGTCAAGCAAATTAACAATCGTAATAGCAGTATCCATGTTTCGATAACTGAACATCTGACAACATTAGGTTTGAGTTATTTTCGGTGTTGACGGAAATGCGAATATAGGCTTACCTGATGATGAAATTATGGGGGACTGGGCCTCAAAGAAACAAGGGGCCGGTCGTCTGGTTGAAAGTTCAGGCATACTGTTATTACACTCGACGAGGATTCCACGCATTCACTGGAAATGATTTGAATAAACAAGAGAAATACAGCGGTCACAGTGAACGGAGATGATAGTGGAGAGTCATAGTGTAATAGAGCGCAATAGTACTATGGACTTGTATTTAGTGTGGCTAGTCGCTGATGATAAAGCCAGATAGAATTACTCATAGATGATTGGTCCGTTCAAGGTGAAAGTGTAAATTCCTTCCCTTTCTTAATCAGCATGATAACCATAACTCAGTCCATTGTAAACAACGTGTGTGCCTTAAGTACCGATTAAAAATGATTAAGGCTTTCGCATGATCCCACTATTTTCGAGGACTGCCCACACCACTGTTTCGAACAACCATGTGGACAACCTTATCGTGAGGATGATGCCTAAAATTAAACCTTCAATCCCAGGGCGCGAAGATTACGCCCGCCACACTGAACACTATCGATTTGTTCCCTTAATAAACCGATATGACGCTGTACTGCTAACATGTTCGTATTAGTAGACGAATATCCTCAGTGCTTTGTTAGGATAGGGCTCGCTTGGATCTGGCCATAAAGTAGATCCCTTGAAGGTTTTCCTTGTTGGTTGGCAGATTATAAACTAATGCACTCCAGCTTTTTCTAAGACGCCAGTTGTACAGCTTCAGAAATCACTTTTGTGTTCAGATACAAGCTACACTGAATCTAGCACCCTCCTAGCAATCCATAGTACGGGGGCCGATCAATAATTATGTATATTTTTCAGTGCTTTATTTGTTTGTTGTGGAATTCTGGATATTTTCCACATTCTTCTACTTTGCTGGTATTAGGCTTGCCCTTAGTCTGCTCGTTTGAATCCAGTGTGTACTGACTGACTGCATTCTGTTTGTTTCACTCAATGGTCGATTAGTGTACGAGTGACATTTGAGTCACTTAATCATCTGCTTATTACTTGTGCGTATCCACCCTAT
>LUCH01000256.1:221332-258044 GCA_013368495.1 Paragonimus heterotremus | reverse complement strand
AGAAAACTCAACCATAACTAGTGGTTGCCGGACGTTCTTCGGCGGAAAGATAGGATACAGACACCATCAAGTTCGAATGGTGGTAAACCCAAACGGACCAACTTGAACAGATCAGACCAAAGTCGGAATGAGACAATGAATAACCAATCGGATGGAGTTTCAAAACGAAGAAATGACTCACCCGATCAATTTACAGGGACCAACCAATCAGATTTGAGGCTAAAGTGCGACAGCAACAGGGAACACCCAATCAGACATCGGGGCAAAGTTCAAATGCACCGAGAACCAGCCAATGATATATCATTTCGGAGATCAAAAACAACAGAGAGCGACCTACCTGAATTTAAGTCAGAAGGTCAACTCACTTTACTGTATAAGAGCAGGTATCCATTGAACTTCACCAAACTGCACGCACAAAAACTATACACCAAAACAATTACGCACTGATGGTGTTACTTCGCTTGGTGCTGAAACGTTTTACAACCTAAATGTCAAGCTCGACGAACATACCAGTGTTATGAGCCAAGAACGCGGTTGGCACAAGGGTTATTTATTCGAGAAAGCAACACATGGGCTAAGTTGTTAAACAGGACCAAAAAGAAAACACTCAGTTGCATACAGTACTCGGCCCAGACGGTCTCGGTTGCCACAGACGCCAGACGTAGCAAGGACCATTTTTGGGCGATGCTGCATTCCGATATTTCTTTCTGCATTTTTCCTGCGGTTACTTCGATGTCAAAATAGATGCTCTGGTCCTATTGCTGAATAGTAGTGGTGTGAGTAGTATAGCACGATCGCTCATCCTCACTACACCAGTGCCAAAAACATCAACTCGAGATACGAACAACACCGCATTGTTCATAACTATGCGAAACATTCGTTTCATGGGTTTAATTGTCTCGTCTGTTCTATCACTGTCGATAGGTTTCACCGTGGTAATTACGATGCACAGCTTCTAGGTCCCTCTGCACACTGGTTTGTCTAGCTTGGCTGCAACTCCTGGACCTCACTAACCTAGTCAACCAATGCCAACTTGACGGATGTTAGTTCACTCTCATCAGTTTTGTACTAACTCTCTGTTAGAGCACCCTTCCTGTTACCGTCCCAAGGCGCCTCCGCTGTGGGGAAGAAAAAAACGATTGACTTTGTCCTAGTTGGCGGACCTACTCAGAGGGACCGAGAGTTGACCTTGGCTAGTTTTGGCCCGTCTGACTTTTTATTCCGCTATGCCCATCAGTGACCCTAACTATGTGTTCCGGCAACTGTCCTTTTTGGCCATTGCGCCTCATATAAGTATTTTGTATTTGTCGCCTTTGTCGCACACGTTTTTAGGGCGGAACGAGCCCTTTTTTTCGTACACGTCTTTTAGCTTGTCTTGGGAGCGGATACGTGAACAATCGCGGTACTTTTCGGGACCGAGATTTTCGTGTTAATTGGTACCGGATCGAGAATCCGAATTCTGTCAAGCGCACTCCGCTATCGAGATCGAACCAGCGTATCGTTTAGGATGGTTTACAACACCTTCCAAATTCAGCCATTCAGGTGGATTGCCATCCCGGTTACCTCAGTGAGCCTGTCTGTACTCACACCTCACCCCACCGTCCGGCTGAACTTCAAGAGTCATTAGTTCGTCCGGCCGTATCACGTTCTCTACGTGACTCCATATTCCCGTTTGTGCGTATTGTTAAACAGTCGGCCAACCCTTACGTCGTATGCGTAGAGGTTAATGTTTGCATTGATCCCAGAAATGATATGCCTGACGAATTCTCGTTCAGCGCCAAGTTGAGAGCGAGAGAGCCTTAAGTCCCACGATCGTCTAATCATTTCCCCTTGCCCAAGATCTAATCCCATCCATCAGAGACATTAAGCATACCAACCATGTTCAAAATCACACCATATACAATCAACGATATTCGTGAGTGGTATAGTACATTCTCGATCTTTTATACCGGATAACACAGCATTAATAAATAAGTACCTACTCTTGTTCACTGACGCATGACGAATTATTGTACATGTGGTAATGGAGCATATTTTCGTTTGGTGATGGTAAACTTCTTACCACAGGCCACTTCGAGTTAGGACGTAATGGGAGGAATACAATGATAGAAGCCGATTCGAATTCCTTTCAGGTTGTTCGTGTGGATACGTGTTTATTTGTATTGTTGGGCGATACCCGTCACTTAGGTAGTATCAAATAACGTCACGTGAGTGGATCATGTGATCGACGAACGTAATCCTCCAGTGTTCCAAAAGTATCTTGATGCCTTTCTAATCATGTGACAACGTGACGTGTCAGTTATTCGGGTTTATTAATTATTATAATCGAAAATCCCAAAGAACCTGGTCGAAGGATTATGCCAGTCCAACAGATTATATTTAAAACACTGAGTCCTATTGATTCAGTTCCCAAAAAAGCCAGGAGGCATATACCGCGAGATGTTAACAGTTCATGCACTCCATTCAATCACAAACGAAAAACACTGGAATATCTATGGCATAGTCATATCAGTAACGGTAGGAAGGGTCAATGATTGGGTTTACGTGAAAAGAGGACTGTTATTGATTCCAGGGCAGACAAACTGCATGAATCAACAGTTTATGAACTCACAGGTTGGGAGTAGCAACCACAATTAGGTCACAGGGTATGCACGAGCTAGGACAGACTGCAGTTTTCGACTTGCGTCCGTTGTGATATGGTCGCCTTTGAAAGGTAGGTTCAGAAAGACTTGTTGCTTCGGCAACGTACCTACATTTAGCAGTGTTGCTCAACTTGTTCATAATCGTGACCTATCGAAATGATCTGTCTCACATGTAATCCATCAGTTCATTTGCAGTTGCAATGACTTCTCTATCGGCAGAACATATCAATGCCTATGACAAAGATTGATTGAACATACACCTAAGGGGTTGGTGATCGCGATGACGTAACAGGCAGTGGTAACAGAACGAGTGAGCCGAAATCCCAGTCCATCTATCTCAAGACAGGTCATGTTGTTGACCCCGTCAACTCGCTTCACGTATTATTGCACAGCGGAAATTCTGAATTGCTCGCTTTCTCCGACGCAGTGTTAGTCAGCACTCGCATAATCCTGTCCTGTGTGTGTATAAACTGTTAACTCATGCAGTTTGTATGCCCTGAAATCAATACTAGTCCTCTTTTCATGTAAACCCAATCGTTGACCCTTCCTATTGTTACTGATATGTCCATGTCATAGATATTCTTATGTTTCTCGTTTGTGACTGAACAGAGTGTATGAGCTGCTAACACCTCGTGTTATACGTCTTCTACCGTTATTAGTCAATAAGTTATACTCGGATTACTGGACAGTGGTCCTGAGACCTATCTGTTAACTCGACAGAATTATTGTCGACGGCAGTTAAGAAATTCCAACGTTCTCAGTAGGAAGGCTGACAGCCTGAACATCAAGAAAACAAATATTCAACTTCCACATCATCACCATCTTCCCCACTGTGTTACACTGTGGCAGTAGCCGACAGTAACAGGCTGTCAAACATGTTGAGCTCGTAAGCTGTGAAAATGAGGATATTTTGATTGGTGTTCTGCTATCTTAATTAAGTCAAGATGCACCTGGTGATGCTTCGCCCTTACTGCTGATAAATAACGTTACTATCGTAATGAAACAACAACCTGCGTTTTTAGAACTCAAGTTTCGCTCATCGGGTATTCGCTTGGTGACCATTTGTGCACACCAGCATGGTACATTTATCGACATTGAACTGGTTTCTGTTTCTCCGATAACAATCATTCCCTAATGTTTCTGTGTAAGGAAGTTATTTGATTCACCATGGTATGCATCAGTCAATAAGTTTAAAAACTGTCGCTGATCCTGTGTTCGTATTCGAGCCTTCATTGTGGCGCATCTGCATCTTTACTCATCTTGAATTAAACGTTGCTTGTGTGTAACGCCTTGGAACAATCGAGCTCTGCTTGGCCGCAGCGCAATAGCGGCTTTGAGACTTACGGCTTTCGCTGATCGCAAGCAGACCAAGGCAGTAAACACACCGAACATGGGAAAGGCATAGCTCAAATTGATCACAGATGCCACCGACCGAATACCGGTTACTGCACCTCGAACATACCTCAGGCAAAGGGCATGACCAGTCTCAGTAACGCAACTGCGTCCGAACCTTAGAGCTGCAGCCTATTCAGTCTGCGCATGTAGAGACGATTGGCATGCCTGTGGGGCGGGCCCATTTGCATGATTCACCACTCACGGCACGCCAACGGGCCCGTAACTTTGGCCCCGTCTACGCCTGATTGGGTTAAGCCATCTGACATTCCTGATTGCACTATTGATCTTTAACTTGCGTGCGCTTGTGTCATGGTGCTGTTCACTGCGGTCTACCCGCTTGTCGCACTGGTTGCTGTTGCTCACGCTTCTCACTATACACTTATCCTCCTTGTTACGACACAATACTACTGCTTAACTGTACCCGACCTCTAACTTTGCGATGCAACACTTGCGACCAAGCGAGAATCGGTGAATGCTACCACAGAGGAAATTGTGGCGGATGTCCTGAGTTGAAGAACTCAGTCGTTCTTAATGCGTACAGCCCATATGTTACGCAAATGCGCAGAAAGAACAGAAAAATTGTGGAAGATAAATTCGTAATCCCAACGAGCGAGGATCTACTCGTCAAGCTAGCCGATACACGTTTCTTGTCGAAGTTCGGGATAAAAAGAACACTTTCACCTGTAGATGTCACCAGAATTCTAGCACCTTACGGGTTCCTTAATAGCTGATGGATTTGATTAAGGCACACTTTTGCGTATGAGCCTCGGTTGGGCATATACTGCTCTGAATCACTCGGTACCTGGTCTTCATTAACAAATGTCTTTTATGAACCCTATTTGTGTATTATTAGCTACAAGTGGAAGGTATGACTATTGGTACTGTTCTGTGTTAAGACGACTGAAGAGACTTGTCCTTTGGTCAAACCCTTGCGAAGTGCAAATCTGATGCTCCTGAAATCGAGTTTTCGGGACATCGTACACAGACAGGCTCGTGCACTCTCTTGTCAGTTGTAGACATGTGACTAACATGGAGACAAAACCGACAAAACTTAAATGAAAGGATTTAGAGTACAAATTGGGCTGGATGGTGATTGGTACTCATTATTAAACCCACGATAAACAAAGGTTGACTGTCAGTTATGTTGTGCACATAGGTTATCGACAGCTGATCAACAATGATTCAGTATGCTTGAGGATTTGTGGGTCGTGAGCGTTCATCAAGATCATAAACGAAGATGCGATTTTGACACCGTGACCTCTGGTCGATAAGTGCCTTGCAATGAATGAAACGGCGTTTCATCCTCGTTGAATGTCGCTCACTGACGGGTGAGTCAGTACAACTCCCAACCACTTTGGGATGTGCTACTTGGTTTTGCTTTTAAGCATCCTCTCTGTTCTACCAAAGTGTGTTTCCGCAGCTACAGAAAAATTGATAAATACCATGGCTGGTAGAAAACAAGCTCCTGTCGCTTACAAAAGGTAACTATTATATATACTATTTTACAGAGCTTAAAATAGTGATAAACAGAGAAATATCAATCTGCATCATCTGAACTGATTAAAGTTGCTCATCCTTGTGGACCAGAAACATAGGAGCATACGACCGATCGCTACGCCAACGTCATGTAGCAATACACATCACTGGTGCAGGCAGGTACACACACCTTCACGTCTGCCCTGTGTGATCTCCAACACAACAACTCAACGACACTGATCAGCTGGTCGAAAGACAGATAACTGGCTACTGTTTTGTCGGGCTTTCGAACTAGGGCGTATGTGGTGTTACGTACTCATTATTGTCGCATGAGTCTCGTACGCCCACGTAGAGATTCATGCTCCATTCTGATTGATTGTTCTTTCATCGACCTGTGGAGCATTTTCCCACACACTTATGAATGACCATACCGTTTGTGAGCATCAAGATGAAAGTTTGTATTTCCTGAACCGTTCGTTCTCTTTAGTGCTATAGATGACTGTATGCATGTTGTTTGTGTCATAACTTTAAAATTACAACTGGAGGTTTTAAAAAGCTCGATAGGCAGGTCTAATGGGTTAAGCCCGAGGTGCAGATAGAGAATATCTTAATACCAAATTTTGTCAGTTTTTGACAACTTATCGTTTCTTATCGATGATCATTTTGTGGATCACTAGACGTCCATTGTTTCGTGGCTGTGAACGGCTTTCATTCCCAAAGCTGGTATCCAATCCTGAAGGTCGATATTGTGAGACAACAAAAGTGATAGAAGAAAACATGCTGGACATTGGTGCAACATTTCTTAAAATGAATTCGAAGTTGCGCTTCGGAAGTGGAATAATTTGAAAAAGGTATATCATTGATGGAGATCAGTGAAACTAAAGAGGAGCCAATGACCACGTTGTGAACGGGAAATTGAAACTGATTTATTAGATGTTCGGCTTTTTACTGAGTACATCTGTATCGATTTTCAGAAATCAATCGTGTGGAAATGCAACCCAACCCTATCCCTTGTGTAGAACAAGTCAGGTTCAGAGCAAGATGTATATTCACTACACCACACACAACATCTCATCTAGCCTGTTATGGATACTATTGATATAGGTCAATGTCGAACTATCTGATTGGCCATTGCAGATATGGCTTACACGATTGGCTGCACCCCACCACAACTTGTATACAGTATACCCCTGCTTCTAACCATTAATAAGACTTTGACCCAGATTTATTTGTTTTATTGCGTAAATCGATAGTTGTGCGAATAGTCAGTACTTCGTTTGGACAGTGCATGCCTTACCGTTTTTGGAGCTCAGCTCTTTCCCATTATTTTTGTACCTGTTGATTTCTCGGAAGAACCCTGTTGGGTATGAATGTTATATTGTGTGATCATGGTTCGTCTTTAGTCTGTTTGCACAAAATTGTAATTCACTTTCCGGAAACGATCCGTGTATGGAAACCGTTGAGATTTTCTAACTATTTACTTTATTAATTTGTTCAACAGTACCGTGATCTTGTGATCTAATTTTGTTTTGATTACTTTGGTTTGTCGCTACGCGTTGCTCACCGTCTTCGTGGAAGATTGTACAATACTGAACATTGATCCTTGATCTGTTCAACCCTCGATGATGTCTGACAGTTCTAAGAAACAACCCATTCTGTATCGTCAATTGAATCCAGTCTAATGAGTAGAGAAATTGAAATTGTTTTCATAGAAATTCGGCTTTTTACTGGATGTGCCTGACGTTGTGAATGAAAACTATTATCATCCATTATTTATTAAGTACAGATGACCTTCCTTGCTCAGAGGTGTTTCCCACCCACGATACAATCTAGACAATGCTTAGTGCTGTTGTTTGGCTCTTTTGTACGTTAAAAAGTACGTTGTGTGTACTTTATGTATTACACTTGGTCATCCATTTGAGAGGTCCCTAGTACAGCCTGTCTATCGAGATCCTCGCTTGATTGGCCACTTAATTAATCAAAAGACAGGTGGCTAGATTAACTTGTTTGTGTCTTTTTTTTTTAAAGTGAACGAACCGGTCAGCACTGAAACAGACTTGTCTTTTTGGATTATTTTTTGTTAACTTGACTCATCAAGTGGATTTCATTAACGAAGGATTGTAGGTGTAAACATTCAATTCACGCTCAGAACACTTTTGAGGACTAAAGGTTAGAAGTCATTAATATTAAAGATGTGGATGTGTGGAACTCAGCTTATGGAGTTTTGTGTATTTCTGCTCTGGGTAGTTTATAATACGATTTACCTCACTACACTGAAGACTTACCATTCCCCTGATATCACTTATTGGGAGTGTTCATTCCATGTTTGCTCAACCTCAAGGAAAATTACTAAACTTCAAAATTATTCACCCGCTCGGAACATCTAGGTTTCCGACAAACTCAAACCGATTATCGAGCTCATTCGTAGGCATAAAAGTGTCACGTTGGATCTGACGACTTACTAGCTCCTACTATGAACTGCAGAATCCGTACATCCGAATGATAAACATTGAAGGCTGCAATATATCAGTAGGTCTAATTAATGTTTTATGGTAACCATTTTCACTTATTAGCTTACGACATGTTCCAACATTGCTGACAACTAAGTAACAGTGAGACTTGATGAGATTCCGGTATAAAACTTCCAGACTATCTACGGATGCAGGCATCAAGGAAAGAGCCGTGTGACAACCCATCCAAAAATTGTGTTAAAGAAGATACTACTTTCAAAGTACTCAGTAGCCAATTGTGGTGCAAGACCACCATTAATATGTTTTGACGACAGAAGCTGTCACGCGGACTGGATTGACACTTACAGGCAAATTGAAAGCAACTGGAAGAAACAAACTGAAGGGAAACGCCTATAAACAAGAAATACAACAATCGTGGTTCCGGTTTACTTCCCACATATAGATGGCTGCAGGAATGTTGTCAGCAGTTAGTCATATTTCTTTACTGTCAACTTTTTACCGGGAATTGGTGGATCCAAGTCACCTTTTTCAGGAATCCAGTCAAGATGTGGTTGATCCCAAGATAGCAGGCGGTAGTTGGGTGGAATCCCAACTATATCATATCCAAGTTCTTCCAGAAAGGTGCACTTCTGATGAGCATTTTGAATAAAATCTTCCGTCAAAATACTGTCCGGTTCGGCCCAAGTGCTCAAGGACTCCTCGTAGATTTTCTGCTTGACTTGATCACTACTTTTATCGAAGCTGAAAGTCGAACGAACGGAATGCTTATCCAGTATTTTTAGGCAGACAGATATTCTGGGCGACTGTATTCATTTGACAACTTAAGCACACTTTACTGTCGCTACAAACTAGCAGAATTTCATGTTCCGTCAAGAAAATAAACTCGTTGTACATGATTGTAATTTAAACAGGTTCAAGAAGGATTAACATTTTATCCACCCTGTAAGTTTTGAGAGTAAGTTAAGTTGTTCGACAAAATCTGCCTTCAAGATTTGTTTCCCTCCTCCAATGTCAACTGACCGATCACATCAGAAGGTTTATTATAGTCAACAGTTCACGTAACATGAAAACCAGAAGATTTTCTCTGCTCGGAAACACTTCAGATTGACGATACTAATTCAATGTTTGGACCATATTCAGCACTTTGATCACCAGTGATTCAAAACAATTGAAATTTTGCAGTCAGCTTTTGATTTTGCGCGACTCGATAATTTGACGGGTCCAAATTAAAAAAAGGTAGAACATTTTGTATCGGTTAAGCTTTTATGCGGTAACTAATTCATTGAATTCTTCTTTGAACCGGCGTTCACGATAGCCGTTTTCCTCGAAGTTTCAATCTACTGAGTGGACGTTGTCTGAAAAGGCCTCGAACCGGTAGCCCTCACATTACGAGCTGAAGCTCTGCTCTGCTTGAACGTCAGCCGTATATAAATCGTCACAGCAGTTGACCACTTGTGATAATCCTCATGGATAGAAACGTTCATATTTTCACAACTGCATTTACGGGTTTGATCTTGATTGTTCTGAAAGTTCTTAGAGTAGTTACAGTTACATGCCTTGACCAAAGTTCAATATGGTTCGAAAATTAGGCGGGCTAGTCCCTAGTCATTGTTACGGCTTCTTCAATCATGTCAGTGTACTCGACTGGCATGTTTAGTTACCTATATTCACCAGGTTGTTTGAATGAGTATACATATACTTATCCATCGTTAAATGTTTTCCTGTATTCGTGCTAATTTAGCATATCGTACCTTTCCAATTTAGACAGTCAACTCACGTAGTAAGAGATGTAACGTTTTCAACCCATTTTTCGTGTTCCAAAACCTTTGGATCCCAAGGGACGCCGAGAAATTCTGTCAATGAAACGAAAAGCCCGTTTAAAGTTTGCAAGCAGAGGTGACCTACGTTTGTACAACTCGGAAACCTTTTACTGTGGAGAATGTCAGTCGTTACGGTAAATATTTTTTGTATGACTATGGCAAAATGCAACAATATTCTTTGCAGAAGCTGTACATTGAATTAAAGGCAAATATTTGAGGCTGAATACCAATCACACTTCATCACAGCCTTCGCATTCAGATAAAAGTTTCGGCTAGCCCACTTCGGAAGAAAGTACCAGACTCAAGTTTCATTCTCATCAGAGCTCATCAGCAGTGTATATCCTCGTCTTGACCGGAAGTTGCGCTCCGATCCCCGTGCCTGTAAGACTAACGTGCAAACCACAATTCCAGTAACTTTAAAATAGGTATAACCGAATGGTTATATCCAAACGCTCAACCATAACTTTGTGCGAACAGTGTTCAGCCTGCCTAATCCTATCAAAAAGAGCATAAATAGAATCGCTTTGTTTAATCCAATCGATAACCCCATGATCAGCAATTGTCAGTTAGGTTGAAATTTCTTTGTTCATTATACCAGCTGAGCACTGTTAAGATCATTATTGGAAGGGCGGGGATTTCGATAATTTCAAATCAAACATCACCTACACTTGGTCGTCATCTTGGCATTTTACTAAGTCTTTCAACTAGACCGGATTTGGAATTGCTTGGTCATTACAAAACACAGCAAATCAACAAATTGTTTTAGGTAATAAGACATAACTTCTGAAGTTAGAAACATCATGATAAAGACCTTGACCAGGCTGTGAATACATCAGTTTGCTATCTAACCAGGATTTATATGATATCCCCATACTACAACTGTTTGGTCAAGCTGTTTGAAGGTGGCCTTATTTGTATAGCAAAACGGAACCTATTGTATTGTGTGTAATTATGCTGATCTACGCAACTTGGTGAGCTAAGGTCAATCTGTCAAGCCTGTGTACCGTGGTAAGTGTTCACTATGAACTTCATTCAGACGTGGGACATCCACCGAGAAACTTTTGATCGGTTAATTAGAGTTGAACTGCATGTCACACTGGTTGACGTGCGGTCGTGCTGTTACCAGATCTGAGAGCATCACACAATGTACTCATTAGATTGATCGTAACTTTCATTTTAGTACATGAACGTGTAATGGCCAACCAGTCGAACGACAGCACGACCTTTTATTACATGAATCCTCACTGTTGGACAAAGGTCAAAGTGTTGGCAATGTTAGATCCGCGCTACGGATCGATCGCATCTAATGGAGGTGGACAACAGGCACAATGAACTAATCCTGTGCCTGTAATGCGTAGATATCTCTGATGTGTATCCTGAAAATATGACAAAATCAAGTAGCTCAAGTGGACCACCCAGCAAACGAACAAACTCTATTGATTTTCCGGTTCTTTGAACCTCTGGTCTCAGTCATCTTCGGTGATAAGCATCGATAATACACCCTCTGTTCTCTAGCTTTGGTGTACTTGGAAGGTGGAGTTGCTGAATGAGAGTTGTTTCAAACTTAAGACCGACACGTATATTACTACTTTAGAAGTCATGAGACACATGTTTCCTTTCATTAACTCATAACTTTTCGTCTATTTACTTTTTTGTTTTCCTCAACTCCATTTTTACACAGATTACGAAACTCCTGTTGAAGTATTTGATAGAAAATCGTTGTTGGTTGGAAGTCCTTCTCATCAAATAGTTCATATCTCTCAATGGTCTCATCACGTCCACTTTGTTAACCTAAATGCTTTTACATAACAACGTGGAGTTCTAATGTGTCTATGTTAATCGCAATAACAGGTATTTACAATAAACTGATGAAATCCATGTTTTAGTTTGTGCTTTTTTTGCAAACACTTACGGAGGATGGAAGATGTGGTAATGCACCATTTGATCGACGGTGGTGGTAATTATCGGATCTCATTCATTGCAATCAATCCTGGTGCGTTGCAAGTAGTGGTGAATGTTGAATTGAGGTGGTCGGTTACTCGATGCAACTTGTTTCCATCTTTGTAGATAGACTGTGAAACACACCGTCTTCCTGAAGTTTTGTTGCTGACTCCTTTCTCTTTACTACTTTCTAGTTTATTTTGCTGGGATCATCGGCGTGGGTGTGTGGTAGTTTTTTAATTGTAAAGTTTTCATACAACCTGTCCTTCTTTGACATTTGTACTTGAAGTACCTGTGGTGTGGACTATGTGACAAATCGTTTTCATAAAACACATTTGCGATCAATTAACATGAATTTCAAGAAACTCGAGCACTATCCTAAGCATGTTGGTTTTTGCTAAACCAAACATGAAAACCCATCAGGGTTATCATTGGTCTCAGCTGTGTTTGTCCAAATGCTGATGACTGTGAAATCAAAACAGATGTGCTCTTGGCATTGGTATGCTCGCCGAGCTTGGCACGAGCTCCATGCTCAAAAACTGTACGCTAGAACAATTATGCACTGATGATGTCACCTCGTTTGGTGATAGGACGTCTGCAAACTAATTGCTAAGCTCGGCGAATGAACCAATACAAAAACCATCAACCCGAGCTACGAACAACACCACCACTGTCCACAGCTATCCGAAAGATGTGTTTTTGACAGACATGACGCAGATGTGTTGGTTTTCCTTTCAAAGGATACACGAGTTTTGTTTCGCTTTTGTTGCACGTCCTCTGAATGAGCTGATTATGTAAGCATGGACAACCTTTCAAAATACTTGCTATTAATGTCATATCGAAACTTCTGAGACGTACAAAAATGCCCCCCCCCCTGGTTGCGCTGCTGAAGAGACCAATTACATATAATTACATCGTTCAGCAGATTCATTGAGGTCAAGAGATTCCACCTGATAGATAAGTCAACCTACTGGAGTTAACAGGTAAATTACTGTCTGTTCACCAGACAGTTGGGCGACGCAAACCTCATTTACCGAAGGCCGTGGCTATGGTGATTTAGACACGTCTATTGTGATACTACAACGTATGCCTCAATCGGCAAAGTAGGCGGGTTTCATATTTTAGGCTTGACGAGAATACACAACATAGTTGTTCTGTTTTTAGTGAATAACATGACTTCAATGCTTTCTTCAGTTGGAGTTAAGCAGATAAGTCTTCTAGATTGTAAACAGATTCTATTTAAATTAATGCAGGCTAACCACCAACAAGACAGAACTAAGGATACAGGAATGGCATAAGGTCAACGAATCGGGTGAGTTCGTATACAGATGGAAAATTCTCTGGGAGTTGTAAGAGATTGGAATACTTGTGGGATAACCGAATTTTCTAACTTAATTGAAATAATTTTTGAATGAAGATCAAATTATAGAAACTCAAGGGATTTGCAGTGAAGAAGATTACGTTAGAAGACACAACGATTTGACCGAAAGTGCTTTTGAGAAAACCTAAACCTTTAGCTGGTAACTTTGTATTATCCGATTTTTAGAATGCTCATTTTATACTGGTTGTCAATCGGCTAATATTTTGTTGGACCGTGATCCCCATTCTGAGTAGACAAATTGGTGACCTCGAATAGCCAATCAAACTCACTGTTGACATGACGATCAGTTACGTAATTTTCCGTGAGGAACCTTGGTCGTACTATTGTAGTAATATTTTTGGTGTTGAAAAATCTGGTTTTACTCCATCAGGTGGTTTGTATCATATAGTTTTAACAAGAACCCAACTTTTACTTCTCACCAATGAACCCCAGTACACTCTGTCAACGTGGGTTGTCAAATTAATGTCAAATGCAGTGACAAACAGCACCAGTTTTCAGCATTTGAACGGAGTTAACGTAACAGCTAATAAAGGCTTTTTAACTGATATGACCGGGTTATCATAGCGAACCATACGGAAAATATATTTTTAGTACAGCCCGCAGCCATGAGTTTGGAAACACTGTGAGCAAGACTGAATCTGGCTGGCGTCTGAGTCATGCAACTAGGGGCAAGGAACGTGTGTTGCGTGGGTGGTTGCATATGTCCATGAGTGTGCTTATTGATCACCAGTATTCTCCAATGGAAACATGAATAGTTTGGCCAACCAAGCCACCGACAGCCAGTGGAATTACTGTATGGTACCTAGTATGGGGTTGGAGGCAAAACAGCAGATAGGGTCGTTACTGGCATAACTGAGCTTGATCTACCAGTCGAACTTAAGCTCACTTACTCTCCCGCTCCATTACGTTCGTTAGGTGACTTCATGCAGAGTTCCTAGTACACTTAATCAAGTTGCTCAGTTACGAATTCTCTCCACATATTTCATTACACTAGTGTATGGAATTAGATTGCGCTCACTCACCCATCACTTTGTGTAATGTCTTTTCCGGGTAGAGTACAAGCTGTTCATAGCGCACCGTAAGGCATCGCGTAGGGCCCAAAGTTTGACAATCGTATTGCATTTGACGTACGAATCTTTCCCACTTGGCTAAAAGCAAAAACTCTGTCCCGTTGCTGAGCTGCCGCCTGTAAGTGAAATCGAAAAGCCAAGGAGTTGGAACATAGTTAATTAAAAATGCCGGTGGTAGTCATAGTTTAATTGAGTTGGGGGACTTAAGGGGATACGCTTTTTTGAGACATTCACTTCAGGAAAGTATCTAAGCTTTGAAATTAATCGTGCTATATGACCTTGAGGGGCTTAATACTTCGGAACGAAAGCTCATAATCCAATAAATAAATAAATCGTTTTAACAAACTTCCATGAGTCAGCATCATTTGATCACCACTTTCCCTCCGGATTTGTTTGTCGAAATCAAACATAAGTCATTCTCTGGCTTGATTGTCACTGTACCAGATAGGACCTCGGTGGCTTTAACAGTGAAGATTCAGTTAAATCCGTTCATTGAGAATTATCCTTAATAGTTCACCCTTATTCTTGTTTTAAACAGTAAATTTCATTCGTTAGGACGCGTTTATTTTGTTACCACATGCTGTTTTTAATCACGTCAAATTAGACACACAGAACAGGTGCTCCTCCTAGTAGTTTGGTTACAAAATCATAAGTAGACAGGTTTGTTACCAGCCGACATTTTGCTTTCCTCGGACGTTTCAGCAATACCAACGATGAGTTAGGTCTAGAAGGTCATTGGTTAACATCGTCGGTTGACGGTATAGTGGGTGAAATCTTCCCACAGTCATTCACCTATTTGCATTCCCCTCGTCAATTTTAAATTAAAATGGCTTGTGGTTTACAGAAGCATGCAAAAATATAAAACACAAGGTGTGAGGTAGGCAGTATGCATTGCATAATTACCATTAACGCCACAGTGGATATAAAGAGTAAGGCTCGTGCAAACTAATTTACAAGCAACTTAGTATTATTGGCATTCATAATGTTGCAATGTTTACGCTGTGATCGATGCAGTGTGCACTTTTTCGATCTCTGATAGAGTGAGTAGGACTCACTTACTGATTCATGTCCAAGATCAGTGGTCGGAATTTCACTATTGTGACCGCACTCGTATTAGGCGGAATGCAGCCCGAACAGCCAATGAGAAAGAAGCGTGTAGACAATATTGATTAAAGTGGGATGAACACCACCTCACTGGAACTGATCGTCCGAACTGTATCACTTTCGGCGGTTCACAGTGATCACTTTAAAAAGCCCTCGGATTGCTGGTCATTCTAGTGGTACGACGTAGGCAAAGAACAGAAAAGTTTTACTGCCTAAAACTACGGCAGCAGCTGGTTCACGGTTTAGGATTGATCTTTGATTGAGGTAAAAACGGAGTTGACAACGCTGGTTAGAACACAACGTCAACCTCAGTCCATTTATCAAGACATCAGTTTCTTATTTCCATACAACCGAGGCATATCCTTCTTTTGTTGCTGTTCGGATGAAAGGTGAAATCTTTATTTTCCAACAAAATGTACCCCATACTTCTGGATAACGATTTGTATGTATTTAGAGTTGTCAAGCATTTAGACTCACCGCCGAGTAGCTCTGATGTGGATCTCACAGGTAACTTAATGAAATCATTAAGAGAAAACGTCAGCCAAATGGTGAAAGTTTTCAACACACAGGTTCGTTGGAAAACGCGCTGTCGTTATAATGGCAGAAAATCGATAATAAAATATAAAAGTCCCATACAAGTAACACTTGAAGTTTTCATCTGTTTTAAGAAAAATCATATAGACGTATTTCGTAAAACGTTTCGAATGTGGACACAGATTGTTGCTTCTCAAGCCCTCTTGTTTGCTGAATTTCATTTTGATTGTAATGGGGCCTATATGAAACGCAGTCTGTCGTGTTTTACGTATTTTTGTGATAAACAAACTTTACACATTGAAAATTGATCAAAAACTGGGTGGTCTTGTAAATCTTTGCCTCGCCGTGAAGGTTCAATTATTCCCTTACACATTACAATCACTGACCACTTATGGACGCTGAGTCACGTTCATCTGATGAGTAGTCCTTAATGAACACCGATCCACACATTCGCAACAATTTTTCATGAAATAGCTTCAGATGAGTAAACTCTCTTTTGAGCTGTCTGTGTTGACATACAGACTATTTGTATCACAGTCTGTTCTTGTATACCTACTCCATTATGAGATTTGTTTCGAATATATTACCGGCGCAAATACAACCACGACGTGTGACTTTAAAGAAGTGTTGCATTTATTGCGATCATCAATTAAACAGAAACAACTTTAAGAATAAATTCACTATTTTCCCCAGGTACTATACTTGTCGTTCTTTACATAATTATCTGCTGTTATTTCTCGTTTGCATTTGATGTTTGCTTACGTTTTTGTAGTTTGCTTGTTAGAACTGACCTGTTTGAATTGTCGCTCCAGAGGGTCAAATCCACCTACCTCATGTTACAAGCTAGAGGTTATTTAAACTAAAGCTAACCTTATAAAAACCTTTTAAAGTTCCATAATGTGAGACATTTAAAGAAGTAGGGGTTATTGATTCCGTGAACTACGTGAAAGCTCATGTGTAGGTGACTAATATCAAACAGTTTTTATGAAGTCACAAGGACTCAGATGTAGTTACTAACAACTTTTTGCTCAGTGAAACAAAAAAACAACGACAGAAGAACACTGTGTACTTTACTGAGCAAATATGAAATTGAAAATGTAAGACTTACCTTTTAGATGACATAATAGCACCCCTTCCGTCTCGTAACATGTTGACAAATTTGGCATTTGGAAATAAATATCCCAGATAAGACAAATAGAAAAACGTTCGTGGATCTTTGTGGCACAGATATGGAGCGGGTTCACCCATTTGCTCAATGATTTCGGCAAGAAAATTCGCGGTTGCAGTGTCCAAAATGTCCGGATAAATGTTAATCTCGGTCAGTCGATCTTTGAATCGGTCCAAACTCAGGCGGAACTGAAACAGAAACTCGCCAACCACTGGCTCCGGTCCGCAACGTATCATCGAGTGCACATCGAGGAGAACACGCATAAGTGTAGTGCCTGAGTGCAGCAATGAGGGGTTGGAGATCGATCAGAGTTAAGGGCGGTCAATGAAATAGTATTCAAACGCCAAATCTTTTTAGCAACATGCAACTAAGGTTTGTTGGCGCCTATTATTTATGTTAGTTTGAATAGCGTTTTGAACCGGCGGTGTCCACTGTCATTGCCAGCTTTTAAAATAGTCATGAAATGTCAAAGTTACTCAGTATTAAAATGCCGTTAAGCTGGACTATGCTTACTCTTCTTAGTTATGCTTAATCACGCGACCTTTGTGAACCATATTTTCTGGCGCGTTTTGTCGCTACCCGGAATCATCAGCTTGGTATGGTGTACTGAGCAAGTCACCTGTTCTTGATGCATCGCCTATAACCGGATGATAACTGGTGTGCGATTTGCTAACAGTTAACTAAACCAAGGTGGCACGATCACAATAGGTTATTGATTTTGCAAACAGTTGGTCCCAGTGGCCACCAGCAAGGTGGTGAACAGTCTCACCAACACCACGCTGCTCGATCGGTTGATCGATTTTGGACTATGAACAAAAAGAAACGCAAAAGTGAAAGAAGAGAGAATAAGGTACCGATTTTTGCCATGGTTAATGGCATATTGGCCCAAAGCGGCAATGATGTTCCGAATTCGTTTTGGTTATTTCTGTCAAAAAGAAAAGTTTCATCAGAACTACAAAGTGTACGTAACCATCTTTTGTGTACCTGAGGTCACATATTGTGCGTAGTCTTACCGTTTACGTTCGTGCTGCAACAGGATAGATATTTTGTGAACATCTGATAAAAAATGCCATTTTTCTTTACGGATCAGCTATAAACTGTAAAATGAGGAGCATGATTGGAAGTAGTACCCGAAGTACCTCGCGTATCCCTCGGTAATGTTACAGACAGCAACCTAGGGTGAATAGTGTTCATCCAATTCAGTGGATGTCAATAGGATACACACTGATGCTCTCAATCACTCAGTCAGGAGTGACGTTCCTAAGATAGATAGTTTGATGATGTATGCTTTCAATAGGTCTAATAATCCAACTTCAAGAACTTGAGAAACAATTATTTTTCGTTTCTTATTGAGTTAATTAATTCACAACGTGCTCAAATGCAGAATGAACAGATAATCAGAATGTTACTCTGGAGATGAACCAATTAGGTGTGTACAAATAAGTCATGTCGGTGCACGTTTCTTTGTGATATCTCAATGAGTATCCCCTTATTGCTCAGGATTTTATTGTTTCACATGACTTCTCAAATTTAACTGACTCACACTAAGGTTGGAAAGCTTTTGAAGGTATGGCGTTCTTATTGTTACCGTTTCACCAATTATTTGGAGATATTTAGAGAACTGGTTCAAATGAACCAGTTGGTACCTGTCGTAAACCTGTGTTCCTCACATGTTGTTGAATGCTGATTAGTAGTCAAATAATGCTGTCCACTTAATAGAAGTATTACCCATATCTCATAGCAACTTTCTTAGCTCAAGAAAAGAGACACTAGATGTGGATTTCACTACCGTTAAAACTTAGCATTAACGGAATAAGGGAACATTTTGAATAGATCAAAATTTAAATTTTCTTCGAACTTGCTTACGGGTAATGTCAAGACAATCATTCGATCGTTTTATGTATCAAACTATGTTAAAGTTTGCTTTGGGCAAGAGTGGTTTTGTTTTATGTGTTGGTGGATTTTGTTTTTTAGATTCTCTTCATTTCGTATTGAAAAAGAACGCTTATGCGTAACCATGAAGGTGTTCTAGTATGCACAGTTAGACAAAATGTTGTGGTGGTCTGCAACATTCTGTCTCACGAATCAGTTATACGTGAAGTTTAATGTGATCGTTAGGTCTTGCGGCACTCGTATCTACCTACACACGTTGAATGTCTATCCATCCGGAGTGAAGAAATCAACTTGGTTCCCACTGGCAAGTAGCCGGGACTTTGGTTACTACTAATTAAGCGCCAATGACGATTGTTCACGGTTCTACACAAAATGAAGATTTGTGTCTAGTGCTTCTTTTCGAAAAGATCTGATCGAACAGTCTATCAGGACGCGTAAGCTGCCACTAACTGTGAAGTAGTGGTTATTTCATATCAATAGGGTTCCCACTTATATACCAGTAATTACTCGCTTGGAATCTCGATCACCTGACTGGTTTGAGTTATCGGTGCAGTAACTCTACCTCTTCTATAAGGGATCGGGCAACCTCAGATTCACTTTTGAGTGAATCTGGCCGTGCATTTAGCCATTGTAATTTAGGTTTGCTTAGTTGTCACGCAGGAGCACCACATTAATACAGCCACCTCATGGCTGTATGGTAGTTGTCATTCGGTACGGCTTATGTCACTCATATGAGCATTGGTTACCACGACTCATTCATACAGTTGTCATTTCTTACCTGACGTCACAGGTGATTTCAGTAGTTCACCTGGCTTACCACAGATGCTTCGAACTTGGTGTACTGATTGGCAAATATACAAAAATTAGGCAATCGTTTTGCCTATATAAAGGGGGCTGGTGCCTCGTGAGTTTTCTTCCTGAAGTTGAATGAAGTAATGCGTTTCATGGCTGAACAGTTTTGCCGATGTGAACTTTCCAACGTTACAAGTTGTTGATTCAATGTGTACACAGTTGGCTATTCGATTACTTGGAAAAATAAGTGGTTTTTCTGCGGCCAAATGGCTACGAGAACATTTACTCGCAATCTTAGTCTTCTAGAGCCACTGAACGGATCATGACGATAAAGCTTTAGCCAGTGACGCAGATTTATGTAAACGTTCCAGTCACTTCAAAATACTGGTAGCTTACCTGTGCCTGGTTGATCGTCTGACATCACTCCTATAGAATACCTACGGGATCACAGCTGAACTTTTAGAAATCCAATTCGAGTACTCAGTGGTTAGCTTCATACCTTTCAACTCGCTTGATATCTTTTAAGAAGTATTTTTGTTTGTCTCCAGTACATTCGAGATAGTCTCAATCTCCATGTTTTTAGGGCTTGCAGGAGCCGGCTAAGTTTATTTCTGAGTGAGAATCGATTGTCAAACCATAGTTACATAAAACCTAACTGAGTATTTGCGTGACTAAATTCAAATCACATGAGGAGTCAGGATATGATTATTATCACACTGAAATCACCACTTATTTTAGACCGAGGAACAAGAATGCTGAGTTATTTGAACAAGACATACAGAAAGTACCAGAGAGTTAGAATTACACTATGGACCTACTGAAAGCGGATGTATTAGGCCAACAGTCGCGTGCCTACAGCCTTCTTTCCTGAGATTTTTGCATCTTATTTTTGGAGCTGTCTGAACTGTGCATATGCATGTGTAACTCACATAACCAGACAATGGTACGTTTTCGACCGTGCACGTTCAAACGCTTTTTATCAGTGATGTACCGATGGTCTCATTAAGAATAAAACTCACCGGAGCTTTGATGTCCTCCGACAAATATATAGGGCTTCATGCGAGCGTCCATGTAGGATTTTGGCTGAATCTTCGGACCGGAAAATGCCACATTCCATAAAATTAGCAAAAGGAGGGTGGCCCCGACGGTTCGGTTAATAATAACTGTTAATGAAGGACAAGAAAGGGGAGATGAACTAATTAATTTCGCACAACCCACATGGAAGAATAATAATGGATAATAATAAAAGATATTAATGGAATAATAATGAAAAGGTAATGAACAGTTGAATTCAAAATGAGGTATGGAGAACAAGTTTGATTTCGACTATCTGCCATCAGGCTGAATGGATGGTATTTGTAACACAACGTTGCGAAGATCTTAAAGTTTCATCGTTCCAAAGTGATCAGGTAGCTAAGGTCATTTGTGAAATTTTCTCCACTGTTGCTGACAAGATGATTATTGCCTGCAACCTATGTACCCAGTTCAAACCCACTCTAACGACAGATCTTCCATTAAAGTATAAAACTCCTGATTTCACACCTTCATGTGTATATTTTTTCCCACATGTTCCAAAGGAACAAGTTGTGTTGGCTGGACAACCAAATACGTAGCTAAACATGTCTATAAATGTCATTTAACTTGGTTTAATATTGTTGAATTCTGCTCGTTCATTATTTAAATTCCCTTGTATAATCCACCACCGTGTTCTTAAAAGTGGTTAGTCCAACAGTTGGATATACGGCGGCCAAGAATCTGTAGTCAGCCAAAATGTCTGGGCAAAGATCCACTTCGGTGCCATAAAAGATATTTACAGGTAAACTGGTAATATGTATCCGTTGGAGAGAACCGTATGATCTGTAGTCGGGCAACAACAACTATGTGAGGCGAGAAATGTTAGTACCAGCTAGATCTTACTATCAGATTTAGTGTGAGTCCAAAATTGTTCTACAACATTAGTGCTTTCATCACCAAAAACTCTCTAGCAATCACTCACTTACACCACACAGATATGGTGACTGTCTCAAGTACACAAGGCATCAACGCCCTCGGCAACCGGTATCTGAATGTTTCCGCCACCAACACCAAACATACCAATCTAATACGAACACTATGGATGTTATGTGAACAAATACTTCCGTATCCTACAATATGCATAAAAAATTTTTCTAACCATATTTAGAAATAAGTCTTCAGGTTCTGATCTCATCTTTACCCCACTACTAAAGAACTGCGTTGAAGGGCTGTCAGAAACACTGTCAACTTTGTAATCGCCTAAGAATTTGATTTATGAACCGTGAAGTGTGGAATTCATATGTTAATATTCGAAACATGTTAAGAGAAATAAGGAAAACTGCCTTATAGTGATTAGACTAAAGTCATAACTGCACACCTTTGGATATCACGATGTAGTAAAAAATTAACAAAAGATTCATGTTGTCATGCCTATGGTTAGCGAAGCTGTCAGCGGTCTTGATAACCAGTAGCTGAGTGTATTCCCTACCAGTTCCACAGATTCACTACATATATCTAGTGGGGACACTACATAGGTCATGGGAACAACTGCTTTTGCTTTTTGTGCGGAACCGCAAGTGGTGCAGCGCAAGCCACTTGGGGTGATGGGTTAAAGCACAGGCGTCCTTTGGCTTCAGTTACTGTGACAGGCTAATCCGTTTCGGATGCCGCCAACCATGTGTGTTCCAAAAATTATCAACGCTTTGTGAAAATAGGCGAACAGCTGGAAGCCTCGGATATGTGCATAATGTCGTCGATCTTTAATAGGACTGACCACAGTGAGCCCGGCAAATTACAGGTGAACTGCAATATCACCGGTTGCCTCGAAGATTCCGGTGAGTTTAACTGACAACCAGTTACGTCAGCATTTCGTTCCAGTTTCACTGTTGTCTAAGAATCAGCATGGATTTTGAAGGGGATTCTGGTGTGTTACAAATTCGCTTGCCGCATGGGAGATCGGACAGAGTAGGTTAGTGAAAGAGGACTTTGGGTTTTTTAGGTTTCTTCGAAGCGACAATTTGATATTGTACGCGAATCCCCGTAATTATGGTAGTAAAAGTTCTTTGCTATAGCTTAATGATTACTTCCAAAGTTGAAACGAAAACAAGGTATTTTAGAATGGTATTGCGCTACCAGCAGTGGGTCACAAGGTTCCATACCAGCATCTCGGATCTTTGTTCTGTCTGTGCTCGAAATCTCATACTTTGTCCGTTTCCCGCTATTATCGTTTGCTGGAATGTAGTGGACTTTATGACTTAGGGTAGGATGGTAAGCAGCGACCCAAACCTATTATATCACTGCGTCACTGGTAATCAGAAACCATTTAATGCAGCTAAATTTCAACCAATTCACTTTCTCGAAAGACGAAAACTGGGTACTCACTACACACGAGCGTAAATTGACCTTGATGTGTCTTGCAACAGTGCATAAATCACCAAAAAAACCAACTGAGTATTTGGGTTAATCACCAGACTGTTTGAGAAGCTTCATACAGCCTGTTTCATCGTTATGTTCAGTCCGCTGATGCGCCTTCATCTTGCTGTCCCTACCCGGGGAAAGAGAACACTTAAAACTGCAAAATGAGTTGCGACGCAATGTCCCTTTCCCAAGTCAGATAAGTTGCATAAACTGGAACAGGTCTCATTGCGCTACCGACAAACCAGGAGAGATTTGATTTTAACCTATAAGCTTTTCCGTCAAACTCAGCCTCCTCTGGGGAAAATATTTGTGCCTAAAGAAAATAATCATCTCGGAGGTAACGCTCTGAAACTGTCAATCTGAAACAATCCACGAAAGTCAGTCGTAACTGTGTTGTCAATAGTTGAATTCAAGCGCACACTTAACGCACAAACACATCATTCAGAAAACTTGGTCAATAGCATCAATTCAGTAGAAACAGGATATTCCACCTCTTACTGTTAATGTTGACCAAATATTGTCTGTTATATGTTGCAGTGCACTTGTATGTCTGACTAATGGTGGTTGAGATTCTATTCCTCTCACTATTCTCTGATTATTCCTTTGGCAGTCTTTTATTGTTGATCCTGTATGACCGAAATAGCCTTCTGGCTTGTCCTTCCTTCCTAAACTGTCTAACACAGCACTATATACACATATGCTTTCTAAGCTTCCTCTATTCTGCAATTTCCCCATGAATCCTAAGAACATTATAATGTTGATCTGTTTAGTCTTATAAGGAAACGTTTTATGTGTCTACGGTTATCTTGTAAAATAATGATACAAATGTAGTACATAAATTATAACATCTATGAATTATAACATCTATGTCAATGTCACTAAAACAAACTCGTTGTTACGCCGTATTTCCCACGTCTTCTGCGGGAATTTTCAAGCATTGCAGACCACTAAACTATTGCAGTGTGTTATATCACCTTAACTCTGATTGGTCAAATGAAGTTAGTTTAACCTTTATTGATCAGTTCACACGAAAACTGGACGAATAAATGTAACTAGTGAACAAAATGTGTTATATTCAAGGAAAGAAAGTTAGTCAAGTTTTAAGATTTCTTCACAGGGACTTTAACGGACATTTTAACGTAAGTGTGGTTTAGACACTGTTGTGTGATCATGAAATACTCGGCCGACGTGAAACAACAAACTCCTTCGAGAAGTATTGCATATTCGGTTGCCCAGAACAAATCGCAATTAGCCACTTCTGGTGGTTCATTTTGTGGACAGGCATGAGCAATTAGGTCTGATCCAGGTATTCAAATGTTTGTACGCATTTAGTAAATTCCGACCCGTGAGTTTTGTAGACGCCGTTGCGCTGGGATGCTGGTAGTTGACTGTGTGCGTTCAGAAAGACTCCTCTGTCAGCTTAACTGCACAACGAGTGGTAAGCAGCTGGTACGGTTTAATGACTCTCTCCCTCTTTCTCTATCAAGTTCGGTTTTATCCTTCACAGGTTTTAGATTTCGCTTTTATCCAGTACACGCTGGGTTGTGAGCGTAGAAGTAGATCCGGCCATAAATCATGTGCATTGGTTTTTGGCTGTTATATTTAAATTTATTTCGGGAAATTCTCTCATCGAATATAAAACAAACTATTTGCTCGACAAGTTATCAGCAACAAAGATCTGCAGAAGTTACGACAACAATGGTTATGCATAAATACACTTAATTTTCCACAGATAATCAGTTGTGTACAACTCCAGTAACTTATGGTCAGTGCTGGTCAGATAGTTCACGAAGGATTCCCGAGATCAACGGAACATTAACTGACACCGTGAAAATGTGAATGATTTGCAGAATAACGTTCTAGAGACGTCTATTACACCTGCTTTGTATTTTGCTACATTTAATAAGACACTACATGACAAAATATTAACCCCTAATCACTAGGTGGTCGATACGTGTTGGAAAAACTAACAATATTTGAAATGTCCATTCTTTTCAATGAAGTAAATTTTTCACAAAACAGATTTATCGCGCTCTTTCAACAGAGACATCAAATTAGATTAAAAACGTTCAAGTGTCGGGGGACCGACAGAATCCATACAACCACTTGCTCATACAATTGAGCAAGTTTAGGTCAATTTACGGTATGGTTTAGACACTTAGAAAGTGGCTTGGTTTCCACAAAAATTCTTGTACATACACTGAGACCTCCCCTTGGAAACCAGGGTACTGAATGATTAAACTGATGTGTTGTTAGGACTTCTGTTGTGCTAAGAACGTTTTATTCAAAAAGGCCTTGCCGAATCCTTTGGTCACAACTAAGCCGGTCGATAGTTTTGAAGCTACTTAATGTACACCAAAACGAACGTCAGCTCATGTTACACGAATATCGACCATCGCCTTGATCTTTGTCGCATAGATCATCCGGTGAGTACCTTTACCTCAATGTGTTTAAGTGTACACTTATGATATTTCGACAAACGGCAGCTACTCTTACAGCAAGTCTGTCTTCACAACGCCTTTTGTGTAAGTACTTTTACCAAACGTTCGACCCACTGTGTGTCCTGATCTAAACATCTGTGGATATGTAGTGACAATGATTTGTCACCTTGTACAAACCTGTGGGCCTGTGAAAACGGTTCGTACTCTCTTCCGTAGAGAAATTCAAAGCTCAACGTGGGCTGCCGACTTAAATTAACTTGCTGGTAAAATGGGGAATTCTCGGAAACAATGCGAAATTCCTGTAGCAGCTGGAGCAATTACGAGTAAATTGGTGCATATTAATGATGTGTTTCACCTTAGTCGTTTGATGAAAGTGATCTGATCTCAAAAACAATCTATATTATAAAAGAGTCATATAGTATACTTGACCGTGGTTACTTTAGGAGATTTGTTCAGAAGATCCTAATCAAAAAATTTGAGCCTAATTGGTTCAACCAATATTGCTAATTACACCCAAAAATACGTGGTAAAACTATTTGCAAGTTGGAGCACAACAACACAGGACTGTCAATTGTCTATCATTAAAATTTATACTGTAATGAATTATGACAAGTAGAAAAAGTAAATATTCAGTGAAGCAAAAATACAGATGAAACAAAAATGAAAACAGGCAGTGAAAATTTGAGATAAAATGGAAGCAAATTGTATCAGAGTACTTTCCTCAAAGAGTTGAAGCTACTTGCACTATTGTTTTGTATTCAGTAATTCTGTGAGTGACACTCCTTGCACAACCTTCCAAAAACACCAATAACTATTACTGCTACTTAATATGGCAGACTCATCAGTGTGAAAGAGACTCAACCATAAAAATTTGGCTTTTGTCTGGGTTCGAACCAATGTAACTGTATACTGTTCTCATTGGCAGCCCCAGTCCAACGGAAAATCCGATTTGTTACAGTTGGGTAACTTTTAAAATAACACATCTGTTACACTACCTATCATTATAACAACTGCGTTACTCACTGGTGGTGTTGACCGATTCCGCTGTGAGCTGCTTGATAAACTATCCTGCGGCACTTACTCCTCTGGATCGTTTAGTGAATCTCATATAGTGTAGTGAGAGGGACGGGTAATTGAATACAAATTTCTGGGTCCTCGGCATAATTTTAAACCTAAGCTTACAGAACGCTTGCAAACTAAGTGGATGCTATTCCTTTCGCTGGTTCAAGCTTAACCGAAACCCAAATTTTCACAAATCGAATCCTTTTAAGTTTATGCATACAGTTTATGTGGGAAAAATGAAATATCCGATTGATGGGGGATTCAGATTAGCAGGAATTGAAAATCGGTCAGTTTTTTGGGTTTATTGTCTCGATGATTAGCACATTTTCCCAATCAGCATCTGGATCAGAATTCAACTGCCGTGAGGACGCGCTTCTGACAGGTTTCATCATGTGTGAAAACTAGGTCCAGTGAGAGAATCTCCATCGGAAGAAATATTCCGACAATCGCTGTCAACGGAATGATCGCCGTCACGTTCAAACGCGCTTAAAATGCAACAACACTCATTTTTGTTCTCATAAATCACCAACTTGCATCTACATCATACTTTAGGTGAGCGCGTCCATTTCCTGACGGTAATCACGTTCAATGATTTATCGACAGCCGCAAAAGACTTTCTTAGATAGAAAAACAATTAATTACCTGGCTTCACTTGCTGTCTGCCTGGCTGTGAGCATCACTCACGATCCAGCTGGTTTTGTAATTTACGAATAAACAAGCCTGTTTTCTATTTCGTTGTAATCACATGGTTGCGCTGATGAGAATTTGCAAAATGTGGCTAACTCGTATCTCCCGACTATTTCATTCAAACAACTCGAAGATGCCAAAGGTGTTCCAAATGATGTTCCGAGAGGTATGTAGCTCTTCGGAGTAAATTACCTGACACTTTGGCCTAAAGGTAAATAACCATTCTTTAGCAGTCTATAAATTCGATTAAATGATTTGATTTGTAATGGATTCTTCTATGCGACTTCAAGTAACAAGGGTTATAGACGCCTTAAGGGAAAGTAAGTCGATTAAATGTGTGAATATGGTTAGAAAAGAACATTACTCAGGATTCTTGCTTACTAATACTCTGTCTCTTTTTGTCTCACCTGGATAGGCTTGATAAATCCTTCTGGTTGTATTCTTTAAACGTGAGAAACTTGCTATCATCCGCATGGTAGTGCGGTCGCAGGATGTGAATGTCGAACTGCGCGTTCGTGTTTGCGTCGATACCACTCTTGATCCGTTTTTTATAGCACCTATTGGTGCTCAACTGTCAGTACCACTAAGCAAGACAGCATGTTTGTCAAGCAGGATGACAACCACGGTGAACAGGTAAATGGAACTGTACGAATGCGTCTGTATTCTAGGTTGTCACTGACCTTCAATGGATATTGAACCAACCCGAAAGTGTTTGCTGCACAGGGTACCTGATTATCACAATGAAGGCAGTAAAGTAACACGTAACTTTGCTTGTTTAGAATGGCCAATTTTTGTGACAAATAAGTCGTTGTTTTCAGGTGGTCTGCTCACTGTCTTCAATTTGATACAAAGAGCTATTAAGCATAACCGGTATACACCACATGTGTACGTTGTGTTGAAAACAGATAAATCTTTCGATACCTTAGTTACGGATAAAGAAGAGTACGATTTGAAGAAATTGCACACACCGAACGATGAAAGCAAATTCCAAGTTATCACCAAAATCGAAGAGGTAATTTATATGGAATGCCGAATAAATTGGTAGCATGATTTTTTGCTGCTACATCGAATAAATAATCAGGAGACGTTTAACTCCTCAAAGCCTGGCAGCTCATCAACACCACAGCTGTATGGGTTTACCTAAAACACAAACAGAGGATGCCCGTCAGACAGAGTTAATGTTCGAGCAGTGCTCCATAACACAAACCAGCTCAATGGTAGTTGCAGGTTTTGATGTCAACAGGATGGAAATCGGATACATGTGTCGTTAAAGACTGATTTGGTTTGATCAAAGATCTCGACGGAGTCTTACTAGCAGACGTTTAGTCACTGTTTACAAATATTCAGTTGCACCAGACAATTAAGTTTACATGCAGTTTGATTGAGACCGAAGGCCTTGACATAAAAATTCCCACGGATGTGGCGAAACTGCCTCCACTACTACGCACGATGAACATAAGTTTTAGTTTTCAGAATAAGTCATATTGGCAACTAGACGGAGTCGCTATGGGAAGCCTGTTAGGACCGGTCCTTGCTGATTTCTTTATACTGATGAAAAAGGCAAATTGCTAGGGACATTTCGGTGTTACTGTTGTACAAACGTTGTGTGGACGACATCCGCATTTTTACACAATCTCCACAAACGGTGGATTCGGCGATAAAACTGTTTAATTCTCGTCATGTTAATCTGACAGTCATCTGTGAAGTGGAAAATAAGGGATACCTACAGCCTTTAGACATCCTCATCAGTCACAAAAATGATGGACTAGTAAAAAGTCCTGTGTATCGAAAGACAACCTGGAGTGACCAGTACACTCATTTTACAAACTTTACACCAGTGGACAACAAGCGATCATTAGTCAGAACAGTGTTTACTCACGCTAGACATATTTGTTCATTGGTATATCCAGCCGATGAACTTCGATTGCTTAGAACCACGCTGAAGGATAATGGGTATTCGTTGAGGTTTACCAACAGACACAACAGGTAAAGTTTCAACGGTTGGGAAGAAGAAAGTCGACATTGAATTATCACTTAAAAGTGAAACTTTGTTTCGAACTACAATAAGTATCGTCGCATCGATTAAGCGATATAGCTGAAATCGCAATCGTCGGCCGAACTCGTAAGCTACTGTTACAAACTATTGGGGCCAACTCACATTGTGTTCGTCAGTCTGCGTGTAACTGTGGAAGTTCAAGTACCAGTCTGAAGAGCACCTGTTTACATGAGTCGAGGGGAATCTGACTGACATTTATTGCAGCTAACTGCGACCGAACTTTCTCCGTTTCCGAAAGAAATCGTGAATACTGGACCCTACGGTAATTTATTTTAGGTATGTGACTTCTATTTACATCTTACTACATTTTGACGGCTTGAGTTTGTGCCCTACTTCGGTCAAACATCGTGAAAGATCTGTTAACCTCATTAAATGGTCATCGACCGTCCCTCATAAACAAACACATCACTTCTGTAGGATGAAGTTGCACTGTGCCTGCTGCATTAGAGGTTGGAAGGTCATCTGTGTGTTGGATAGGCCAAAAAGCATCGTTTGGAGTTCATGCAGTTCAAAAGAGACAATAAAATGGGTGTCTTCGATCAGGCACTTCAATTTTTACCTCTCATTAACTGAATGCAAAAAACAGGCCCAGCACCAAAACTTATTCAAACGGACGATATATTTTTTGAAGGCTTAACGCATCATTCGGACTGAACTCATTCAAACATCTAAAGTCGAACCACTGAAAGAAACAGCATGCCCGGATGCGGTAAGCACTGTATCAGCGGAGCTACGAAGCCATGCTGGAAGCTGGGAAATTTCATATTTGGACTCTGTTATCCGCCAGTCCCACTGGGTCATATAAAATCCACCGAATGATCCAGGGGATCATCTGTCCCGGAAGTTCAAATTTGAAATTTCCGAGCTTCTGGCATGGGTTGATAGCTCGCCCGGTAGAAAGTTTACCGCCTCTGGGCATGCTGGTTCTTTAGCTAGTTCGAATCCAGCCGTAACCCAGACTTTTACTATTGGGTATCGTCTAAATAATTAAATCTACCAAGCCAATTATTAGTAATTCTATAGTCGACACATAAACTGTAAAGAAATTGGTCTGGGACGGTTTCTTGATTAGAGAAAGTTCACCCAAGCAGTGTTCGCGAGCAAGCTGTTACAAACGGAATTATGGTCAAACTAGCACCAACCAATCATAGACGACGATCAACTGCTGTTGAATGCGTCTGTTTCAGACAACCGAGTTGCTAGATACAAGGTCCTGGAATAACTCAGCAACGAACTGGCTAATCATATTGTGAGAACGCTTGTCCCTTAACAGCAGCCGTAAATACTGTTATTCTTCAATAAAAAGGTGCTGTTTTTCCAATAAACTGAGATTTCTTAGTGCCACTGAGACTCTTGTTCTGATTTTGCTCAACTGGGCAGCTGAGCAAGCGACAAAACCGATAAGCATAATCTTTTTCTTGACTGAGACTGTGACGCTACTCACGAAGAACTAGAGGGTTGAATGAAATTGTTTTTATAGAAATATTCATGTAGTTTCAGTTTGAGCTATATAGGGAGGACAAACTAACAGCTAACTTTTCGTATCAAGATGCATGTTCCCAAGCGGCTGGAAACACAACTAGACAGGCTAGGCGCGTGCAGAGAGACTGACGGACGACACTCAGCGTCCTTAACAGCAAAACACTTAATCCACTCAGGACACAGAGTCAAACTTCCGGATGTATTCTCTGTGATTTTTCGAAGCCGCCGAAAACGCATTCCCTAGTTTGCTGAGGCTTTGGCTATCACACGTCATAATCCCTTCCCCCTTAGTGTTCAAAAACAATTTGTGTTGACGTTGCGGCCGGCCTGGTAGTCAGCATCCTCATTTGTTTGATCTTCATTTCCGTGTCTGTCTGTCTAATCCCTTAAGCCATTATTTCCACTCTATGAAACCTTATCTTAATACTTAAAATTAGTTACATGTCCATGTGTGATCAGAATGTACGAAATGTTGCTCGGGAGAGTATCACATGATTTACTTCTTCTCATTGCATTATTCAAGCTGATAAAGGAAACAAACTGTTTTAAATTTTCTGTATATCTTTTGAGTTCGCTTTACATTGAAACGGGGCTTCTTCAGGGGATCCGATGTACGTTCAACACTCTTTTACCTATGAGTAAATTTCATAACTTTTTCGCAGCGCTAAAAATAACCTCCGTGTGTTAGTGGGAAAATTTATATTTTCACAGCTCCAGATATGTCTTTCACGATATTGAGGATAAATGTATATGTATATGGTTGCGAGCATTCATCTTCTGAATTTCGGAAGATTTTTCTTAAATTGATAGCTGTCAACGATTGGAGTCCCTGTAAATAAACTCTGGTGAATCATATGTTTATTTTATCGTGATAGTGTTTAGAAGTGTTCGGAATACAGAAACGAAAAGTGTGCACTTATCAGCAATAACGTTTGGGAAGGTATTCCTGAAATATGGTTGATGAATCTAAAATCCGTTTTTTAAGAGCATTTATACGGCTTATGAACCTATGTGAACAAAACGTATAACGGAGACTGTTGTTCACTAAAATAACGATTGCACTCTAGGCTATTCAAATAAAGTGCTTTTTAATTCAGATAAAACATTTTTGAAGTTAAAACAAAATAAAATACACAAAATAAACTTTGTTTTGCTTCCAGTCTCATGTTTTTGACTGTGCTGCAGGACAAGATAAACGCTGATAAAGGAGCTGAAAAGAGTTTTGTAACAAGTTTTGCACCGACTCTAATGGTGGATCAGGATTCTTAGACAAATTAACGATCACAGCTAAACAAGGCGCTAAAATTAACCCTATACATAACGTGTATTTTACTGCAGTCACTTCGTAAAACCAAGACTAAACAAATTTGCGACGAAACCAAACATCGTGTTGAGCAATAAGATATAAACTTAAATGAAAAAAACAATTCATGCTTGCCTTTAGTAATAAAATTTTTCAACATTAATAGATGGCGAGTGTGAGCAACCTGCAGAAGATATGAATCTTTGAAAGGCTTACGGTAATTGCATTCACTATATGTGATACCGTTTTGTATATTCATTTTTCTGTTTACTGCTCCTCGTCCAGTAATCACTAAACTAGTATGTAGTCATCAACAGTAACTTTAGACATTTTTATAACTGGTGACAGTGGGACCAATGCTGTAAGACACTGATGAGTTTGAGCATGAAAATGTTTGACTATTCATTACGGTCATCGGACAAGTCATTGTTTAAACGAGACAAACGAAAAACGTTTTCTGATGAGTAGTAGGGGATTTTAATTTTCATATAGATTGAAAATCACCCGCAATTGATCACAGCTGTTGCATTCCCATAGACTTTCCACTCGGCCCGTTTCGAACAGCAGAAGCACTAGACTCGAGTTTCGCTCTCATTAGAGCTCGTCAGCAGTGCGTATAATCGCCACTGCCGGGACTTGAACCACGGACACGCTGTTCCTGAGGCAACCGTGTTTACCACTGCGCCATTGACCCCACATTAGGCACGACTGTTTGGCCACGTTTTACCACATACTACGTCTCTGCTACACCTGGAAGTGTTGTCTCGAGACAGAGACAGGCAGAACAGAGCAGATTCAAGATGCCTGTCACACAGCGATTGGAAAAAGAAAAGTTCGACGAAAAGTGCGCACAAAAGGAGCACACATTGGCTCATATTAGCCAAGAAAAAAATGTGGGGGTGAGAGCAATTTAAAACTAGGAAGGAAAAAGAACGGTCGGTAAAACCAACGAGTATCAGACCTTTGCTCTGCTACTCACCTAAATTCGTAATATTACGCGTCGTTGCCCAATACGCCTAACTGTTACTATCGCACGATAACGTACATTAGTAAATTTACCAACTGTGCCACAAAGTGACTGACTGAATGTACGAAGCCTCTCATTGCGACAGTTATCCAAATGGAAATTCTAACATAATGAATGTGTGATCAATACATAATCCGATCTGGTGGTTCTCGGTTTCTTTTACACAAAAGTGACTCATAGGTTATCTTGAATAACATTGTGTACGGTTCACAATAGTACTCTTAAAACGACTGGACACAAACTCGACTCTTCAGAGTCTTCATAATCAAACATCTTTGTTAACGTCTAATCCATTCGAAAATACCCACTAAACTCATGAGAACGACAAAGTAGCGAACAAGACTTGTTTCCTTTGTTCGATCATTAGGCTAATTATAACACAATAGATATGAAAAGCAGTAACTAGAAAGAGTCAGAAAGGCGGTCAATAGAAGTTGTGGATGGTGTGCTTGTTATAATTTTAGTAATCATTGTTCCAAATCATGGGCTTGATTGATTATGGACGAGGGGAGATTGAGTGTTCGCACAAATTTCTTCTGACCACAGAGGTCAGGGTTGCGGCATCGGATACTAGTTGACTCAGCGACGGTCAGCATTCGGAATCTCACAATTTTTGATTGATTCCTTGGTATATATTAAACATCACTCACAATTGATCACAACTGTCGCAGTCTCATAGAGTTTCCAGTCGTCCCCTTTTAAAAGGAAGCCTTAGACTGAAGTTTCGCTCTCTTTATTCAAAAGCGAAAGTGGCCGTGCATTCAAATCTGATAGTTCGGTCGTGCCTAGTGTGAGGTTAGTGGAGCGGTGATCAACGCAGTTGCTTCATGAAAGCATGGCCGGAACTCTAGTCTTGGCAATGGCAATGATATACTCTATTGACGAGCCCTAACAAGAGCGAAACTCGAGTTCAGTGCTCCTTAATGAAAGGGGTCGACTAGAAGGCCTATGGGAATGTAACGGCTGCGATCAATTATGGATGATATTCAACTTGAAATTAACCAAATCCCCGACTTCTTCTCAATCAAGGTATATAAAACTGGGTTCTTCATGCACGTAGTACTGTTCGGCAACTGTGCAAAATGTCATTGTCAAGTTTTCTACTGCTTTACTGCAACACAAACTGCATTTGAGTTGAGCAAACATTACTCCAGGTTAGGTAGATCTACAGTTACGTCGAGAAACTGCAAGACTGGTTTGAGTGATTTTGTAAACATTCATTCAATATTTTTCAAAGTCGGCAGAGTCAGCGGAACATTGCCTAACTGGGGCTGGTAGTTTGACAACAGTTTATAAAAACAACATGTAAATCTTTGTGTAGATAAGGAGTTGGTTGAATGTGACTGGACACTGTTGACGGTTGATTGTCGATTTCTCATTCCAGTTCACAAGCGAATGCGATTCGTAGTGCCTAATATAAGATTAAGAGCGCAGTAGACAGCACGGTTGCCACACGAGAACATGGATTGTAATTCAACTCTCTACACAAAGAAAGATGATGTCTAACAAGAGTAAAACTCAAATCTTCTATTTCGATTTCTGAATGGAGCTATCCATAATGTCCATCAGAATGCAAATGTTGTGACCGAAGTTTAACATTAAGAATTACGTAGAACATAGCGTTTCCGTAATATAGACCAATAAACCAGTTTGAGTCAACTGTCATGGTTCGAATGAACAGTATTTGAGAATTTCAGTCACAACAAGGGTCCGAAACGTAATGATTAAAGTAAAAACATTTCACCGTTTTCTTCTGGTGTTAATTAACCGAATTTCTACATTATTTCTCCTCCGATTAATATTTTATTTCCATCAAACAAATCCACATTGACTGAGTGTTTATTAACTCAACTTATCTGCGATTAGCACGACAGATATGGTGATGGTATTACGTGCTTCTGTTGATAAGTTTACACTGTCGGCAAACGAAGTATATTTTACTGTCTCTAACATTTATATGTTAGAAAGAATCGTGAGATGAATACATATTACCGTTGTGGACAATAGTGCTCAATAGCAAACACTGTTGCTGCACACCCTCTGTAAACTTTGACATGTATTTGTCAGGGCTTCCTTTTAATAGCGGGGAGTTTAAAAAGATTGAATCCATTTTGTGGAATTAGATTCTTCAAGTTAGTCTGTGTGGTAACTTATTTGTGAAAGCATAAAAATCATCTTGAAAATGATGTTCTCTGGGTTGCTTTTTTCATCGGTCTCGTTTTTTACATTTCTAGGTGAAATGGATTCTCCCTCACTTATTTCGTATACACTACAGAATAGACTCTTTTGCGCTACTATCTAGCCCTAATGATAACATGATCATGACATCTACGATAAGACCTCGGTGTGTTTTGTGAATATGTATCATTCAATTAACATCGCAGTTTTCTTCGCACATTTATTCATTTGTGTGAAAAAGTTGTAATTCCATAAATCAAAAGAGATCGAATTAACTTCCAGAATGGATACAGGTGTCATTATTGTATCTGTGGCTTGATAAACAGAAATGAACGTGCATCAGATGTGTTCTGGTTCACTGATTCACCGATAGCCAGTATAACAGTGTTCAGATAGCATCATTAACCAGTCACCAATCAGTGGTGCAAGCTGGGTGTTCCATAGACCTTATTGATCTTGCTTGACACCAGAAAAGCGATCGAGACCTACCGTGGCGCCTATGTAATGAACAATAGCTGAGGCAGTCTAATGGAACATAGGCACTAAAAAAAATGCAGCCTGCCGATTTCTGGAAACTGTGAGAACAAACGCACACTGCTACAAAGATGTCATCAAGTTTCTTCATCGAGACGTTATCACGTTAACAATAGTTTGCAGAATATTCCGATAAACTTCTCAGGAATATGGGTAGATATCATTTAGTATCTTCACTTACCTAAATTCACTTCATGTGAAGCAACTGTCATTAATTTACTCAGGGTTCAAAATTATTTGAGTAAACAATTAGCTCGAAAACTGTTCACTTTAATGCTTGTCGTGAGGCAAATTGTTGATAGGTTCATCAGTTATAAACAATGGGACAGACAGTCACAGCAGTCGAATACTGTGTTTTTTTGTATTGGTCAGGCGCAGTCTTAAAGTGTATTAGTTATTTTCATGTCCTTGGAGCAAGAATAGCATTGTTATCATACACACGGTTATCCACATGGGACTGCGTTTTGACAACCAAGGTGGACCGTGGGAATACAAGTGGTGTGGTGCGGAGGGGTAAGGGACAAACGTCTCTATATATTACATAGGAGGAAAGGCATAATTTCGTTCCGATCTCGTCATCACGAGGAGGGTTGATCATGACATGCATTGCCTTGCCATATAATGTATTCTGAAATGGACAGACCATTGAATAACGAATGTGATCGCTTACGTTTGCAAGATAAGTCTCACATTTTATGGGTCCGGTTTTTGAGGTCGATTTTTACTCGATTGTAAATTTCAATTTGAACATCACTCACAATTGATCGCAGCTGTCGCATTCGCATAGACTATCCGGTCGGCCCCTTTCGAAAAGAAGCACTAG
>LUCH01000256.1:209510-220337 GCA_013368495.1 Paragonimus heterotremus | reverse complement strand
ACAGTAACTGTCCTGTTAACTCCAATCGATAACCCCGCGATTAGGACTTCCTAGACAGGTCGAAATCTCCGATCTCATTAAACCCGCTAGGCGATGTACCTATATGTTGATAATTGGCTTTATCAAAAGCAGCGAAGTTTCTTTGACTAGCGATGATGATTCACTTTTGTGACACTCTGAGATTGTCACAACACAAAGTTATATCAAACCGACATAACGGTAATATCTAGCAAGGTTCTTTAGTTGGCCTACACTAACTAGGAAACATCCAGACTTTGAGTGACTGAGGATCCAGTGGACGCAGATGGGGTCCGGTAGGTGATGACACAGATTGTCTCTCACCTGGTGGTCTTACTGACCTGCAGACCATTCCTAGATCTAAAGCGTGCCATCTTAAATAACCTCAGTGTGAAGGTTGGGGTTGGTCGCATTCTTGGCCGAAAGACCAAATGTTGACGTCATTTCCGTGTACGTTTTTCTCTGTTAACCTCTACGGAGTACCTGCCGTTGCGTTCGGCGCACTAGTATCCAGTATGAGCCATTGTGACGATACGTTCACCCACGTCTTCATCTGATGTACCAATGACTACCTCCAATGTCAGACGCTTTACATCTCGTAACAGTGTGTATTGTCATACAAAATAGTTCCCGGAAATAAGCGATTGGCTCATCTTTGAGCCACTATACTCAGCAGGACCTCAATCTCAGTTGGGTAATGCGACAGCGGAAAGAGTGGGTACACAGTTTGAACAAGCATGGCGCATCCAATAAGTTGATGCAGAGGATGAGGTAAAAACGAGTCATCCAAAATTGTGAGTACGAAATTTGGAAACTGTTATTAACGCAAGTCCTCTAACTGATATCTTTTTAAATAAAAATACAAACTACAAGTTAATCTGCATTAACTACAGCAACAAAGTCATACATGCGCAATACAGGAACAAGACGAAATGGTGAACATAATGAACTTAAGAATAAAACAGATAACTTCTCTTCCTGTGGATAGTACAGCCGTGACCAAGAGGCAGGAAAAATTCGTCAGTTGTTTGTTAAAGCTAAATGTGAAGACATGTTACACAGTAAATCCGTGATCATTTCTGTATTTCGTCAAAAATTTGAGATTGAACAGATGAAACAATGGCTTATTTTGAATAGAGTCATAAACATACTTCAACCTTAATCAACCACAACTGATGCAGTACCCCTTCTACTCAAGGAACACCGTCGGGAACAGGCAACCGTGTTTCCTGTCGGGGGAGAGTTGTCTGATATCGTAGAATCCGATCGATGTGATTACAATGGACCACATAATACAACTTTAACTTATGGAAGCTTCCATTTGACCATCACACAGTTGTTCGGATAGATGTTGTTCCATTTGAGATTAACCAACTCCTAAACTACTCATCAGTAATCTTAAAACTACCGAAAAACATGCAAGCGGATGATGCATTCTTGAATAGTTTGGCTCAGCTGCAAAAATCATTGAGATTGTGTTACTAATCATGCTGTTCAACATCAGATGACATTTATTGAAGTTGAGTAGATTTTTGTTCGCTTATGTGACGTCCAGTTCGAATCGCCTATACACATGACTGGTACTTATCTCAGAATGTGGTCCATCATTATTGAAAGAGGCTAACATAAACGAGATTCACTTGATTTCATGCATCTTTTTACAGGGCTTGTGGCATTTTTAGCCACCAGAACCGGTTTGATAAAGTTTGTGCATTAAGTACGGGCACGGCTGTTTTCTAATTTTCCACAGTGGCCTTCCGATTAGTATGAAAAATCGATCAGACTTCACGAAACCGGAATTCTCATTCCGCAAAAGAGAAACATCTGTTGAAGAGAAACGGCATTTATACTTCCTCAGAAATGCTTCTTAAAGGAAGAGAACAGTACAATAAACTTTACTCAATGAAATAATCATAACATGGACGGGTTCATTGATAGAAACATGTATGGAGTGTCAGAAGTAGAAACTGACAGTGTGGTAAACAAGCAAAGAGCACATATACATTTCGTCTTTATTTATCCATGAAATGAAGCACATTTTTTGCAGATAAAGTTTCATCGGGATGGCGACTGGTTCCTGAAGCAAACTAGTTCAATTTTGTGGTGGCTGGATCAGTTTCTTCAATAAAAACAGTCCGTCGAAAGACTGCGGAAGGCCAAGTACATTCTGTGAAATGTGTTTCTCAATTCTTCAACTAGGGGGAACCAAGAGAGCGTTTAGTATTACTAGTTGTACTTTCACAGTATAAAAATTGCTTTGTTCAACTGACCCGAATTTTTTAATAACCATAATTAAACCCCAAAAAACTAGCTGGGTCTATAAGTGAATTCTGTAAAGCATACAATATACAGTAAAATAAAATGTGACGAGCCGTGCTAGAACTCGTTTGCGGATGGGAAACGGTCAGGTATCTGAGTTGCAGTTCATACATCCGAACTCGTCTCAAAGTACAGTCGCGATTCAATGGTCTGATATTATGTAAAGTGTCATTTCATACTCGCTTGATAAGCTGAACATGGAGGTGTGAATAAACGTTTAAGGCAACATTTGAGATTGACTGTCATCCTTTTGGCCTGTTTGGTGGAAGAGGACATTTTTTGGCCTGCTTAGTACGTATCCAAATGTACTTCAAGGAATCAATTTCATTTGGGGATTCAGAATACAAAGGTTGACAGTATAACTAATAACCTCTTCACAGCTGACTATGAAAACAATTGTACGTAATTCTGATGTAAATGCGCGGACAATTAATCATGTTAGGTTTCGTGAAGTTAGCAAATGAACCATAGATTCGGTTAACATCTCGGAGCTGGTTTTATTTCACTGTGAAGTACTTGCACAAGTTCATTCTAAGTAGCCAACAGTTGGCCCAAAGTCTGTCTGCTAACAGGTGTACATATTTCTTCACTATAGCTTCGCTATAAGGCAAGAAGACACTTTTTTATTGTGTGTAGATATAAGTCAACTGCTGATGCCGCATACACGACGTAACAAACGATGCCAATTGACGCATATAAATCTGTTACTCAGTTTGGAGAAAGAGATCCGAGTGTGAAATTTTGAACTTCGGCTGGATTTAAACCAATAGCAGAAGCAACACGCCCAGCCGAGTCAAGTTATCCACCAGTTGAGTTACGAAGCCATGCTGGGAGCTCAGAAATTTTACGTTCGGACTCATTTATCCATCCAATCTACTGTATAATATGGAATCCATCAGATAATCCGACTTATTGATTAACAAGCAGGATTTATTGAGTGGTTCGCGCTGAAACCCACAAACTTCACAAATGCGCACTGAACTTGTGTTACTGATATACTACTTGTATGTCCGTTGTGGCTGAACGTTTTGTCATGGCAAAACAAAAGATATCTCCGATAAAAAACTCGACAGATCCTTACAAGCTTAGTAAATTCTGTTTTTAACATAAATCAACATAGTATGAGAGGCGAGGGGCCATCAGGTTTTTATCGCCGACTAATAGAAATCTAGCTGCTTATAATGATGAGCAAAGCGACCCCTATATTAAATCAATAGACTGTCATTCAACAACGTGATGCGTCTCATCATCCCCAAATTGAAACTGACTACCGCACACATTTTCCATATAATCCCATATTAAACTAAATGTACAGTCATAGTTAGCTTAATCTTGATATGCTTCCATAGTCACGGAGGTGCCAGATCATATACTCGACCGGCTCCGAATTGCTCCAGGGTGACTGAATAAGTGATTCATTATGGCATGACGTTCAACTTTTTCGGTGCAATTTACCATAACAACCCTACCACTACAGGAAGTTTGCATCATCAGTTTTTGTTTACAGTTTACTGATCTTTGAATAGGCAATCAAACCAACGAACACCTTCAAATTAGACTAGAAATATGTCGATAATAGTGGTTTCCCTTGAAGACGGGAAACCGTAAGTCGCACAACTTAGTCTTGAGCTTGATGTGTGTGATTGTTCAAATCCCCAGTTTCTTGTTACTACTGATTTGTGTCATTGTAACAGGAAAGGAATGTGCCACCTCGTACTGTTGACCGTACGATCTGGAACCGACAAGTAGGAACGAATTAGAACAAAGAACATGTCAGTCGCACAGATAGATCAGCTAGTGACGATGTGAACCACACAGCAAGCGTACAGTTAGTGGTTGTGCTTGTGATGATAGGGTGATAAACTATGGGAACCAGCCATCCGTCGGTGGCTATTTTCTAATCCCGACGTAACAGCCAGCATCCGATAAAAAAATAGAAACATCTGTCAGTGTTGTTATGCGAAGGGCACGATGTTACCTTCTACTTTGTTACCAACTTCAAAGTGACCACCAAGAACCCCCTCAAACCCTTAGGACACTGTGGTGGACGTCTGCTTGTCTGCAAACCAGCCACCACCAGATAGTCGATTATCAATCGATGGGAAAAAGACAATTAAGGGCTGAGAAAAGCAACGGTTTAATGTTTTCAGTATTAGCCGGGAAGTTTAGTTGCTACAAGCTGAGTGCCATCATCAGCTACTCGTAGTTCAGCTCCCTTCGGGCGAAGGCAACAGGCTAGAGTATAACACTGAAAGAGCTCATCAGAAGGCTTTCATCCTTGTGCTTATGGAACGTGACTAAATTGTCATATCTAAACATCCAGCTGCGATTGGCTGTGAGTATTGTTTAAATTAAAAGTTCAACCGAGGCCGCTTACAAACAGTTATATGAATATGGGTATAAAGAGTGTGAATTGTTCATCAGCTTACTTCCAAGAACTCTTAAATCCGAGGCAAAACGAAAACTTTCTGGTGGTACATTCGTCTCACTTTCTGGTTTGTCAACCCCACAAAAGTGAAGTAGTTTGGGCATATCTAGTCGTATGAGGTCTGTAGGCTGACGAATCCGAAGAGGTTCACAGTCTGCTTCATTGACTGCTCGAACTGGCCAAGTGACTGGACAATAGTCCGAGCGAGCCTGACGCAATACTTGTACATTCCATAAGCAAGATAGTTGATAGACCATTTGAGGTTGCATTCCAAATATGGCATTGTATATGTCCTGATTGAAAAAAAGATGAGAAAAGTGATACTGCTATTGACAACTGGACGGACAGATGTCGATGGTACTTGGACTGTAATAAAAAATTTGTGTGGAGGAGACTAGCTTCGATATTTGTCAGTGTCGTGAAGAAACGTTTAGGAATGTGCTAGATACGTACGCGCGTAACACCTTGTGTTATCAGTTGTTTGATTTATTCCGACATCACCATAATGTGTTATTGAATGGAAACAATTCCGCAGCCATCTATCGAACGTATTGCAACTTTGCCAAAACTGCGACACATAATTCATGAAACAGCTATCGAACAGCACGGTTTTTCCACCATTTCAACAAATTTTTAATTGACACATTTCACATCCTGCAAAAAAATGTTGTAATGAGATTGAACTGAAGCGGTTTATTGACTGGAGGACGTCCAGCCAAGCTTGCTTTTGTATAAAAGAGTGCCAGAATAGTAAACTTAGGTCTTCTAGTGTTGCTTAGTCCATTGTTCATCCTATGTTTTGACATAGTAACCAAGTTCGTGACATGCGTAAGTCAAATGTCACAGAGTGTAATGTGATTATTTTACATCAGAAGTTAGACTGATGAAACATTTGGCGAAACGGCTGAGAAATATTGGCATAGGAGCCACACCATAAGATTGTGAGGGCGTGTCAGCTTGATCTTACACTAAACAAACGAAAGTCGTGAGGATGTATACCCTGGTGAGGTAAACGGTTTCAGTTCCCCATGCTAGCTGCATATAACAGGATGTCCTATGAAGTAGATTGATGAGAATAAACGAAATATTTTTATCTAGTAGTTTGTCTTCATGAAGTTCTTATAGATGGGACAAAAGGAACTCAGTAAATGTGCCAGTAGTATTCGTTAAGCGATTGATGCTGGATACATTAATTCGATTGTGGGATGGATGACTGGGGTGGCCGGTAGTTCTGTGGTTAACATCAATACTCGACATTTCAGTATAGTGGCTTTAGGCATGATACCCCGGATGTATTCCTCAGAGAAAAAAAATACGAAAGCTAGAAGGACAAGCAAGAGGGACTGTTGAACATTTGATTAACTTTAACCTGTTTGCAGGCACATTCTTGGCAAATTTCATTTCAGATTGGACAGTCAAACAAACAGGTAGATGGGTGAGGTTGTACAAACAGGCTATGAACTCGTTTGTTCAACTTAACATATATTAGTGAATACCCTTCAAGTGAAATAAGCAAGTGTCTGTTGGGTCAGCGCGGGAACCGTTTGATAAAGCATTGTGTTCGCCTCATTAAGAACTAATGAGTACATGGTTGGTGGTTTCGTTATTTGTTAGGCTGTCAAGATGATTGAAGCCAAAGGACACTTGCGCATAATCCTTACCATAAGTGATTTGCGTTTCTTCATATGTTGTTTCACTCACACACCACTTAACCAGTACAAACCCGCAGGAATAAGACCAGAAGGCGTGTAAGGAGAGGCTTTTGTTGTTCAACCGCTAAATAGTGGTTGATGGTTTGATGCGTATACACGTACTCATGGGTGCACATATGCAGCATCTGTCGGAACAGGTAAAACGCCACCTTAGTTGGACTGATCGTTTGAGCAGTGCAAATTTTGATGATGGACACAGTTTAAACTAAAAGGTCCATGTGGTTTTTGATTTTAATGGCACAATGTAAGAAAGCTACAAGAACATCACATTTCGCAAATACGTAACAGCTGCTTGTTCAGGGTCTGTAATGACTTTCTTTTAAAGTGTGGCAGTATGGGAGTGAACTGTAGGCGTCAACTTCTCACGTCAACACGCTTGAGGCGTGCGTTCTGTTAAATTTGCCGCCCGAAGGCTAACTAGGATTACATTGTAAAACAACATTGTACGTCGACATATTTATAGTGCAGCAGTAGGTCATGTTATTTTTTTTATACATAGAAATACACAATACATTGACTTCGCCTGAAATAAACCATGATTTGAGTTCACTTGAGTGTCTGTGGGACAACACAACAAATGGCCCATACCACTATGGAAAAAACGGTATACGAAAATGGACGAAGTTTTGTCAGGAGGAGAAGCAGAAAAGCACGCGTGTGTAATGAGGGTGAAACTTTGATAGTGGAGTATTAGAATTCCTGGTTAGTCGTATGTGGAGAATAGCTTTTGCAATTTAAGGAAAAGGCAGAGAACATGTTTGACTGACTTTTGTAAATTTTGACTCAAAAACCGGACTTTCAGGTTGACCACATATTTGGTGTTTTGTGTGTTCGGTTTTGTATTCATCTACAAAAACGTATAAATGGAACGTAATGCTTTGTGTTTTTGTATTTTCACGAAAATTACGCTTTACAATTCAAAACTGGTCGGAATATCACAGAATCGATTGAAATTGTGAGTGTTTACACATTATTTAAGCAACTATGGTTATTGTTTGACATATTTTGTTCAAACTGTAAAATGGACCTGTTGATTACAACTGACTACATTACGGTTTATCCTCATTTTTGTTAAAAATGACCTAAGTGAAACAATTGTATTTGGCTTATTTGAAACGAGTTAAAGTGGTCAGATTGTTACGCATATATTTGCTTGGTCATTATGTGATCAGTCTGACTAACTTGGTCAGCGGTACGAATTCTGGAAGTTCGTCTCAGCATCCCCTTGATCGTTTCGAACCACAACTGATGCCATCCAATTCGGCGTAATTTTTCCAAATCCATCAACAGGATACCGGTATTTATTCCTCGTTCCTGGAGGGAAACGATTTTACAGAGACGTGATATTTGGATTTCTAAAGTGTGAGAGTTTCGTTGATAAGGCACCTGAAGTTATCGATTATTATTTTGAATGAAATAACAGCGTGAGTAGCCAAGGTCACCGAGAACAATCCCGGATAAAACTGAACCAACGGGTCTAATAAATGGAAAGCCGAAACATTCGTACGCTTTGTACATGCATATGTGCATACTTATATATGGAAACATTCTTCGCTTCAGCTACAGTGATAAACCAATCTGAGCATGAAACTCGGTGACTAATTGCTTTTGATTCACCGAATTTCTTTATTTACACTTTATTAGGTATTATATCTTCAATAAAACTTCCCTTTTCTTTACAACCACCTTACGCTCAACTCCCTATTCAATTTTGATTTATGTTCCGTACATTGTTTCATTATGGAGTACGATATACCCGTGGTACCAAAAAGATGCCTTTCAAACAAGAAAACATGAATACATAAAGGGGAACCATTGCCAAAATTGTTCTCAACCTCTAGTCGGACTACCGTGATCAGTACATGATGGACGAAAAAATGAGTCACGTCACACGTGGTTTCTTTCTGAGACATGCATGCAGTTCTTGTTCGACAAGGTCGGAACATGTCTTGGTTTCGGCGTCTTTTAAACTCTGTTCACTAGCAACGACGACACAGTATAATTTATTTTGTCCAACCGTTGATGTATGGTGGGAGAAAAGAGTTTAGATTAAAATTTTATCAACTGTTTACGAGGAAACTCTTATTTGTGAATAATCGGATTAGAACAGCACGATAGTTTCAAACAGTCTGGTAGAAATGAGAGATTAAAGCAATCGCAAGTAATGAAGACCAGCGTGAACTGATTTGAAGTGGGCTCATATTGACAGACAAATCCAAATCCACTATGCGTCACCATGCTGGTAGATTCTATTTGTGGAGGATAAACGGTCAAGCACTCGTGGAGTAGAGGATAGCACAACCATTTCACAACGCAGTCAGGATTCGGTAGCCGGGTGTTATATAAGAGTCGTTTTAATCCCGTGAACTCGCGAGGATGTATTTTGTCCATGTATGTAGTTCTCTAAGCGTTAGTAAGTCGATTTCATCTACCGAAATTCTCAGGTGTCCTGTTTCTACAAGTTAAAATCCTATACCGGATGAACCTTTTACTCTACCAGGTTAGAAATAAAAAACTGAGCTGTGAATTTTCAAATTCCTTATGATTTTTGTTGGTCGATAAAAATATGTAAGCCCACTTGTTTCTTGATCTCAATCAACTTTGACACCGGATACCAGAGAGGCGTGTAGAACCATGACTCATTAAACGCCAGTTGCCTCAGCCAACTAGGAACATGTGTTAGCAGGGGGTTATTCTTAGGTCGTTCGCACTGAAAAGTGAATCCTAGATGCTGGGAGAACAAACTCATGAACTTGACTGCCTGGCGCAGTACTGTTCCGGGGGGTGGGTGAAAAATAACGTTTTAGCAAGCAACAACTCTGTTTTGATAAAGTCAAGCCCACGGTACGCAAAGGGATTATTGCAAACGCGGGTAACAGATGGGACCATTTTGGATTGGAGATTCAGTGACGCACTCATATCAAACGGTCAACGAACAGACGGTAAATGTGTTAGGACAGTAACTGCGCCCAGGAATGTGGCAGAGATAATTCATATTGATTTGCGCTCCGACCACTTACTTAGGGTCAAACGAGACTGATCCAACCGGAATAGTGACAGAAAGGAACCGAAAACCTGGTTAAGGGCGGCTAGTCTGGAAGAATCAGTGCAACTGGTATAAACCGCATGGCTATGCTGATTAGGACACCGGTCCTTCCAGGTCAACCTTGTCAGACAGGTCAAAGGGGAGCAGTCAGACGAAAAGCGGTTACACTCAGGATTGTATGTCGCATTACTGACCGCGTAGGAGTGTTTAGGTAGTGAGGCACGATCCCATGGGCATACAGCAGAACTATTTTCATAGTTGCGGCACTGCTGTCTTCCATATCAGGAAGAAGGGGGTCAGAAAAGGTACCCTCAAACAAAGAGCACTCCGATCGCCCAACGGTTGACCGTGACGGTCGACGTATTATCCAATACGTTCGAGAAACATCTAGTATATCTCAAAAGCTTGATGTGGCTTCGAGTACATCCACTGTGCGCAGCAGTGCTCAGAGTGAGACATCAATGTCTTATTCACTGCGCTCTCGAGCTAGGCAAGCCCATCACTGTCAAGTGAGTCAGACTCTTGAGTCATTGGTTCCGGGTGGGGTCCCTCAAGAAAACCCCATATCTTGTTGTCTCGCAGGTCAGACTCTTGAGTCAGAGACTCGGGGTGGGGTCCCTCAAGTCAAACTCTTTCCGCGGCATAAACGACCGGGAAGTATCAGAAGTTATCTTTCCCTTGACAATGACATTACTAACCGATCTCGACTTTCTCCCACTGTTTTAACCCCTATTTCTTCTGCCTTCCATATGCCTCCAGGCGATAATTGTTTTCTGAGGCCAAGACAACTGGGAAACACTGGCGCCTTCAATGTCCACACTCCCCGACAAGTCGGTCAACAAGCTGCTCTGGCAAATACATTCTCAAGTCTGAGTATTGATGTGTGCTGTGTGTTGGAGACGCGAGTCTACGATTCTAGCACGGTTATCCATTTGAGCTCGCCTCTAGATAACTGTCGATCCAAACGCTTTTTATCAGGGTTTCTGGTGACGCCGAAGCTGGATCTCCCGGTCAGGCTGGAGTTGGAATCGCACTGAGTTCCAGAGAGGAGCAGTGCTTGCTCGATTGGATTCCAGTGAACAGTCGGTTGTGCGCTGTCAGACTCAATACGGCGGTTAAAGTCTATCGACGCAAAACGCGTTGCGTATTCATTATATCGGCGTACGTTCCAAAGGATTACTATTCAGATGCTACCAAGTATGCGTTCTACGACGCCCTCGTTGACCTCCTGAGGCAGACTAAACACTCAGACATCATCATACTAGCGAGCGATTTGAATGCTCAGCTTGGTCGTCTTCCTCCGG
>LUCH01000256.1:154855-207270 GCA_013368495.1 Paragonimus heterotremus | reverse complement strand
AACAGTTAGATGAAATCACACGGTGGTCATGCAACAACGTTGTCAGGAAATATGAAGACCCTGACTGCTCCATTGAGCAAAATAGGTAGGTGTCGCCTGCCTGAATGGGGTCCTCGTGATCACTCAAACCGCTGGTTAGAGATGCTATCCGAGATGGCGATGTGTCATAGCCAATGGTGTACCTGTATCCATACCATTTCTGGTTCGTCCTCTTAGTTTCCTCTTATTAATTTTCAATCTAGTTAGTAACGTTTTCTTCTAGGATATTCCACGTCACTGTTGAGTTGAGCGGCGGCCCGAGCCACAGTACCTTTTGGTCAGGCTCATGGCTGTTATGGTGGTGATGAAACCGCATGGCGTACCATAGCTAGCTCGTTGATCGTGAGTACAACTCGTTCATCGGTTGGATAGCGCGATCAAATAGCGAATCATTGTGATGGTACAACACAACATTTACGGTGGCAGCAGTCCTGACTGTTAGTCTGACAGCCTTCTTTTCTCCTGTCTGCACAGCAGTATGTTTCACAGAACTCGCCTATCTTATGTGTGTATTGGTTTTTCTGATTCGTATTTCTTACTCTTTCGAGTAAATCAACGCCGTCCGGTTGATTGCTGACACATCCGTAGTCATTGAGGAATCTGGACGATGGTGACCTGTTTCCGTTTCTGTTATTTCCTCTACCTGGAGCAAATTATTTTGAAAACACTTTTAAACACAAAAATGAGCAGGACAGTTTTCAGTGCTTATCCTACACAAAACATATACCTGCATGAACATTCGTGAACAGCACTGATTACATGCCAAATAATGCCGATTAGTTGGTTCGGAGATGACCGGAAAAAAGTACACCAGTCACTCTTGATTCGCTGCACTCTCACGTGTGCATTTACACATAAACAGCACAACCATCTACATGGTCTATATTGTAAGTCATACACTCTTTGACCAACCGATGTTCGATCAAACCCACCGTACTTGTAGTTTCGTCTGATTGGACAACCTATTCCGAGTGTCATACAAAAGTGAACAAATATATGTGCAACAAAGTCAGTATGAACTTGTTCCGGCAAAGTTTGGTTTTCACTGTAAGGCGACCTTAACTCCCGTACAGTACTCCATCGATCATTCTGTACTCATTGTCAGTACCTAGTAGTTCTAGATGAAAAAAAATGTAATAGCAAGTGTATTTGCAGTAATTTTCAATAAATCGAACCGCTGAAAGCGTGATCCGGAATGCACTGCACCCCTCCTCCGGTAGATCAGATAGCAGTTCACACCTGAGCTATGCACTTCCAGAATGTTCACACAACCAGGGAAGCGATTACTGTTGAACTGATACGCATGTACTCCTCGTGACCACATTCTAATTTAACTGTTCACCTTAAAAATCCTTATCGATCTCCAGCTTTTGTTCTTTAACAATTGACGAGCCGTATTCAATGCATGACTGCATTGTTGTCCAACCGAATAAGTCAGAACACAGTGGATAAGTAGCCGGTAGGTACCATGTGATTAGCAATGACAACGACACGAGCAATGACAAGAACACTTTGCTCCACTTATTCTACATGAGTGGAAATTCAATAAATGTATATAGAGTGGAAGAGGGAGTCACGCTGCTTGCATATCAGATCGAATTCAGCCGTTCCATGTTAATTACTCGTGCACATTCCTCTCTCAATGTGTTGTGTTTTGAAGTCTATGTTTTAGTCCGCCCGCTTTCATTGTTTTGTTTAAAATGCACTATTACAACATCTATATTTCAATTGCAGTTTTTGCCCTGTTTTTCGCTTTCTTCTTGCATTACATTCTTAACACTTATACCTCTGTCCATTCCGAATCTCATTATCTAAATGTCTTTATCCCAACAGAAACAGAGAGTGCACTTTAGCCTGTTATCTAGATAACTAACTTTGGCTGATTTTGTTATATTGTCCACTACTCGCGTATTGTCCCGTCTTATTTCCCCAGGTTTACAATAAACTGGCAAATTTCAAAGTGGTAATTATATTTGTGTATGAATAGACATTTATTAACCTCGTTCATTTTGACAGGTTAGGCAAAACAAGCATACTGTCAACCATTTGTAAAGTCATACGCCATAGGTGTTGGCTATCAAGTTATATCCTAATGGTGATTCGTACACAAAGTTTGGTTATTGTTGTTTTAGTTATTTTTGTTCTCGCTGTTAAGGTACTTTATCGTAAAATCATGACTGAAAGGCCCCTCGGGGTTTGAAAACCAGTGTCAAACACGAGTGATATTTATTTTGTCTGCTAATTTCGTGATTACTTATCGGTACATAAAAAATTATTTAGCAACTTTAAAGTACTGTATGAGTTTAACTTCACTGGGGGGTGGGTCATACTATCGAAGTTATCAATTACCGTCAACAAGACAGTTACTACGTCTTCTCTCTAGACGGTCTGGCAACCTCACTATTATTCACAGGCGAACACGATTGGGCTTTCTGATAAGCCTATTCATACGTGTCTAACGTGAGGTCAGTAACAGTAACCACCCTGATGGCCTCATGAGAAGGTGGGCCAAAATTCAGATCCCTACAATGGTAGGGCTATGTTCTGTGCTTTAACGAAAGCAAATCGGCAACAGAGAGTTTCCTTTCGAAAAGAGATGAGTAGAAAAGGGTACAATCACGTGTAAACAATGCTTAATTCGAGCCCTGAGAGAGTTCATGCGCAAGCGACTGCTGAAGATTCGCACAATGAATGGCAATGCGATTTGTCGTTACCTTAATCAAAGCACTTATTTACTGTACAATGAGAGCGTAAAGTATTTATAACCATAACAAACCAATCGACTTCGAGGAATATTGTTTGCAAGACGTCATAGTGAACAAGCTGGTTGAAATTATTAGACTCACGGTTAAGGAAATCCAAAATGTTGTTTAGTCACGCTTAGGACTTCGGTAAGATAATGCCGCAATAAAGGAATAACACATCATGTTAGCAGAGGTTTATGCAGCTAATATAATCCCAAACATCTTTGTTATTCTTGATTTGTTTGTTTTGTGTCTCACATCTCCGTGCTGGCTTTTTCCAGAAAAGGGTTGCTGTGTCCATACTATCGTTTTTTTCAGAATTTTTTGAACTGAACTATTTTTTATTCTTCCACTAAACCGATCAGTTATCTCAGTTGTGTAAATGATTAAAGCCAGGTCTTCGAATATCAGAATCAATATTCATATCTACAAAACTTACAACAACGCGATACGGTAAACTGGCTATGCAGTTTAGACAAAGCTTAAGAAAATTATTGCCAATTGTAACGGAATACCCATAAAGCTACAAATGTCTTTGAAACAGTGTGCTCGTTTGCGATCGTTAAAATACAGCAGTGGTATTGACCAACTGGAACAGATTTGTAGTCGACTGTTAATTCACATGTGATGGCAAACATCCACATTGTTTATCAACAAGGTTCCACCTCTGACTTAGAAAGCTTTCTCGACCAAGCAAGTCTGTTACACATATGAAGTCATTTGAGCAAGGCATAATTCAAAAAATGAGTAAGACTGATTACGAGAGATCGTGGATCAAATATACATAGAAATAAGTCTAGAACACGTCTGAATTGCGGAGTACGGTGGATCAGGTGTAGGTAGAAAGCAAGACAGAAGTGAACTTGACACGACCAGTCAAAAGCCAGTGAACTGAATCTGAGAGCTGGAAGCAGGAATTATGACCCTGATTCACTGAAACTGTCAGTCAATTCGATCGCTATCATAAGTCTGTCTGACCTGAAAATCACCTTTAGTCACGTGCTGGAGATTTGAAGCCATCAGCAGATTGTGGTGTCAACCGTCTGTGTATAGTTCTGCACCGTCATCTAACTACATCGACGACTTTCAGAACAACGTTTGTTCATATGTATCTAACACGCGAGTGACGACTGCGAAACCGCTGATCATGATCCAACAATCAGGTTCACTTCGTAGTAACGTTCTAATGTTTTTTCTTTGCCAAGTCATCTTAGGTAAATTTTCTCATGAGGGCTGTTTGTTATGAATCTATGATCATGCCTCCTGGTTAATTTTACTCAACGACTACTAGATTTCCCCGTAGACTGAGGTCCTTATGGGGTGCTACGATTGTACGTAATATGGTTTTTTTTTGAAGAACATGATGGATCTCTACGTCTTTGAAACCCTACGAAGAGTGCTTGACCACTAACAAGTCTTTCAAACGGCATCGCAATATCTTCAGAATATTTGACAAAAATACCGGTTCGGGTTTATAATGGAATAATGCTATGTGTGTTCTGTATCCAGATACTCACGTAGATTGGCCAATCAATGGTGTGAAGGCTGGAAGCGTATTTGTCATTCTGAACCACCACACCTCCAATGCACTGGATTAAATGAAAGGACGAAAAGAATATTACCCTGAATGTATTAGAAGCATCACACAAAATGCATGTGTTTCACTGTATGGGGTCAAGACGAGATCAAAAATCTGCATTCTTCGAAGACAACGTACTCAACTCATCCACACGTACCATCGTCATTATAATCATAATGGTCAGAGTTATTAACAACATCCTTGTCACCATTATCTTCTTTGCTTGTGTAATTTCTAAATAGGAATATTCTAGAAACTTACAGTTATATACCCTGTATTTATTAATAAAGGTCCAAGACTAGTAATTATCTTTTCTTAGTTACTGTTTGACCGAATTATGAATACATAATTTGGCAGTGAGTATAGTATATTGATTATGTGCAGTTTGAGGCTCGCGGTAATTTTTCAACTGTTTGTGAAGAAACTTTCCAGTGTTTAGAATTCAACATATGTAACAACAAATACAATCTATCCGTAAAAATTTTAATGTAACACCATATAACCAACGACTACTCACTTGATTGAGGTTAAAATTTGAGAATTCCCTCCACAGTTCGCCGATGTCATGGTTTATGAGCATGTCAGTGTCCATCAATAAGACCTTATACGTATGAACAAAATAATGGGAAGTTTGTGACAGTCAGTCATCTAAGATTATTGCAGAAAACGTGTTGTGAATTGAAGAGAGAATTTAGTAAAAATACCAATCGTTTTACGTAACCAACAAGAGCAACTAACATAACAAGTAATGTGGTTGGAATGTGGTGGTTTGTTTATCACAGCTATAGACGAAATCTAGTTATACGATAGAAACTCTCAACAAACCACAGTTTACGGCTGAAATGAATTTTTTTCATCCTGACTTCTATCAAAAATTGGTTGGTGAGATGTTTTAGGTTTACTCACAAGACGAGTTCATTCATATTCTACACAGTTTCCACCGGAAAGTCATCTAACTGATGCCATGGCGAACTGGTTCCAAAAGTGTATAACAAAAGCATAGCATGTGGGTATCTGCCTCATACAACTCCGTCGTTTGTACACAAAAATTATCAGACGAACTGAATAATGAGGATTTTACTACGGCAGTACTAACCGATGGGAGGAGGTTCTTCTAAATTTGTCCGTGTTGTGGCACGATTTTAAACGAAAAAACCAACAACAACATTGGGCGAAGTGGTTATTTTTCTAAAAAGGTTGTATTCAACAAGTTATTGATCTGTCTCGGGGGTTCATCAAGTTGGATCGCACCTTCTGTGTAACCTCGAAACTAAGGTTTATGAACAGAATCACTTGCGCAATATTCAAAAGTTTCCTCAGAATCCTTACTATACATTAAGACACAAGGGAGAAATACCGGCATTTTTATAAAATTCACAACATGGAAAGTATACTACAGTTCAATAAATTGTGTAACTGTTTTCCTTACTTTGCTCAATTCTCCGTCAAGGATCTCTGGTACGGCAATCTTGACTAGCGCAGGTACACCGGCTGTATGGACATCAGGAATGGCCTGAACATAGCGCTACAAATGGATTGAAAAATAAGCCAAATGGATAGTGTGTATCTTAGCTCAAGAGATCTGAGTGTTTTGAATTGTCCTTAGTAACAGGAAAATATCAAGTGAATTTCCTTAGCATTTTGCGTCCACAACGAAACCAAAACACATCAACTCGTGCATTAGGAGTTTTGCAACAGACAGCTGTAAAAATAAGCAGAAAGGTTTAAGTGTGGTCTTGTTAAACTAAATTCCAGGTTGGAGTTAGAAAAATGTCCGCAAAAGAAAAACTCAACATATATACAAAAGTTATTTTTATGTGATACAAAGGCGGTCATAAGGCGATAATGAGTGAACATGTACAGTCGGTTCAGTGAGGCCAGTTGTTTCAACTCAGCCAACTGCTCCGGATCACAGAGTCATCAATTCGAAAGATAAGGAGCGATTTTCTTTTGTATCTAATTTCAACAAGCACTATTATGAGAAATCTCCGGTTGGTCGTGTGAAATCTGGTCATGCATTTTGCGAGCGTAATGAAGTAGTGATTAGTATATTCACCTCACAGTCACCGTTTATACACCGCTGAACAGTCTCAGTAGTGTTAAGCTTTGAAAGAGGTTGATTAGAAATTCTATCAGAACGCAAAGACTGCAATCATATTTGTGTAGAGTACATCTTGTAACGATCGAGGTCCATCGGGCCTAATCACTAACGCCACAGTTTCCGTATGATATATTGCCATAAACATGCAATACTTGGGAAAATGGCAATTACGAGAAAAAAATGATCGTCTCCAATACACTATGATCCTAGGGTAACTGGAAAACAAGATGTAACTACAGTGATGCCGCAACATTTTTATACTGCAATTATTTCGGAAACGAACAGTGAGATAACCTTCAGTCAGACGTAAACAATTGATGGCCTGTATAACGATGGAGAGACTTTTATTGCCGATTATCTCTAACGTATGCATCAATCAAGTAATACTGTAAAACTCCCAGTCAATTCAACCGTGATTACATTGTTGGGAAATGCGTTCCAGTGTGGACAGACCATAACTGTAAAGCAGTTCTGTCTACAAAGTGACCTGTTTGCTCCACTACACCATTTAAACGAGTGACTCTATAAAGGTTCTTCCTTGTCTGGTGAGAGATATGCTAGTGGATGATCAATGGTGTGGAGTATTTTGTGGGTAAGAAATAAATTCTCTCTAAGGTGTCTGTGGTTAGTTGAGAATTGACCTAATTTTGTCAGTAGTTCTTGGTAGGGATTTCATCAGCCCCATAATTCTTCTGGTAGCCCATCTCTCAACACTTTTAATAAGTGCCAAATCTTTCATAGGGTAAAGACGATAGGTCTGTGTGTTCGTTTTACGATGTGGTTGGATATTGTAGGCGAATATAGTGAGAAACACCTTAGGGTGGAATATTCCACAATTTTGTGCAGCATATTTGTGACAGTCCAATTTGTAATCAAATTCAAACTGTCTGACAGTACGGTTCCTAGGTCTGTCTTGCACGTTGACACGACCAGCATTGGGCCGCCAAGATACTAGTCACCTTACTCTGGATGGCAAACGTGCATGATTTTACACCGGTTGACATTGAATAGGAAGATATTTTTTACTCATACAAACTCAGCGCATAATCCTGTGGAGAAATAAGCCAGTTTGCAATACGGTTACCCACTGGCTAGCTTACAGGTCTGAACCCATCTGGAAACTTTAATGCTTGTTGCTCCGAAGATTCTTTTGAACCAACAAGAAAAAGAGGACCTGTCGACGAGGCCACAAATCATTTAGTCGGCGACGTTGAATCTTTTCTCGTAAATAATCGGTTCTGTGAGAAACTGGAGACTTTATGCAGTTGCATTTTGCTCTGCAACTGTTTACCTTCATGTTCATCAGACTGCACAGAATGATATAAGCTATGTTAACAGCATATGATGAAGGTATATACAATACGATCCGCAGTAGGCCCTTAGACGGTTCTGTGAACCATAACCTCTTTTTATCACTGGCTGTAACGAGTGCTTGCCCACTGACCTCATCTTCCTGTCAATAGTTTGGACAATGTTCTTTATGTTTCCATTAGAATTGTTTTGTTTTAAATGGTCATGGTATAAGGCGCTGTTTACCATCTTGTATGAATGTCCAGGGTCAATATGAATGAAGTATGGTGCGTACTGGGATCGATAACTTCGAGGTTTGCAATTTATTTTATCAAGATACACGAAAAAAGAGAACTCGGTGCTTGAAACTAGTATAAAAAGTATTTTAACTGTTTTTAATGTACTTCGGCGAGTTAGTGCACCAAAATAGTGCGCCATGAGATGGAAGGCGGAACAGACAGCTGAGGATGAGGATTGTTTGAACCTAACTTATACATAAGCCGACATATTGCTTGAGAGGATGAATTCATCTTCGAATGAGTAATTACGAATTATGGGGGCATTTCGCAATTAACCTTCAAGGGGAGCATGGATTTCGGTGAATTGATTAACGCATTTTCACATTTTGCCACAATACCTTCACTACTGCTGAATGAACAGTAATATGCAATTTTGTTTTCGAAATGAACGCCGTGTTATCTTTTTTTAAAGACAGGATATATAAGGGCGGCGGGAAAGCGGGGAAAAACACTGGTGAGACATTCGTGAAATAATTGTTGGTGCCATTATTATCCCTTTGAAAGAAAATGCCGCTTTCCTTCCTCCTACAAAATACATTTTATGGTTTCTTTTCTTTCTTTTCTTATGAAAGTCAGTTAGCTGAGTCCGTTTCTGTCTTAATTGAGAAATGAAACAACCTTTTGAGAGTCACGGTAAAGATATCGATGCCAATCGGTTTATTAACTCAAGAGTTTAAAAGTGCACTTGAACCACTGTTACATTCTAAATCCGATTGGCAAATGATAGGGCATCATGTAGTAAAAAGGCCTCCAATAATGCACAATATTCATTGTCCAACACGCTAGTTACCATGCCACACGTGCGCTTGAGATTTTGAATCACAATTCCAGTCCACAACAACCCCCGGTTTCCGCTCACACGTCGTGTGCACTTCTACTCGGTTTAGGTGTGTGATTTATACCTTCTATCCGGGGGTTTTCCGCCTGCTACTCCTCGTCCGTTGATCCGATTTCATTGAGCGATGGCTTGTCCGATCGGTCGTGCTGTCCTCCATGCATCCACTGTGGGCTTTGACCGTATTCCACAGCCGTGTTGAGATATTCCTGAGAGTGTTGGAATAATCACGCCTGCAATTTGGTTATCCATCCTATTTTGGGTGCCACGTCTCGTCCGTTAGTCCGACCTGGTCGACCGACGACTCATCCGGTCGCACACGCCGTCCTTCATCCGCTCGCTGTGGATTTTTGAACACACCTCCCCTTATGTTGAGGTATTCCGCCGAGAGTTGGAATGCTTACACTTCCTGCCTGACGGTCCACCACAATCAGAGTTGATCAACGACTGCTATGTTATGGTCAGGAAATATAACGTTCATAGTGTTGAGGTTTCTAGCAGTTTGTTCTGTTTCACCCAGGATATCTACCTTACCTAGTTGGAACAAGTTAGTTTAACATGATGCAATGGATGTTAATTATACTGCCAAGCGTTTGAATAACATCGTAATAGGTCTGTAATAATGTGGCTAAAGGCACTGTAATGAACAATGACACTCAGTGAGGCGTGAACAGTAGAAGCAACTGTTATTGATCTTGCTCTATCGCAGGTCATTTTGCAAAATTTTACTTTCAATGGTGTCCATACGTGGTTTAAGAAAGTTGTCACTTTAATAGCATATTTTCACAGTGACGTTTAAAAGTATAGCAATAATTCCAGTGTCAACCTGTTGAAGAAGCAATTAATTGTCCGTTAGTAGGACTTCAGTAGTGTTGTCTGAATAATTAAGCGGCAGGAGAAACTATGTACCTTGGTTCCACATTTTTCGTCAAACTCTCTGAAAATATTAACAGTTTCAGTAGACTAAATGCAGAAGAAGACACCAGTAATTAACACATTAGTGGGTGGTCTGTTCATGTTGAATTAGCTATAAATGGATTTTATCGTTTCTCTATACGTTGAAGATAGAAAACCGCAGCCACAGACTGTTTGGCTTCTTTGTTTCAGTAGTTCATCCTCCAGTAAAATGAAGAAGTAGACGAAAATATAGTTAGCTCGGTAATAACCGAACGAATGGGCAGAGTGATCCCATTTATGGTATAGATGTTATTGTCTTAAAAATGTTCCAGTCTAACGTGCGGATTTTTGAGTACTTCTGCAACTGAGACGAAACGAACCGAAAGGTTCTAATCATCAGTATATTTCCTTTAAATATAAAGTCAGTTTTTGAACCTATACACTCAACCGTTACTATAACTGAAACAGTTATTTAACTCCGACACGGAGTTCTAGAGTTTTCATATAGGTCTCAACATTAACGCTTCGGTTTATTTAACATTCTCCTTCAGATAGTGTTCAGTGACTGGCATATTTCCAGAACGCCAATGAACAAACCATTGACAGAATACATTCTGTAGTTTGCGGAACTATTGATCATAGATCTGGAACAAGATGGTGATAGTGACATACCTGAAGGCGCAAACCATTTGCAGAAATGCCGGGTTTAGAGGCAGATCTACTTACACGTTTGAGTAGATTTGCAAAACGTTTTTAGTGTTGTTTACACAAACATTTTATTTTCACTTTCTGAATACACGCAAGTTGCAATGAATGCATAATTACATGCATATATTGTATGCTGTATACATGATATATAGCGCATATATGTCACAAACAGGTATGCAATATAACACAAATATTCATGAAACGCATGTAATATTCATTGTGTATTAGTAAATATAGTATAAGCACTATGCATTCATGAACATATAGTGAGGTTACAGGTTTGATTACACTGGCTTTACACTATTCTGTTCATATCACATACATTCTGTTTTCATGTACATTGTTCTGTGCATGTGACATATTTCATCATGTATACCATATTATTATGTTTCTTAGTAGTGATACCATTAAAGCGCAAGAAAGTTGTTCAGTATATGCATATCTACGTCACATTATGTAGTTTCAACACTTTTTAATCAACCTACGGAAATCATCCAGTAGAATAGCCATAAAACCCGGTGGGTCCACGTTTTTCTCACATGCTATCGCTTACAGAACATCACAGGTGGTTGTTAGCGAAATCTTAAATTGCATTGTAAGTTTTTTCATGCTCTTATCTGGTTGGTTTCTGACACACAAGCTTTGTGTTTTCCCTAACATGCTAGCCATTCTCACTTACTCATACACAATGGCTCATATTTCTAAATTAGTGCGCGTGTATTGGTGAACACGCTGATCGAATATAAGGGAGCCATTTCATTCAATAGTTTTGCGATCTTGCTTAAAATGAACAAAACAACCACCAGCATTGTCATGTTAGTGATATTTCTACGGGATGGGGTCACTGTTGTGCTAGCACGATAACACTACATACGTCTTTATATATCTCTATCCCATCGTCAGTGTTTTTCTACAACGCATAAGGTCGAAGTGGGGGTGAGACCGAAAACAGCCGAATAACTGATCGACTAGTTCATCAGTGAGAACGTCATTGAGAGCACACCTGCATATGCGACGGCGTAACCAACAAGCCACTTATGCCAACTTCCAGAAAGAAATCAGTGGATTACTATTAACACATGCAGCAGATAATTCGCCAAATGTGTCTAATTTAAAGTGTACGTGACACGACAAGTATATTTTGTTTCACTCCATTAGACTTCAAACTGTGCTGAACATCCGCATTCACTTCAGTGTTTAGGTGTTTAGAGTTTTGAGCGAAACATTCATGCCGCTGAATTAGGAATAATTGTGAAAACTTCACGAAGACCTCAGATGGAGATGTTACATTCAGCTAATAGGTTAACTAGCGCTGAATCGATGGGTGGAACGTGAGTTAAGTAATAACAATAAGAACCTCGGTTTGTTACGCGAGGACATTTTAGATAAACAACAAGGCAGGTGGACAAAAATCAAGGCGTAATTTGTAGATACATGGTTTTGTATAGAAAGAAAGCGAATCAACGGTTAATACATTTCTGTCACTATTCACACCGACAATCAGCGGCTGTCAGAATATTCAAAGGTATAGAGTAACTGTTTGTTCAGAAAATAAATGAAATGAAATGTAAAAAATAGACGCATGGCGTATCAGCGAGACGAATCGGCGTATCGTTACAAGTGAAAACCAAAGTCTAAACAACAACAAAATGAGTAAGTGGTAAAACACAAGCACCGACGCGTCGGGATCTCGTCTACGAGAGTGTGTTCTGAAGGTGACTGAGAAAATTGTGACACCGGTTGACTCCTGCTCATCTGGCAAGTAAGTAAGGATGTGATGGTTCCAGTCACTTCTGTTACAGTCAGTCTAAGCAGACTCTGACGGGAAGTCGTCTTGTCTAGATAGTTGTCTATCCACATGAAACTCAAGATTAGATTGCCGTTTCTTGCTCAAGAAGAGGAGGTAAGCTTGTTGTTGACCACGTGTACGTTAACGTTAGGTATTTTCCATTGACTGTCGTCTGTTTCTTTCGGTTAGAGAATATATTCAGCCCTAAGCCTCTCTTCGTAGTGCGCCGTATACATTACGGATTCAAGTAAGAAGCTCCTATGCCGCCTTCCTCATGACTTGGCCCATTGGAGTGGTGAGTCGTGCTGTAGATTCAAAGACGAAAACCTACTGTGGCACCGTCTGCTTCTTCTTTGCCATAAATACACGACTTACCGAGTTATCTGTCACAAATGTTGTTGGGTAATTCACGTGTTCAGCTGCATTCAGTTTAAAGGCATCCACAGCACAGTCGGAATAGTTTTGACGACGGTTGGGCATGTCTTCATGTTTAACGGCTCTGGACGGGAAGTGAGAGAACCTTGGTCGTTTTAAGGCGCCAAGTTTGTGTGCCAACGGCGTCGAGGGGCAAGTCATGGAGGAGTAGTACGAACGATAGAGGGCTCAGGATGCGCACGTACGAAAAGCCGTCATGCCATGAAATTCAGTCTGTTAACTAACCGTCGACTATTACTACGATTCAACGTCCGCTGAATATTCCCCGAGCCTCCTAGCCAGATGTTACACGATGATACGATTGTTAAGGCTCCGTAACAAGATTAATCGAGCGATTCTGTCGGAAGATTAAAAAAGTCTGCAGCAATCAAGAATATTGCACCAGCTACCTGAGTCCAGAATTCACTAGTGCAAAGCACAAACGAAACTAGTAAGCTCGCATAGATTGAGTTTGAATTGATCGTCACATCAACGTCGTGCACAAATAATTCGACCCAATGGCCAGTCAGTCGAACAAGGAGAACAATTGTGTTTAAGCAACTGCTGGGTGTTACGCAATACATCTTTAACTATATCTGCCTGGTCTTCTGACTGTAAGTTACACTAGTAGTTAGTAAGTTTGTGAAACGAGCATTTTTCAAAAAATCCATATCATTCTTGATCAGGAATTCACTATGCAGACGCTTGTAATCTGAGGGAATCGTCTGGCCAGTTTTAATACTCTGGCTGTTGCCAAAGTCATATGTATTGGTTATCAGCCTGCCTAATCATCGGTGTACTCACCAGTGAAAACGAAAACGATTGTAATAAATGATTGAAAGTTCTGTCAGAGATTCATTTAACGGAACGGCTTACCTGACGGAAGCTTTTCTAATTATCCTGTCAATTATAACCTTGTGAATCAGCAGATTTCGAATGTTAGCTCAGTGAACACTCTAATTGAGGCACTGGACCAAAATGTTATCAGTTTCTCTAAGTGAATCATTTATTCCACCAACCGTTCTCAATTGGAAGTACCTAACTTATAAATTTTATCTTTGTTATAACACTATGAAATGGCCTTGGGTTCACCGTCAACCTAAGGGCAAAATCTCACCGGAAAGTGAACTGACCGCTCCGATTAGAGATGTCGTACACTTCTGCCAAGTAGCTGAGTCTTCATTCTCCGTAGGTCCAGGTATTTATGCAGATGTAACGCTCGTCTGATTCTGGACCGACGAAAATAACTATTTTAGGACCACATTTGACATGAAACTGTTAAAGTTAGTTCAATCAGCTTCGTACATTCGTAGAGTACACATTAGTTCTTCTACAAGAATATCACTAATTTGGTGAATGTCTTGTGAAGTTCTTTTGATATATGATTAATTTGTATTTCCGCCCATTTTGCCTGTTGTCAGTATAAATATTCCAACAGATTGATCACTTGCCATGTTGTATGGTAAATTTTTAAAGAAACACTTATCAACCATTCTTAAAATTAAAAAATTTTTGTAAGCCTTCGAGAAGCAAAACGGAAGCTTTCAGTGGTCATATTCGCGTTCGTTACCAGTCGCATAAAAATATTTTTTTGGCAGTGAAAGAGAGTACGTTCTAACGTATTTATTATATTGATCCGTAGACAAACGGGATCTTCAATGTACATCGGGGGATTGCCAGTGAATTCAAATTTTACCTATGTATTTTGGGATTTTTTGTGCCCCTACAGAAAGGGTCTTGCAAATAAGTTCCACATCTCTAATTCTGCATAACTCAACAAAATGTGCACTAAACATACTGAGCAAAAGAATGACAGGATTTTATCTGTTGATGTCCTTTTTCCAAAAGTACCCAACTAACTAGAACCTCCGTTAAGGGATGAAATTATCACACTGACGGGACCTTTCCACACCTGTGTACCTTACTGAGAAACAACCAGCTACGGTCTTCTTGGATTAAGTTTTTCTTCTTGAATTACATACGTCCGAAGAAATATTCACTTTCGTTTCTACGCAGTTCATAAAATTTGTACTGATGCTTGCGAGTCCACTGAATTCTTTTACGAGCATTTAACGGTATGGCAGAATACATTTATGTTCCTTACTCTCCAAAAGTCGAGTTTAGATTCAGTAGTTAGTAGTTAATTCAGGATTTCTTTTTTAAAGCAGACCGTGCCGGATATCAATCTGTTAAAGCCTGACTACAGTTATTACCCTATCAATAAGAAACATCTCAGCACAAAATCTTGAACCACTCGGGAGTTCTTTGTAACAAACGGACATGGCATTAAAACTTACCGCCGCTAAATCATAATCGTAGAAAATAAACGACACATCTTCAATAGGCCATCTGGCAAATGCACCGGTCACAAAGTCACGTTCATCAGGGTCAGCAATCAGATGAAACTGTAGCGGATAATACGGTGTTGCCTCCCGTTTGTGACAAACATAGTTCCACGGTCCAGTGATGTTCAGCGAACACATTGTAGAACTATCATTGAATCGCCCTTGATAGTACAGAATATTTTTCACAAGCGTTGTGAACCGCACCTTGTTCTGCACTCCAGAAAGGATGATGGCAATGTGGATAACCTGGTCTTCTTTGTTTCGCTAAATGAGGAAAATAGATGACCAATAATCATTTTGTGTTTCGCTTCGCAGAGTTATGGACTGCCTAGAGGCCTAAGGATTACATGTGTCAGTTGAAAGAGTTAATACTTAGAAGGCATGTTAATGAATTGCTGGTGCAAGGTCACCCGAATTGCAGTACACCACGAATGTCCATTGTGACTTTGAATGGTAAGACATATGCCAACATTTGTTTCCGATAAGCAAACTTCCAAGCTGGCACGTACGCTAAATGTGTCAGTGTATTGCAACCGGTCAGGCGACGCTACAGAAATAACCATTACAGCTTCCGGAATGTGTTGACAATCTTACACGTAGTTTGCCGTCCTGTTTGGCTGAACCCCGATCTGGCTTGCTTAGTCCTGGTTTGGCGTGAACAAAATGTTCCAACTAATTGCGTCGACAGAAAAGTAAAAGTGTTAACTGTAACGATTGTCCAGAAAAATAGTTCAATGGTTAACCGACCGGACAAAATCTCAACATGCCTAAGAGCGACGACACTGGGTAGGTTGAATAATATTTTTCGCGTGATTACGTCATTGATACTGTAAAGTCTTTTATAGCCCAACAGTTTTTAAAAGCGTCTGTTTGGATCAGACAGTCAAGTGAATGGTTACGGACTGACCGTCTTGAACATCCAGTATATAATTCAAGACGAAACTAGTTTAATAAGTGGTTACATCCTTACATTTGTACGCATGTATTTTGAAAGAAAAAGCCGGTGATCGATTACAAGCTACTCATTTGTCGCTACAAGTCATAACGTGTCCTGAATTTATCACTCATGTTCACTTCTCGTGCTCACCTCTCGTTAACCATGTTCACATAATTGTGCCTTGAATATCAGTTGCTTTTCCTCAGCTGAAAAGAGAGACAAGTACATAATTCTTCAACAAGGTGGTAGAGACCTGAGCGGGACATAAGAGAATGTGGTCGAGTCGCACGTGGAGCGCGTTCTCGAGTAGTGCTTGCACTACTCTCTGTGGTTCTCACAATAGACCACTTAATGTGCTATTTAAGTGTAATGATTGGGTTCATCAATGATACTGTACATTCTGAAGGTCACAGATCTACTGAACAACATGAGACGTGACTGCAATATATGCTTTAGAATCAAGCAACCATACATTATTACAGTCCTATTTCGAGCTGATTATCTGTCCTCATTGCAAACTGGTTTATTCAACCTAAACATTAATTTTAGCATACTTAAGTTTGAGTGGCAAATTTTCCAGATGACGAAACCTTCGGTATTTAGAATGAATGAAGTGAAAGCGATTTTTTAAACAGTACTGGTGATAGTATCCTACATGCAAGGTCGAGTTGTAGCGTTACGTAATTAATTTGTTCTCGACATATTCATGAACAACTGATTTGAAGTCAGTCCATCCAACTTCCGCTTTATCATCCTCGCGTCACCATCAATGATGACGTGCTGGAGTTAGAAAAGATCACAGACACAAAAGTTGAACAAACTTCGTTTAAACGCACTGAAAATAACAGCTTTAGGTGGGAATTTACAAGAGAACAGGACTGTGCAGTAGACCATATTAGGGAGCTTTGTAGTGATGGCGCTATTTGTGGACATTGTCAATCCGTTTTCGATCATAGTAGAACACATGTTTGTCTGTGTTTGGTGTTCGCTCACAAAATGTAAATCTACAACGACGCTGCTCGTACTTTTGAACTCTTTTGACAGAGGGAATACATAATTGCATAACCAAGTTGGACTCAACAAAGTGAAACCTTGTAGCTGCCACTCACTGAAACGTTAGTGTTAAGAGGTTGGATTGAGGAAAATTGTATAAAACCCATCTGAGTTAGTCGTAGAATTCTGGTGAACTTCCAGTCGTCTGGATTTAGACACACCACTGATTGACACAATAAAAATGTCGGATAGGAGTCTGTATGATCGCAGTAGGTCTTCGTTCAGTCGAACCTCACTTGTTAACATTGAAGTTCGGATCTTAGTAATCAGTGATCACGTATTTGACGAAAAATCTGAATGAACAAGTTTTGGTATGATGCAGTTGCAAGTTTAACACAGCTATGATGATAACGTATGATCGTAGAATATCCAACAATCGTCATACTTCGTGCTGAAGCTGACATTCATCAAACTGTCCAGATCATGAACTTGGCCGGCTTAAAACTTTTACAAGTTATCTAGATAACAGTGAAGAGAATTCTTCATTAACAGTACATATCTTAGTGGAACTTCCGGTTTCTTCATAAACTGGACTTTATTCAGTTGGTTCCGAGACAGGTAAAATGTTTTGCTATCTATTACAGTAGAAACCAAAACATCTGCGATACATCATTTAATCTATCGTTATATTCTAAAAGGTTGGTCATACAGAACCTACCACCATCTTGCCATGAAGGTCACACAGATCGATTATAATTACTTTTTAATATTTTCTTTCTCGCTGTTCGTCTCCTGTAGAATGCAACCAACATTTTCTCCTTTTCGCCAAGGGATTAAAGCATATAATTCGTTTGCGTATCTTGCTCTCCGATGGTTGGTTGTTCAATCCAACCGATAACCTCATTATTATGATCTCCTAGATAAGTCAGAATCTCCGGTTTCATTTATACTGCTAGATCTTATATCAGACTGTTGATGACTGGTCGGGGAATCGGTTAATTTCAAGTTAAACATCACTCACATGTGATTGCAGACTTTGAATTTAAATATACATTCCAGCCGGTCACTTTCGAAAAGAAGCATTAGACTCGAGTTTCACTGTCACTAGAACTCGTCAATAACATACATCTTTGCCACAGCCGGGACTAGAACACTGGGCACGCTTCACGAGGCAACTGTGCTGATCACAACACCAATGACCTCACATTAGACACGACTGAATTATCCTCCATGAACTCTCAACCACTTTACTTTGTGATGAAACATCGGATTGTCTGATCCTCCCGAGAAAAAAACTATTATTGTCCGTTTACTTCAGTCGATTACCCTGCTACTAGGACTTCAGTGATAGGACAAAACATCCGGTTTCATTAAACCTGCCCGGAGGTATTTTGGGTTGCAAATGAGTCGTCGGAGATTTGATTAATTTCAAGTTGAACATCGTCCACACTGTACCTCAGGTTTCGCATCTTTTGAAAAGAAGAACTAGGCAGATACTGTGTATTCTATCGAGACGATTGGACAAACTGATCACCAATTACAGACGGATGCTGTCAAACTTTAGATAGGATAGCTCGGTCGAGCCTAATTCAAGGTCACTGATGCAGCGGTTAACACGATCACCTCAAGAATAAGTGGCCGAAGTTCTAGTCCCGGCTTTCGCAAGAATCTCCACCATCAACGAGCACTAAAAAGGGCGAAACTTGAGTCTAGTGGTTCTTTTCACAAGATGCTGGGGGGAAGGATCATCTGCGTGCGAAAACTGCAATCGAATGTGAGTTATGCTCAACTTGGAATCAACCTTTTTTCCAGTAGTTTTCACCGTTAATTTTGATCAGTCCGTTTCGAATGCAAAGCACCGTATGACAACTTCGTCAAATGGATGGTGCACCTATGTTCTGTAAGTTGCAACTCACAATTGTCTTATAACAAGTACATTACATTCGCAAACACAAATCGACCATTTTGTCAGTCATAACTACCCTGGATACTGGCGGAGTGCGGTTGTTACGGGAATTTTTAACAAACAAGCTGCCTGTACACCAAACATTCTGAATGTGGATGCAAAAATATAATTGAATCTCATAGTTTCTCACTCAGAACCCAAGAAAATTCTTTATTCTTGTGTATAGTGGGTCACTATCCACTCTTGATGCATTCGCCTACATAATTCATGCAGATTTAACGTCTCCAGACGAGAACCGTTAAGATTCAGAACTGTGTTTGCTAAATTGTGGTTGTGTTTTTAACAGTCTTAAAACAGGCCTGTTGCTGAAGCCTTTTGCAGATGCCCATTTTACTTGCCTGGAATAGCAAACTTCCACCGTAAAACCTAAATCAGTGTTTCTACAGAACACATCTTTCAGTTATTCATTTTTTGCCTGAAAGGTCTGTCTTATTTTTCGAAGTGTCCCTTTCCGACCAAGTTGATGATAATCTAGTTGGAAGTATGTAACTCAACGATAACGTCTGTTAGTTTTCTTAAAATTAACGAATGTAACTGGTCATCTAATCTGTTGTTCATGCCATCCCCATTAATAATACGAAACCGCCAGTAGCTTTGTATTAATCCAGAATGTATCCCCAGTTCACAAAAAGGACGAAATAAAGAAAGACTGTTTACAATCTCACATGATAAAAACAATCCATATAACATTTATGTGCAGTTTATTAGTATAAGCTTTGGTTTACGTTGAGCAAATCACATTTCCACAAATCAAGCCACTTGTTACTAGTCGGTAGGGGGCTACGATAAGTTGATCACCGGCAAAAAGAAGTAAGAATCCCATATATAAGTCATATGTCTTCACAGATGAACTCGAACCGGACATGCAGCTTGAAGTGAAACAAACCTCTCTGTAACCAAATTTGATATAGAAAGGACCCCTGGGTTTCAAGCAGCTGTGAGCAGATGTTTGATTGACTGGTACGTTTATAACTGGCAAATTTGTCTTTAATGAACCTGTGCACGTGCTGCTGAAACTTCTATCTCTGATGGTCTCCGCGAGCTCGACCTTGTCACGAAAGCTACTTGTCATATAAGCTGCTGAAGACCAGGGCCTCAGACTCAGTCAAGCATTCTGCGATTGCACGACGAAGTGAATTACTTATTGAGCAGCTTTTATACGGATTTTGGTTACCCATTACATTGTGGAATCGGGGTTTAATGATTCGAGACGATCGAATGAACCAATTGTGAATAGACCTTGCTCTTTTAAACGCAATTGATTGTTGACTAGCCTGTCCCATACTGTCCGTCATGTGATTAAATTTGGTCACATCTATGAAGATTTGTAACGACTTGACAATACTATTCATTACTACTACTGTACAAGAGACGGTTTCAAGATATCGCTCTATTAAGCTTCTGAACCATATAGTTTTAAATAGTATTGTCCGATGATTTCAGCCTTTCTAATAAGAGAATACAAGGTGACTCGGAGTTATATTTAGCAGCTAAAAATCGGATACCAGTTAGTCCACGCGATCCGACTCATACAAAGACTACTTACAGCTGCGTTCATTTATGTGTGTCGGTCAAAATCACGGGAAGGACATTCAAGACAACTTCAGACAAAATCGCACCACAGTTTGTGTTTCGCTGTCTTCCACATTCATGAGATGACTAATTAATTTTTCATATAGATTGAACATCACCCACAATTGATCGCAGATGTCACATTACCATAGACTTTCCAGTCGGCCCATTTCGAACAGTAGATGCACTAGACTCCAGTTTCGCTCTAATTAGAGCTCGTCAGTAGTGCATATCATCGCCACTGCAGCCGGGACTTGAACCACGAACACGCTGTTCATGAGGCAACCGTGTTAACCACTGCGCCATTGACCTCACGTTAGGTACTACCGAATTATCATATGTGAACGCTCAACCACTTTCGCTCGTGAGTAGTGATCAGGTTGCCCGATCATCTCGAAATGAAGACACAGTTACTGTCTGTTAACTCCAATCGATGACCCCTCGACCAGGACTTCTCTCCAAATTGTAATCATAGAAAATCAAAATCCCCTACTAATCATCTGTAATCAAATACCGCTCAACAAGTCAACAAACTCATGATGCTCACCTCACTGGAATGTGAATTGCAGTAAAGCGGTCCAGTACTGCCATGATACGTGCAACAGATGGATTACCTACTGGTCTTTACAATCGTTTACAGGGAATATTGACCAGAAATAAATCTAAGTTGAAATGGGCTTTCCAAACAAAGTTACTGCTGGATATTCGAAACCAGTAAAGTCTGGACGTACACAAACAATTGTTTATCAACCTCGAAATGAATGAGCAGTGCAGATAAAGCATATTCGCGTTTTCGTCAGAAGTAATTTCACTTTTGCTTCGAACTTTGGACGATTATATGAGCAAAGAAATTACTCTGCAAATTTGAGCATCTAGTCTGCATATGGATTTGAATCTCTGTCGCCCAGCTGTTTGCTGATAGTCAATGTGTCATACACTTACTTCAAGTAATTCGGAGCCGTTCATTTTTCACATTATCATCAGTTTTCGATTCTCATTTCTTTTGGAAATACGTGAAAGACTGAAACATTGTTTAGGATAAGTTTACAGTTAAGAATAAGCACAAAATTCAAAACTGTTGTGATACGATTCTAAGGCAACTTTTGTCACGAGCATTCACTTTGGTCATCAAAGTAAATTAGGCAAATCAAAGGTAGTGTTGTGAACCAAGAACTCGGAGGGCACAATGGGTTGGGTATTGGGAAATCAACACATGAAGTAACCACAACAACGAAACACACTCGTTTGCATAAAAAAATGATCGAGGGACCTCACGGCTGACAATGCTCACTCCAAGTATGGAGAGCAAACCACTTCATACTAAATTGCACTCCGATGTTTCCTGTATTCTCCCGCCGTTACTTCAATATCCAAGTACGTGTTACTTGTGGTAAGTTTGAAAAAATTGTCTCATGGTCCTTATGAAATCGATTAAGACTTATCGTCAGCTGAACTTCACTCACCACTACTCACTGCATTCGCGTTCATCTATGCCTCCCGAATGGCTAATGTTCAAATGACGTTTAGTTGGCTTATTCAATTTGCTGGGAGTTTCTAAGCAAGAGTTACTAAAACGGTTATTGATTCTTCTTTCGAGGTTAACAAACAACAATAGCTCCATTTAAAAGGGACTGAAAACGAACATTCGGGTGTGTCAATTAAACTGTGATTAACCAGGGTATACTAGATTACGGGGATCAACTTATGTTTACTCCACAGGCACAACGGCCATAGTTCGAACTACATTTAAGACAAAAACATACATTGGGAAATGCCGTACATCATATGCGACGTGATAAACTGGAGTTTGTGTAATGCTTTCTTTCGAAGTATTCCAACCAAAAACGTTGGTTCTTTGTGAAACCTGCTACAAATGTTGCACGACATTTAATTGACTACGATCAAAAAAGTCCCAAATCTTAATCAACAGCATAAACTTACTGTTTTGGATTGCAACATTTCATTGTTATTCCCGTTAGTTCGAATTTTCTGTAGAATCGTCAACCCATTCTGATAGACGAACAACATAAATATCAAGCCTGACAAAATGGCCAACACGAGACACATTTTGGGTGCAGCTTGATAAACTTGGACCAGACTGCGATCATACAGAATTCGCACCCATCGAAACCGGGACCGCGATTGTATTCTTGCCAGATGAAGCATAATTCTTCCCGTTTGAGACTGATGAAAGCAAGACATATTAGAATTCAAGTAAAACTTCTTCAGATTCGTAAAATCGATGATGAATGAACCTTTGCATTTAGGAGAAACCAACGTGTTACTAACAGATACGTTTAGCAATAAGAATTTATAAGGAAATGAGTGTTCTTTATTCATACTGACAGTTAAAAAACAGTTATCGTTTTTTCACACTACTGAAATTTCGCGAAGATTGAAGGAAATGTAAAACATTGCACTGTTTTTAAAACAGCACTTCCTCTGATTGATATGTTTTTTTCCGCTGGATGGACCCATTTTTAAAATGTAGCATGTTTGTCTACCATTAATTGTCGCCACTGAACTTTCTGTTCGCGAAAGTTTTTCTAATCCTGTTATGTGGAACACTGTTTCACTCTTTTGTTACAGTCCACGTTAGTTCCGATAGCGAGCCAACTAATCAACATTTGATTTTAAGGGGCCAGACAAACATTAAGTTGATTTTGGAATCAGTTGGTCATGATGGTCGAGTCAATATTCTTGTTTCTTAATAGACGTAAACTTCGCCAGCTGCCGTAACTTAGAATGAATGTTGTTTGCCATCCTGGATAATGGGAGTCCGTGAAATGAATGGCAGCCAAAATAAGCAACCGGACCGACCAGTTCGTTACTGTCAATTTGTTTGACAACCGCACAGAAATGTATTGATTCATTGTTGTTGTAGAACTGTGGATTCGCGTTCAAGCGAACCTCATTTCGCTTCCTATTGTCTTCGCTTATGAGTTGGCCTCAGTAATGGAAGTCGCTTCATCAGTCTATATAACTTTGTCTTACTGAGCATCCCTTGAGGCACATCAGTCCGACGTCCATTCTAACCGATAACTTTTGTGGTGCTGGGTTATCAGAAGATTACAGCCTGATACGCTTGCTCAAGAGCACTATTAATTGATTCTACACAAAAAAGGTGTAGATATAACTGAGCTAGTTTGAAATTATTACGACTGTCGAGCCAAACCATGGACGATCATCCTGTTTCATCTCAACAATCTCTATTACCAGACTTTTCGCTTCCCAGACGTATTTTAAAGTCCCATTCTTTCTTAGTTATTTCGTCTGTCACTTGAGCGGCCAGTTTGAAATTAGTGAATTATGAAAGGCTTGGTAGGTACATTTCGGTTTTGCCATCTCCACATCGTTTGTGAAATAATTTCCTTGTTACTAACCCTGCTGGCTTCAAGACAATGTTGATACAAAATCTATGTGACGTATTGGTTACAATTTGAGTATCATAAGAGGTAGGGGGAGGGTGACACCAACCATGTACCACTCTCACGAGTCGGTTTTGTGAAACAGCCGATCACGTTGAGACAGTCTGTTGACCTGACCCAGACACGAGTGTGGGTGCTGCCTGATTGAAGGGTTTCCAGAAACTCAAAATGTACACACAGAACATTCAACTAAACAGAATGAAGTGACGAAGATTCATGTTTTTTTTATTTTTGACGGGCATTGCTATTTAAAACATCTCTTCTTTACACGGCTTACAAACCATCGTAGTTGAACCCATCACGTTTTGGGAGCAGACTAAGCCGTCCTGTTCAATGTACTGAGTCATACTATCAGTTGTTATGACCATTCAAATATCCTTCACGCACCAGAAAAGAAGCTGTTTACATTTGTTTTTAGTATGTATCCTGTGAAATAAGCATCTTCTGAGCCAGTAGCACCAAGTGATTGCCGGTGAAAGTGGGAGTGAAATATCTTTCCGTACAGTCCTTCGTTTGATCTATCGGATTCAATGCGAATGAGGAAATCGGTCGGGGTATGGCTTCAACAAAGTGATCATGAATTAGCTAACAATTCAAATAGAGTAATATTGACGGCGTACTTCAAAAATCCACTTATATCGTTGAACGTGTTATATATTAGTGGAAAAACATTATTATAGACGTCAGTATTGACCACAGTACTAGAAGTGGCCCGTTCACTCTTCTAAATCAGTCGAATAGCCCCTTATAAATAGGGGACCATCAATTTTACCCAACCACAATAGAGGTTGGTTCTCTCTGATTTCTTTCTCTCTCATTTTAACATCGTGTATGTGAAAATTAAATCTGACTTCATCTTCGATGTCTACTCGATTTCACTTATAAGCCGACCAAGCGTAACGTGTGATGGCTGCTGTCAACTGTGTTTGCCTCAAACTCCTCATTATTAGCGGGTGTTTTCTGTACTGTTCATATTAGTGAACTCATCTTCAAGTAGTTAGTTTGGAGGAAGGAATGCATTCAGTTTAACTTAGCTACTAGTCGTTAAGACTCGACCGCTGTTCAAAACTCCGCTTCAATCTTCTGTCAACCTCTATCGTTTTGGCTTACCTAGAATCATTTTCTTCAAGGGGCTGATCACTGTCAGTCTTCGTACAGCAATTCTAGATAAATTTGGCGTTCAAACCCTGTTCCTCGAAACATATCCATAGCAAGCCAGGCAAATCCTATGATAAAAAGCTTCAAACTGAGGTTCACACACAGTTTTTGATCAACCGCTGACACTGGTACTACTATAAAAACCGTGTAGTGAAGTCAGTCAACCAAAGTGACATGGTGATCTGATCTGGTGTCTCACGCAACAACATTTATTGAATAAGGAAATTGCAGTTCAAACATTCAACTTTTAAACTTCCCAGCTTAACGAATCTATGTGGCGACATTCCCTATCAGACAACATGACAACAATCTACCAGCAACTGCCATCCCTCAACTATAATATGAATTTTGTTTCGAAAGTCTACAAAAATCTGTAATACATACAAAAGCATGAAAGATAACCATGGCAGGATTAAACACTTATTTCAGGTTACACTGGTGCGCTGATCAGAGTGTAGCTGAACATACAGGTTTCAGGCGGCCTGAGACCCAGATATACATCACCATACAGTCAACATTACACTTGCTGGACCACTTTATAGACAGTCTGAACGTGAACTACTTGTCAACTTGGAGACGATTAAAATATTTGAAATTTTAGCAATAAAACATCCGAATGTTTTGAGATTTCGCTTCCGCTTATGAAAGGGATGAGGAACTTCTAAGACATAACTTTACCTACTTCATGTTGAATACCTATGCGATGTATTAGTGGTAATAAGATAGTCAGTTTATGGTCTTAGGGCTTTTGTAGCGACCCTATTCGTTTTTGTTAACTACGTTAGAGTTACGAGTGCCATTTGTACTCTTCGTTTCCTACTTTTGTATGTACTTAAACATTTGTTTGAACGAGTAGATATACCGACAAGTACCCCGCGCACTTGAACGTACGACCCCGCTGCGTGCAAGCTTGTCATTCCGCCCTGTTATCGTTTCGTCTTGGTGTTCGTTTACTCTCGCGTTGACCTGGCTGGTCAACAATATACTCTTTGTCTACTCATGCTGTTATTCTCAAGGGGTCGTCTTCGGTTCGCTCGATCCTACACTTTCACAAGCTTCCAAAAACACTAACGTCCAGCGCTTAAAATCTATCTCCAGTCCACACCAACTGGTCGGTCGACTTATCAAAGCCCGTATGCTTCCCCACCAGAAATGTTGTTCACCTGTTATTTTCCAGGGTTTGTTTTCAAGGGATTTTGTGTTTCTACCATACCCTTAAAACATCTATCCTTTTGCAGTAGCATTCTCTGTAGACAATTCATTGATCTTATTGTTTTACATTATTACATAATGCATGAACAATTTTCAGTATAATTGTTATTTGACCCAATCCACTGCTCCCAGTCGAATAACTCTCAATGTACTTCTACATTTTTTTTCTAGATCCTGGCACAAACATGTACCCGGCCTTACAATTCCTTCCGTATCCCATATTTAGCGAGATTTCTAAACAAATCCAGCTTTATTATTCCTGTATTAATCGTGAAAGTAAATCAATAGATTTTATCTTAATTGATACCAACCACGACCCTTTCATAACTTATTCACCAACCCCACGATTGTTTTTTTGGCTTAGGCACATTTGGCGAACTGTCCTCCATCTGCTGAAGATGTGAGCATGTAAAAAACCGCAAGTTTACCGCTCGGAATGTATAAAGCGTATCATTGATTTAAAGCCCGACACATTCGTGACCGTTGTTATGTTAAACATGTCCCATCACACAATTCACTTTGACACACGTAGTGATTCAGGTCTTGTCAGTGTCACATATTTCTCAAACTGTATCTGGTTCGTCTGGTTTAAAGAAACTACTGACTAAGAGTGAAATATCGCCGGTAAGCATGAGTGAAATTGCCTGATGTTAACTGGGATGCAAATTTCACCCATATCATATCTACTTAATGTATTTCAACAACGGCAAAAGTTTCACTGACCACCAACGAAGTGGTCGACTGTTGCTAAGTCCCTAGTGAGTTGAATCAGCACCACCAGTCTGGAAAGTTGAATCAGTGACCTTTGAATAAGTGGTAAGGTAGTGGTTTAGGTATTTATGCCCTACATCACGGAGTCATGGTGAGCCGGGTCGCAGGATGGTGTGCTAGTTAGTCTATTTGACTGTCGTGCTTCGGTTCCTCATGGGCTGCAATCGATCATCCGTTCGTGGTTGGCCTGCAAACGGTCAGAAATCCATCACGGCTCCAGATGGTACTGGCTGAGCACTTGCAAGAAGTTGGGTTCAACTGCCGCCGCTGGGAATTGAACCTACGACCAGCAAATAGATGCAACATGATGGTCTGGACACTTGTTCACTAGACTACGAGTTGGTAGCCACCTGGGCTTTAGTAATGTACTTGAGTTACCTTTCTTAGCTATTGAACTTCCGCTTTTAGACTATGAGAAGAAGTGTAGAAGCTAAGTGAATTAACTCACGTACCTCCCTACAACTTTGTTGATAACTATTCTGTGGCGTGGCGGACAGGTGTCTAAATTTATCATTCTCCCACTTTGTCGTGGGTTCTACTCCCAAGTGGTAGTCACTGGGACCACCTCCTTGCAAATCATATTTCAACAATGTCTAGGGTCTTACTGGTGAACGCGTCAATCACAAATGGCTGTCAGTTTTCAGATTATCAGATAAGAAAGTGCAACGGAAGTGGCAACTAGGAACCAAAGCGGTCCCGGTAGCATGTTGAGTCTTGAGAACAGACACCAAAAAAACAAATTATTATAATAAGCAGTTCACAAAATAGGAATGAGTGTTCTTCAGAACGCTCAACACAATGATAATGATCGGCTGAACAGGTCAGCAAAAGTGAGGAACTCTCAATTTAAAAAGGGGTTATAAACATCGATGAAAATCACAGGTGACAACTTAAATTCCATCATAACAAGGCTGTTAATATCCGTCATACATCACTGGGGGAGAGCAAGGGGGATCCCACTTTGCCAGAAGATGTGCAGACCATAATTTTACTCTTCGTCAAATTTTGGAACAGTCTCAGGTGTATCACCAACCAATAGTAGTGACAAAGGTTTGTTAGACTCGGTTGATCGATTCGCACTTTTGAGGTCTGTTACATGCGAGTTTGCCGACCGAATAAGCAACACATGATGGGTGTTCATGTTAGGGTACACAATACATTCCACACCAAAAGTGGTGTCCGTCGAAGTTGTCTTTTTTACAGCCCTGTCCAGTTTCACCACAAAGAAAGGAACGGAAGTACTCAGATGATCCACGCGCTGATATCCTTCTTCGATAGGAAAATGAGTAACAGCCAGTAGAATTCTTGCCACGTTCCGGCAGGCTACAACTGTTACCGGCTTGATTTCAGTCACACCCAAGAATGTTCAAAAGTAGGTCTCTTCTAAATTAACAAATCAGTCAAGCTGCGTATTGATGATACAGGTTCAATGCTCAACATTGGTGCTGATGGATTCTATAGTACATTACATGATGACGTCAACCGGAGCAGTCGATCACAGGATGGCGTTGGATTATATATGAGGCAGTGGGACTATTAGTTGTCTGAGTCAAAATGTAACATTTCCGGGCTTCCGGCATGACATTGTGAACCAGCTGGTACAGCGCTTACCGCTATGGCATACTCTATACATCAGTGGTTCGAATTCAGACGAGGCATGGAATTTTCGCAGATGCCTCCCATCTCAATTAACGAATATTCCAAATTACTCATTGGTAACTTGCACCAGGTCGACGACACTTTCCGTGAGACTTGACTCACTAGACATCTCCAGCGTTTCGCAGACAGTTGGTCCTAGTTACCACCTACGAAGTGATTAACAGTTGTTTCGAACTAGTTGGATCTCATCTGTACAGCGCACACCCCAGAATCTAATCCACCATCGGTGGATAAGCGGTAGGTTGTAGTCCAAACACTTATCCATTAGACCGTCTGTTTGCCACTTCGATGGTGGCCACTGGGGCAAGCTGTTTGGGTCATCCTTTCTCAACCGCTTTTGTGGATGTGATGGAGGCTTGTTCTTTTGCAGGTCAATCACAAAAATGGTCAATCGATTTTAGGCCATGCGCAGAAGAATGCACAGCAGCTAAGGAACTCATTTTCTGGATTGTCCAGTCTTTTGGGATGCACTTTTCATCCTGGAGGTGGACGGTGTTGATCACGAGAATAATGTTAGTGTCAGACCAGAAAATGAAGGCTCAAAAGTCGTTGATTGCCTTATATTATTAAGGAACTTGGTCTTGAATGACAGACGCATGGGAACTTTGGTATCAAAAGCCTTCTTACTTGTATGTAACGTCTGCATTTATAAATCGACCGTTAAAATGATTTCACTTCGGCGCTGCGAAACAACACCGCTGACAGAAAAAGAGATAGAAAATATGGAAGCATCCGATCACAAACATTCTTTTCAGTCACATACACTAGATGACATTAAGAGGTAAGCAGCCAGGGTTTTGAAAATGAAGATCGACCAAATCAACTCACTCAAGCCTCAAACGTAGCGTAAATTCCTGCAGTAGAGTTATTTATTATGAATATCAACCCCTCCTTTACCACACAACAACTCTGTTCAGGACCCCATATCACTGGCGTGAGCAGGTCAGCTATCAGGTGTCTTCGCAAAACGAAAGCGGAGTAATCACTAGTATATTAGAGACAGTAATCCAAACTTGAATTCCAGAGTGGTGTCCTCGTGATCTACAGGACACATCAGTACTAACTATTAACATGTTCCTATCGTTGACCGACTGATGAGCAAATTTCGGCGATCGTATCATTTTTAAAAGGTACGCAATTATTATACTCGCCCACTAGTTGTACACACTACACAATCTCTTGTCAAACTGGATGAGTGGTTTTAGTCACGGTCAGCAGCATACACCACACAGTTCTTGATCGACTTCCAAGCGCTCGGTAGTCTACCTGAAGGGCAACTAACTGGTTCATTGAATGATAAGACTTGTCTAACGGAGCAACACATGCGGTCGAACTTGTCTTGTTCATGCCGGTATTGAACCAGGTAAGCTGATATTTACATAACGCGTCAGACAGTTGCCTTGTTGGAAGGGAAGACTTGTTAAAACACTTTAGTCTTGTTAACATAATGCAGCAAAACGGGTGAGATCAATAAGAAACACAAGAAACGAATATACAATATTTTACAATGTTCATGCTGAAACTGACATACTACTGTTGATAACAGCCAGCTGTTGTGGGCTGCAGTGTACTTGTTGTATGCGTTATAAACAGTTGCTAAGTTCCTAATCTGTTCAGTATCCTCTGCCTAACCTGTTCAAAAAAATAGGGTGTACGTAAACTTTCTCATCTTCCTCCAATGTGCAAATTTCTCATTCTATGAAACCTCTGATCATTGCACTTTCCTGTTTTGGTCCACCAGTCTGATTTGGACCGAAACTCTTAGCAGTACAATAGACCCTGAGTACGCATAACCTGTGGTGTTGACAATTCGGGTACCCAAGGACACAAGTTCCTTTTACTATTCTTAGTCCGTGTGCTTATCCTACCAATTGTAGGGATTTCTGGGTAGACGAGCCTAGCAAAACCATCTTGTGTAAATAGCTGTCATAGAAGATTTGTCTCAGTTTGTGGGCATTACTGATACACATGTTCTATAAGAACGGACCATGGGTGGATTTTTTAGAATACCAAGTGTGACGCTGATAACTCAGCATGTATGTAAGAGTGGTCACTGAGATAGGTTGCACTTCAGCTGACATTCACAACATGCATGTGAGGGACAATCGAAGCCATAGCCATGTCGGTCGCCTCCGCAACCCACTTGACCAGTTATAAAATACGTACCCACTTTGTCTTGGTGTTCTCTATTTGAATGTGGTTTTCGGTTGTACTGGTGTACTGCTTTAATGTAGTGACATGTTACATGCTAGTGTTCATCGTCATATTTAATGTGGTTTATCACAGTTGTATTCTTTTAACCCTGTGAGCCGTTCACCTAATTTTATTACCCGTTTGATATGAAACGGACGATTAACATTCCTCTCTTCTGTACAAACTTTGAACCTTTAGGTAACACTGATCAATCCATGCCTGTATCACGCGAAGTAAATCCAAGTTTTCAAAATAACATTCTTACTGCAGACAATAACATATCTCATATATATATATATATATATATATATATATATATATATATATTGATAAGACAAACGCTGTTCTATGAGTCACATTTCACTGAAAACCTTTCAAGCGCTACAAATGTTCCTAAAATGGATGGAGTGTACAAGTAACTATTAGAGGGTATGTACATATCACTTATGGTATGAAAGTTCACCGATAAAAAGTTACTCTCATGACACTTACCACCAAATCACTGCTAACGCACACTTGCTGGAAAGCTCATGTAAGTAACGGAGCATTGAAACGCAACAACCAGATTTGATTTGAGATGATACGGGCCAATCAGACATGGTATATGATTGCTAACAGATCGATCAAGGTCAGTTTCTTGAACTTGTAGAAGTTGTATTGCCAGTAAAAGTTGCAAATGTTCCTGTGCATTCAATTCGAACTCTTACAATCGATGAGTCTATCATTAAAGCTATCAACGAGTGGGTGGCAGGCATTGTGTGTGTCTACTGAACGCTTCTAAAGAACTACGGATAAACATTTTCTTGTCCGCAGTAACTATTTCGGACTGTAACTGGCATTTCCATTTTAGTTTTAATAAAACTTAACAACGTTGCACATGTGACACCCACCATTTTGAATTAGATGCTTACGATGAATTATTACATAACAATTTTCAATGGTAAGTTCAACACAATGTGAGTCGCGACTGATCTCTGCACTCAAGAAGGTATTTGGTGTAAACTATTGCCTGATTTCTAGAACACTGACTTCTTGAGAACTGAACCTAATCGAATACTCCCGATCAATTCGTTGAAGGTCGGAGTGTTCAAGAACTAGTCATCCCAAAATTAGTAGTGATCACTAGGACTCATAGAACTTAATTAGAATACTGTATATCATACATATAAGCGAGAGCACTTTTAGACACTATCCTGCTTTATTAGTTTGACAAAAGTGCACGAGATAAAGCAGAAATAGGTGACCTTCACTCCGAGTTTTGTTCTTTTCACCTAATGAATTAACACAGATGGACTTTAAACGATGATCTCTCTGGCAAATTTGCCTAGAACTATGTCCTCCACACCTCGGAAAACCAATGTCTCATGATGATTCCGGCGACAAACTATCTCAGGAGAAATTAGGTCAGGATGAATCGCTTCTGTAACGGACTACCATAGAGTGAAGTTTTTTTTTATAGGAAAATGCGAAATCCGTATGACTCCCCTCCTGGGCACAGATTATTCAGAAAGTGTGTGACCTAAACAAGAGAGTGTCTTTGACTTCTTCCAATTGGAGGTCAAGTAACTGCTTAAGTAAGCAATTATTGTGGTCGTTATTGGTGACGTTTCGTTTGTTTGTCCGTTCGTTTCAACTACCATATATTGTGCTTCGACAGTATTTATGCCGCCTTCGTGACTAAGTTTGGTATCGGATTCCCGTGGACACGGTAACCGATCGTCTCCAGAAGTTGCATGGATCTCAATATCTGATATATTATGCAACGCCACTAAGCTATTTCGATAGTACATCCGTTTTGTCCGGTGAATCAATACTGCTTAGTATTGACAGAAACCATCTTTGGTTACGAATGCTATGCGTAAAATGCATTCAGCCCTTATGCAAATGATATATCTGTAAGCCTTGACCCGGTATGAAAGCAAACTTGAGTCGATTCCTACTGGTTGTGGTCACACATGGCTGATGAGTTCGTTGGTGAACACGCAGTTACTCCATTCATGGTCTGACTCGTTGATCTAAAGACTTGTTCGGGTAACAGCTGGGCGACGGCCAGGAGCATTCAGTGTCTTTGTATGCAAAACTATACTCACTACAAACGATGGCTAAAAATGAAATGGTTCGTTCGAACGTTGCGTCCTTTACAGCAAATTCCAAGTGATGTCTTGACAAACAGGAATGCATGCAGAGCATTTAGAGAATCACTCTAATTTCGAGAAAACTGTTTCATTACATGATCAAGGCGTGCCTTATTACACTTCATTGTTCTGTGAAATTTAAACAGTGTGAGGGGATTTGAATATATCATGATAATCGATACACGCTCATTTTAAGTCTATGGAGTTACAAGTGTCCCGTTAGTTGACGACACCGCGCAATACGGCCACATTACTGTTCGCAACGTTCAGCAAATGAGGTTAGAAAGACTGATCTACTATTGGACCACCCAGTGATAACGATTAATTGACGCTGCTCATGCGCTATATGACAGAATGTTATGAGATGAACTGCTGGTGGTCTTTAGCCAGGTCATGAAATCACGCGCGGATGTCCGCTTAGATTACTAACGTTCCAATAGGCTCAAAGGGAGATAGCGTGCAGTTGCAAATTCAGACTTTATAAAGTCCTGCGGGTTGCGTCTAGATTGTGATCAAGAAACATTTAAATATGTCTTCAATAAATCACCTGTAACATAAAGTAACTTTACGATACTGCTTTCGGCGGAACCGAACTGGTTTTTGTGACTGAAAACTTCAACGCCCAGTACTTGATTGTGCATAGTTTTCCACTCTCATTTGAGATGTCTTTTTCATTGAAAGCACAGTTCGTGGTTCAAGTTCTATTATTATTTCATCCAAGCATTGGCTAGCTTCATTGAAAAGCCTCATTCACACGCCTTCTGGTGTTATTATTTCGGGTTTACACTGGATAAGTGGTGAGTGGGACCACAAGTGGTTTAGCGCAAGCAGCTTGTGGTGATGACTAAGCACAAGCGTCGTTTGGCTTCGATCACTGTGACGGGCTAATCCGAAGTGAATGCCGCCAACCATCATTCCGTTCAATCTGCAGTCAGCTGCATCCTAATGATTTATCTACTGGATCAAGAGGGCCTAGATCATCAGTAATAGGACATAAGGAACACTGACACATCTTGCTTATGTACGGGATTTTCGGTGCTGAAAAGTTAGTTATCAATTAGCTTAATCTCCGTAGTTGAATCTATTCAAGTTGATTGCCACTGAAGTTTATTTGGCATTCCATTTGATTTCTACTAAGAAAATCCAAATGTACCACAATTCCGTTATTAACTGTTTAGTTATCAACAATGGTACTCTCACTCGTCTGTACATCTTACCAAACAGCCCAGTACAACCAAATGATCAAGTTACCATCATACAGTTAACTGAAATTACTAGCCGAGGACATGAAGACCAGTTGTACAACTGTTTGCTGATCGAGCGCAAGTCACCCAGATTGTTAAACGCAGCACACAAACAACCAGTAACATTGCGGTCTTCTTATCTAGCAGTCATCATGCCGACTGACTGACTGGGAACTAACGGCTTATATACTTTACATTCCAATAACATTAACGAGCCATCGTTTTTACTGCGACCTGTGACGGTGGACGGTCCCTTATGCCACCATGTTGGTTAGGCGTGCAGTACCGGGTTTGTCGACAAACCAAACAACGGAAGGCAAGTTAATGAGAGTCTGATAAAATCAGTTCCCTGACCCTCCAGGTTAAAAGTTAGAATAAATTTGATCAGGATTTCCCTTCAAAAAGGCCACTGACTAATCGCCGCTAAAAGTTTTGACAGAAAGTCCTAGTTGTCCTGCAACCTGTGTTTGAGCTTCCTGGTGGCGTCCCACTCAACATATCGCTTTGTTTATCTTCACTCCCGAACTGGACTGTATTTTTAGTCACATTATTGGTCAAACAACAGAGTTCAAAAACGTTAGTTTACATTAATATTGGGCTAGTGAGTGTTGACAATGGTGAGGATTAGAAAACAGAAATGATGAATGATTACTGCCTGCTGCGTGTTATTCACAAACCGTAAAATTCATCAATCAATTGTACTGAATACAAACGGTACGCGAACTAGTAATGCTTGCTATTAGTCTATAAATGAACATATTCTGTCGACAAGTCATACCAAGAAGACGTTTTATGTACATCAAGAGGTGCGTTTTCGGCCTTCAGTACATTCAACTTTCTAGAAAATGAGGGATTGTTAGCCGAATGAGCTTGAGTCAGACCAGAATAATAGAAAAAACGTTGGGCAGTGTAAACGATGAGCAAAGTATGCATCAAATAAAATAATATTGATTCATTCTTGAAGTTAATACAAGAATTTTGGTTTCGTGAAGAAGCTGAGCTCGATGTAAAATAGCAGAAAAATAGTAAGATAGAAAGACGTGAGCATGCATCTAAAGTTATTCGAATTAGAAGGAATTTTAAGTGCAAATTTGCCGGAAGTTATGAAATGCTTAAAGACAAAAAATCAATAAAAATTCAGCAACAACCACTGTTGCGATGTTACAGATGTTTTGTGCATTTAGCAAAGTATAAAAAGTTTTCGAAACAAATTTAGAGGGACAACAAGTGAACATTGGAAGGACAGGTGTTGTTTTAACAGATTAGTGAATTAAGTGATGTGGGTTCAAGAAAGGAGAAGACGTGGGGAGCCCGACACGACAACTGTCCATGAAATTGACTAAAAAACGCACATGTGATTACCACGTCATACTGTTATTCGTAACTACTTTCAGACACTTAATACGCGGTTTCAATATTTAGCGTCCTATAATTCGTTCAGCTCAATCCTCATCATCATCAACAACAACACAATCAACATATCTCATCTACTAGGCAGTGAATGCTAGTTTAGAACCGCCTATCAAAATTGAGGTTTGCTATCGCCCTCCGGTCTTCGTGCTGCCATCTTTTCTGAAGAAAGCAGAGGTGTCGGTAGAGCGCAGTTGTTTTAATTAGTGTGAACGACTGAAGAAAACTCCCAGTGTAGGAGTCACTTGATAATAGTTCCCATAATCAGTGAGAGCATAAAAGGCTCTTGCGAAGCTCGTAGGGGAACTAGACCGACTCCAATCTTAACTGGGGTTCTGGCTTCCAATGTGTTTCGTAGACTCACTGTAACCTGAGGTAGACAGTGAGGAGAATCGAACAGGGTTCCGCTCAGAACGAGGATATATTGATTAACTCTTCGCCCTTTGATAAGTTCTAGAGCGGTGTCACAGGTACTGCAGGTGGTTAGAGCGCATCCAACTTAGTGAACAGATCTACATCATAGAGTTGCTTAAACGCAAGAGCGCGCCAAACAAGTAGACAAACGGATTGTCTGCTTTTTACTCGTACACTTCAACTCAACTTGGGACCTACGAGGAGCTAACAGTTTCAGCAGCCAGAGCGGCATACGTCAGGAATGTCTACTCCCAGCTTTTTCGCCTTTGTCACAGATGAAATAATGTACGATTGTCTACGTCACTCACAAAATATGGGCACGTAATTGTTAGAAAAGCAACCGATCCCGACTATGTTTACAATTAGGTGTTCTTGCCTGACTACCTTCAAACGGTAAAAACAATACTAGACCTCATCTTGTGCTCTACAAAACACTTCGGAATGCATCCAACAGCCTCAAAGATGCAATAATTTTGCAATGTTATTGGGATTGAGCGGATCCAAAGGCGGGCGATGGAGGTGTTGAGATTGTTGACCAGTTAGTGTATTTAGGAAGTTGCAGCGGCGGAGGTAGAGGAGAGGAAAATAAAGGCACGTATCCTTAGGATTGAGGCTGTATTGGCCGGTCTTAGACATCTTTAGCAGAAGAGAGGCATCTTTTGAAAATGTAACTGTCACGCATACAAAGCATCGGAAATGGTCCTGTTAGGTTACGGCTGCGAAACTTGATCAATCTGGATAGAAAACATGAACTGTATTGTACCAGTTAACTGACGATATTTGCGTCTAATCACTCACATCGAGCAGTACAAACGGGTAAATAATAGAGATTAGGAAGCGGATATTTTGTAGTATGTCGAGCAAGTTCGTTCGCTCAGACTTAGACGAAAAGGCCATTTGATGAGAATGTCAGCTAATCGTTTGTTAAACCGAACCCCTTTTTCGATGCGGCGACCGACTGGCCCGGGATAGACGGATAATGGTTTTGCGAAGATAAATGGAATCAGCCGCCCGTGGATTGGCCATTGTAAGTCGGACTGGTTACCTGAACTGAGGCCGATTAAGACTTATTAACTCGGTGGCTGGAGGCTTTAGGAGAGGTGACAGTAAGTTGGACTCAGTGACATGAAAGTAGCTGTTGCTTGGATGAGCTGCGTGTGAAGTAAGTGCAATTAATGACACGGAGCAGTGAGATCCATAAAGAAATTGTCCGGTCAATGACGCCTTACTTTCATTCACAGATTGTTAATCTGCTTGTAAAATGGAGGCAATACGATGCTGAATGACTGAACCTCACAATTAGGTCCTTTGTTTTTAGTTTGTTATTGTTAAGGCTTGTTCTTCTCTCCGTGGTTGCATGGCAATTAAACGTCGATGAGAACCACTGGTTTATTGATGTCTACTGTGATTATGACGATATATAACTTAAACGTGGCTTTCAATTGAATAGATTGCACTCGACCACTGTCATTTGTTTAGCCAGCGTTGTACACAAGGGACAAGGTCACGAATCAGCACCTCCTATGTGCATAGTATTGAAGCGAAGTCATTTCAGCTGCGGCGAGGTTTTCCTGCTGGATTGACTGGAAGTTTATAGACAACAGAAGGATTCGGCAGAGTCAACAGCGTGGTTCGTAACCTCAGAATGACCAGCAATCGCACGATTTTATAACTTCATTTCCAAACCAGGAAAGATGATACTATCGTATTTCTTTTGTGCAACTCTCATCCTGTGTTCAACGTACTTACAACACACAAGCAATTATACAAATGCTTTGGGCGAGTTATCCCTCATTCAAAGTTGACAAGCAGTAAGAGAGAAGCGTGCTGTTAGAACATCCGGATCACATAGCGATTATAATTCCCTGACTAAATCACCTACCTACGGGTGACTGACAAGAAGTTATTTTTCTTCTCTCTACGACCACTAGTTGGCACCTTACTGTTTTAGCGACCACACTTCTTGGAATGGCCAGCAGGGAGCCCGTTTTCTCTAGGTCTGTTGGACAGAAATTTCAAGTAGACGTCACTAGGAACGTCCGAACAGATCACTCTTGTTCTGCTACTGAGACGAATAATAACAGCTTTTGCTTGAGTGATACAAAACTGTTAGAACTGGTAAACTGTCCGTTCCATAGTGATAAGCAGAAGAGAAAATGAAGATGACTATCAGTTGCCCCATTAAATCGACGTAGAGGAAGTGGAAATAATTCTTCGGTTCAGCCTTTGAAGTGAACTGAACGAAGCCGTTCGACTAAGCGAATCGAGAACAGTAAATATAAGGGACGAAGTATCCACAATGGAGAACAAACAACCAACGTGGCGTCGATAGTTTAGTGTGACACATCAAGTGACTTTTCTCAGATACGAATTAACCCGAAGAGATACGCAAAAAGGCTGTTGGGAACGGAGACCAACCGTATAGCAAGCGGTATGTACAAGTGGTCTTGTATAATACTATAAACAACACCGACACGAAGAGTTAGCTAGGGAGGTTAGAGACCGGCCGTGGAAGTGCGAGTAGACCAGAAGTGTGGTTTTATCGACTTGCGACATGTAAACAAACAATCGGATAGCGAATTTTCCTGATAACCTAGGTACAGTAGGTAACAATTCAACATATCTGGGCCAGGTCACTACAAAAGAAATTCATGCCGTTTATCGACGGTGTAAATCGCTCGTTTTCGGTCCTTTCCATGAAAACAGCAGTCCCGTCATCTGATCGTTGATAACACACAACTGAACCTGATGTGAACGTAACATATAACAGTGACTCCTTCGGAGCTGTCGTAGGAAATAGGCATGAGAATGTTTCGCTCGAGATACACGGGCAGGTGATGGCTTCATTAACAGACTCACCTGTAGACAACGCAGTCATCCAAATCGTGTATTTGTCATTGACTTTCACGTCATTTATCATCTCAGCGAACTCGGATTTGCCACGTATGCTATAATGGCAAAGTTGTCGAAAAGCGGACTCTAAAATTCCAATTGACTACTTCATAATATCAAGGTAGGTTGTACATATCGAGCGTCGATTTCGTTGGGTGAAGCCGTCCGTGGATTTTTGCGGCCCATAAGGGCGTGGGATCACGGAACACGTGAGTTCGAAACGGCCAAATGAAAACGCGTGATTAGACCTTACTATCTGAAAGGTAGTGCGGTTTAACCTGCCCGCAATTGCGTCGTATCCCTGCTGTGTTTCATGGGATTAACGTTGGCTAATCCAGATAAGATCTGGTATCGTCTAGGAGCACAAAATCAGCTCATTTTTCAGACCAGGTGAGCATGATAGCAGTGCAACTACACAGTGATTTCAGTGACCAAAGATGCTTTCAGCTTATAGGGTATTGTCTCGCGCCATCATGAATAAACTGTCAACAACTGTTAACCGGATTTTGCATGAATTATTCTAAACACACACACTGGAGATTTTTGAATTTAATCTCTATCGCTGAAACAACGGGGACAGAATAACTGCGGCCTCGTAGCAGGACCGCCCAAAATAATGTATCAAGTTGTATGCAGTTGAGACAATTCGCTTACGATCTAACTGATTAAAAGCTACACTAAACAATCAACGTGTCATTTATAAACTACACAAATAATGATAATATAAGAACACGTCCATCACTTTATTTATAATTCATTGATTACCTGAAGACATGGACCTTAGTAGAGTTTATTTCACTGAATATCTTTGGCGAATGAAAACAATACGTTGATATGTTAGGGAACAAGCATTCAAAATGTCGTTATCTGTTTGAACAGATTGTTCAACGAGACAGACGAGGATAACATGCTTCAATATTTGATGTATAAAGCCATGACATCTGTATACTTAGCTGAGGATGTTTCCAGGAATTGGAATGAATATCGCAAACTAGAGATAATAGTGAACAAAGTTGTACGATCCAGAAAATGTCAGAGGCAGTGATGATGGGATTTGCTTCCAAAAAGGGTAAATCGACCGCGATTTAGAAAGTAGACGGACGAACGACTGAATAACAGAATCGTTGAAAAGATAAAGTGGCATCTCTATTCACACTTTATAGTGAGGACTATGAGCCTTAGATCATCAAGCGAGGGTAAAATGAAATGGTTTAAACAAGCGCAAACAGTGACGAGCAAGTCGATCTGAAACCACTTGAACCTACAGTAGTCCGAGGATTAATTTTCAGTCGTCAATATTAAAGATGCACGAAATGGTAAGTTAGCAATCTCTTTTCGAGGAACGGTGTGACGTGCACCCTTTCAAGACAGTCAGCCAGTTTACCATACAATAAATGAATAAAAAGTTCGGACACTGCATAAGGGCATTTGATGACAAATCGTCAGATCTGTTAACTTTGCCAGACCACAAACAATCGGGGAAAAAGATCTCTGGGAAATGAGAAAAATTAGCCTCAATGATTGAGCTCTTGCAGGAAGCGCCTCATCTGTTAAGCTTATTTATGATATGCCAGAGGTTGCGGTAGCTTTCGTTACCCATTAAAGGGTAGATGCACACCGGGTTCATGCTACTTAACTCACGGCCAGAAGATTGTGGACGGGACTCTGCCAACGGACGATCGTTCGTTCCGTAAGCTCCTTCCTTTTTATGACGTTTTCTGAGTTACGGGAGATAAAGTCTATCACCCGAAGTCGATAAACATTAAAACAGAAATTAACATAATTGCTCAAAATAACAAAACAGACAGACGAGACAACGTGGGCAAACAGAATGAATGAGGAATGAAGGTACCGCTTCCTTCAGCCTAGTATCACCAGGAAGAGACTAGCCCGGTTCTACAACTTTCACAGCGAATGAACAACTTGTGGTTGGTATTACCGTAAACCAAAAAAGAACGTAAAAACTGCGTGATTACATTTTAACGGAGTGGACAGAGAGCAACTTCGCCTTATTACAGAGAACTAGGTCAAACTGTCAGTTCGAATGTATAGTAAAGAGCCATTTCCCGTGCCGTACATGCGCCTAACCATTTCGGTTAAAAATTTCGACACATTTCGATTTCATCACTAAATTTATCTAGCAACACTATGTAAACTAAAGCAATTGCTACTGTAAGTAGGCTATTTGAAACAGCCGGTTCACTTTAAGAGGCCTCGAAGGAAGGAAGAACAGAAGCGTTTCGGGCGAACATTACGTATACTGTGAATATATACATTTGTGTGACCCCGTTCGAATCGAACAAGTTACTAAAGCAAACAGTCCGTAGTCCACTATCGTAGGAGAACTAAAACTCATCTCGACGACTACTTCTTGTGTTCATTTGTCGACGACATTTCTTAGCATGAAGAATAGCACCAAAAGTAAACCCCATAAGTCACGTAAAGAAAGGTTTTAACAAGCGTTGCGATCATAAACATGGGGCTTCCTTGCAGAAGGCTACATAAAACCAACGCATGTTATTATGAAACAACCACTTGAAAGGAATCAAACTGATAAGGTTGTCACAGCCTAACAAATTGTGCGCACATCGGCAAAAACACGTGCAGTCTACAAAAGTAACGACATCTCAATAACATTCACACCATTGTTCACCACAAAAAATTTACGTACGAATGTTATGCTCAGTTGTTAATCCGACTCGAATTAACAAACTTGGACAGTACGGTTTTTCGTCGGAATAAAGATCCCTTATGTTAGCAGTGAAAAAAACAAGTTGTCTGAACGACCAAAAAAGAATCAACGAAGGCAAATCCTTTAAGGCCGCCCATACGGTACTACCGTTCAAAAGTTTGACTAGGTTAACCAGATGTGCCTAGGCACATAAATACCTACGCGAATCCACGTGACCACGGAGACAAGCATGCTGAATACACCAACGGAATTCTTTATGCAGAGACTAGTGAACGCATTTCAAAGCGGTCTGACAAATCAGTGGGGCAGTCGAAAAGCAAACGTCTGACAGCGGCTGGTACTTGCACTGAACATGCAACCCCGATCGAAGAACGTATGAAAAAAACATCGGAACAACTAGTAATAAACAGGACCGCTCACCACTGAAAATAAGAGCAGTGACGCTTAGGTTCACATGGTAATGACTATGCGAGCAAACACGGTTTAACTCTATTTTCCACATTTTCAAACACCTCACAGACTGGAGTCATACGCTTGACGAGGGAGCAAGAAATGATCGATTCGTTTCATAGACAATCCTTCTGGTTTTCCTATCCGACAGTATTAGTTTTAGGCAACATACTAAGCGATGTACAATTGCATGTAGACTGGGGGCAACGCTACGTAGCCTAGCTATAAACAAGAGGACGAGTAGGCCGCGCAACCAAGGAACTTAGTTGAAAAACCCGTACCATGAAGCACCGAGAGAGTGACAGTTGAGTAAAGCAAGTGTTATTTTCTTGGAATAAGGAGCCAACCTTATTTTAGTCGCCAATGCAGGAGACTGTAGTTCATCACATCTCTCCCTATTAGACTGTCTATGTGATCAACACTACCAAACCTAACACAATAAGTTGTTGAGACATACAAGCTATCTTACCGCGTCATCGTCCAGCCTACTTGCGACTGGCCAAACATGGGGAACTAGAAAATGCCAGGTCGCCATGGTTGAACAAGAACTCTGTGAGTCGAACCTAAGATTGTACAGCTGGTAATCGATGTTGAGACCACTGAACACAGACAAGTGTCTCAGATAGGATCCACAAATTTACTTATTCATAGACGAGAAGTAACATATCAAGTTATGTATGGTCCCTTCAGTCAAGAATGAGTCCCACAATCTACGATCTTATTTTGGAAATCAGCGCAATCACTGCTGAATTCTCTTGAGGTTAAATACCCCGAGTATAGTTGTGAAAGAGGCCAGACATAATAGCAAAAAGTCGTTCTGTGAAAAAGAGTTAAGTGTCCGAAAAAAACATAACTGTTAGAATATAAGTGAAAAGCATACGCGAAGTCAATCAAAAGCCTTCAGATATTCTTCGGCACACAAGCGAGCGCGTGAATTCACAGCCAAACGAATTTCTGAGATCTCTTTGTCTATTTCATCCATGAAAGTGATGATGAAATCCACGACTTTCGCCTTGGACATCTGCTCCGTGTGGAAATTGGTAATCAAAAAACTGATATCATAACCCTGTAAATAAGCAAAGAAATGACAGGGGTACTGTTTAAACTGAGGGATGACTATGTCAAGAGCTGCAGAGCTAGTGTAGAAAACAGCAAATTCAGTTGTTATTAGGGATGAGGGTGAACTCAACCAAATAGTTCCAGTTCAAAATTGTTGCGAGGAATGTCTCGGTCGTCAACAGTTGTACCTGATCCAATTAGGTACAGTTACTCAAATACGAATACCTATATTATACACAAAACCATCATTTCGGTCCTGTACTTCTGGTTGTAAGGTCATTATTAGCAACATTTTGTACCAATAACCAATGAAAGGCAAGTGTTGCGAAAAACTGGCGAAATTAAGCAGGCCCATTACAACTGTGTTGGTCACCTGAATAGTGATGCGTTTACAGTTTACTAATTATAACATTATCAGTGCATAAAGTAGACATTTTGTCAAATGTTAACATTTTGTCCACTCTCATCAGTCGCAAACGTAAAACATGCAAGTTATATATGACAGACAATTAGAGATAGACAGAGTATGGACACGCACATAGTCACACCAAGTATTATGTCATCACCATCACGGCAATCGTATGAGTTGCTTCAACCACGTTTGTGCACATAGCGCCGGTTGGTGAGTTCTGATCAACATGGATTCGCTAAAAGCCAATAGCTTGATGTTTTGATGGTGACTTGTTATCATGAGGTGTCTGGCAATCGATGATGCGGGGCTTCGAGTAACAGATTCACTGGTTTCAGATTGTTGTGTCATGAGTTGTAACCAGTTTGGGACATATTCTTCCACTCACTGAGATAGTTGTCGGTCTGTCCTGCCTATGTAAAGGTAACCGCAACTGCAAGTGAACTGATAGACAACATGAGACAGAATGGTCAGCCAAAGTGAGTACGCAACTGTGTAGAACGAGTCCTTTAGTAGTTTGAACCAAGCGTAATTGAGCAGCCGCATACGTACGGCAATTTGTGGTTGATGTCGTTTGTCAGATGATTGCCTTTGAATTGTAAAAATAGAAATATTTCTTTTGAACTGTTTGCACTAGCTTATCATGCTGTGAATGTCTGTTAACTTTTCAAGCTATCCGTTTGCCAGTATCTTTCTTCTCAGCATTTTTTGTCCGATCTGCAGCTTATCAGGGGTGCAAATACACCTGGCCTTATAAAACAGGGTTTTGACGAAATCCCAGTTGTATGCTATCGGGACAAAGCTGCAGAACTGAAGATAGTATCTGCCTTATGTTGCTTTGCGATGGACAGATCGCTGTACTGTCTCATCGTCAAGCCTGATAAGAAAGCTAAACTGTCGTTTGGTTCCACTTCGTAAGACAAGGATAGGTTCGGATGAATAGAGTTGAGTAGGTTGAAAAACAAATCCAAATGACCAGTATCCGTAAAAGCCAAAATATCATTAACAGATCGTTTGTACAATAAGGCTTTGCCATATAATCTGAGACTTGCCGTTTTGTCATTCCCAAGATGTCGGCTAACGTTGGGTCTCACGGATTACCCACAGCCATTCCGTCTATTTGTCTATAAGAAAGTCCATCAAAATTGAACCTGATGTTTTTTGTACACAGTAAGATGAGATCCTTGAGATATTCATGTGGAATACTTATATCACAGTTCTAGCTAGAAATAAAATTACATAAAAACTCCTGTCTCACGAAGAGGAACGTTCGTAAACAGAGAATCAACGTCAATCGAATGTACAGCATGAAAACTAACTGACATATTCTAACATTGTTATGAGAGTCAAATACAACTTTCAACTCGACAGGTTAAAATGTTCTATGACGCTGTTTCTGTAAGCAATCTAGTGGGATTGTTTGTTCAAGATGAGCTAAACCAGCGATGACTTACACGAGTTCTTGTCTGTATGACTGTCGACTGTTCGTGCAAGGTGAACATTCTCGATTGAGACGGAAGAGTGTGTATATTTTTGAATCAACGGAAATAGTAAAGAAACTATCAGTTAGGTAGTACAACAGTGAATTCATGAAAAGCAACCTAGCCCGAAATTAAATCAGCCTCGTTACAGTTCCATTAGCTATGCTAGTGGACAGAAAAGTCAGACATGGTTTACAAAATAGGTTGATCTGATCGCCTCAAAACTCACTGGGACCGGTTTACGTCGTAGAATAACAAAGTCTTCCGCACGCATCATCATAAAGCGGGTGAACTTTCGACACAGCAATTTCTCAATCTCATCTGCTTGCTTAATAGCAATGCTAATACGCACAGAGTTGATTGAGCCTTCGATTAGCACACGTTCCTTGTCATTGCGACTGATCACAACAGGGTGAAGCAGTAGTTCCTTACACGTCTTCATTTCCACTTCCGGTTTGTTGTGTCGCTCAACAACTTGTGAAGGAAAATTTTGAATGCAGAGAGCAGCATGCAAAGTGTTCTTGACAGCTACCAAGTAGGGTTTCAACTCCTAGAAATAAGCAATAAAACAGCATTACACTAATGCTATCATTCAATGTGTTCGATAATTCAATCAGGAACAGAAAATCACCATCACGTATTAGTTCTAGGTCTCATCCGTATAGCGTACAAAACGAGACAAGATTACCCATAGTTGGAATCAGTGGTGATGTTTTACGCAGTTCGGGTTGAAAGTTCAGATATTGGGATGTTCGCCGAGCTTGGCATTTAGGTTGCAAACGTTTCATCACCAAACGAGATGACATCATCAGTGCGTAAGTGTTTCAGCGTATAAGTTTGAGACAAGATCAATCAATTAGAAAATGAGAGTAAAACTACAGGACAGAGGCAAGGACGCTGTTGGGGATAACAGGGCATTTCCGTGATGACCGGCACCAGCCAAATAGGCGATAAGTGTTAACAAAGTCAGCATATAAATGCGGGACGGAAAAGTTCATTATTTGGATTACGTACTACTAAACAGTCCCAGACGTGGCAAGGATATGCACTACTGACGAGCCTTAATGAGAGCGAAGTTCGAGTCTAGTGCTTCTTTTCGAAAGGGGTCGACTGGAAAGTCCATGGGAATGTGACAGCTGTGATCAATTGTGGGTGATTTTCAATCTATACTACCATATAGTTACCTGTATCTGTACAGAAGACAGTGGATGCCTACAACTACACGCCTAATATGTCCATTCACGTTTCTGTCCATTAGATTTACTTTTGGTCAATTGTGTCTAGACCTGCAACAATGTGCACATCCACACGGTGAACGGATGGTGTTTCACTTAGAGATCGGTCGCAATCATGTTTAGATGAGAAGATTTACACTAGAATGGCCTTTACTGATTGAATTAACGAAGAAAGAATTGGTGCTCAGATTTTCACAAACGTCCTGAAAATCAATACCGATGCCAATACTTCAGTCATCACGCTAATGCATTGAAAGTGAGCTTTTGTGATTACTTGACATTCTTTGCCACTCCCAATTTGAAAACACCAATGACAGTAATACGGTAGGTAAAACAGGACAGCATGCGGACACAGAGGGGAAAGATAATATTGCAGCTACGATAACACTTTCACGATTGACGCATTCATAACTCGACAGCGATCGTGTGAAAATATAGTGACAACATGGGGATAGGAAGTGCAGTGAATAATTTGAGGCTACAAACAATACGTATAGTGCGTAGTTTTGACTGAAGCTTCTGAAAAATGTACCACTTTTGTCTTATATTCACATTTCAGCCACTTAAGAAATAATACCAATATATCGGTTGAGCAAAGCTCGCTAAGAAAAAAAATCGGATAGCAAGGCTACACAACAATTATCTGAAACTAAAATACCCACGTGATTGTGGAGAGTACCACATTGAGATTATTAATCGTCCGTCGGGTAACCAGATCGGTGAGCATATTTAAAAGTATTTAGGTGCACAGCAGACGATTGTTAGCACAGAGTTACTAGGAAAACAGCAAAATTCAGCCTCCCTGAAAATCAAACGCATGCATGACATAGGATGACCTTCCTTGATGCCCTCGGCATTCTATTCAGGAGAGCAAGAGGACGCATTAGGCGATCTCTTGAGACGCTATCAATTAAGTGCCTCAGCCTATTCCTTCGTATTTGCAAACAGTCTGTGTTGGCATTGCTGTTGCTCAGGCAGGTAAGCGATTAACCGAACTGAGCACAATTAACTAGCCGTGCATGTTTGTGTTTCTTGTTCTCCGAATGTCCCTTACGAGTGTGCATGCATTCAGGATTTATGAAAAGATTTACCGACTGACGCCACGATTTTGGTCCTTGGATTGCAAAGTCGATGAACTAAAAGACAAAAATCATGGATTCTGATTAAAAACTTAATTAGATGAGAAATTATTTGAATCAACGTCCGGGATTTTCATTCACAATTGCTCAGAATGGATTCATTTGTGAAACTAACACATCCATTCTTGTTTTTCAACGTTTGTTTTCTGGATATTGCAACGTTTCTCGCGATACTCTCAGACAGTCTCCAACGGTTTTCTCTCGACCAACTTCTGTTACCTTGGTCTGACCTATTCTGCCACCTTGAGGTGGTGATTAGGCTTGTGAACTGCATTGATCTGGAAGGCTATGCTGATTAGGACTTCGGTCCTACTAGGTGCAAACTTGTCAGACAGTCCAACGAGGAGCACTCGAACGAAAAACAGATGTATGATGCGCTACTGACCGCGTGGGGGTGCTTAGATAGTGGCACACGATTCTATGAGCATACAGAAGAACTATTTTAATAGCTGTAACACTACTGACTTCCGAATCAGAAAAGAGGTTCGAAAATATGCCCTTAAACAAAACACTCTGATCACTCAGCGTTTGACCGTGACCACTGGCGTATTATTCAATATGGTCCAAAAACTTCTGGTATCATTCCAAAGCGTAATGTAGCTTCGAATACACTCTGTGCACACAGCAGTGTTCAGAATCAGACATCAGTGTCCTATTCATTGGGTCCTCGGGAACGGAATAAAGTGGGTAAGTGCCACCTGCTTAGCTGAAGTTTTTGTAATCACTCAAATCGCTGGCAGTATGCCGCAGTCAACCATGTACCTGCACTCATGCCCGTTCTAGATCTTCCACCTAGTCTCCCCTTATTTTTTAACCTTTTTAGTAACGTCTTTTTTATTATAGGATATTCGACGTCACTGTGAGAATGAGTAGCGCCCCGGACCACAGTACCTTTCGGTCAGCCTCGAGTACGTTATAATGATGAATACTTTGACGCGTTGATCAGGTCTGCTCATTGTATTGGTCCTGAGGACTAGGCTGGATATTATTTTCAGCTCATCAAGCACGACCATGGCATATCGGTCAAATGAGCTGTTTGACGAAACGTATTCACACACACGTTTGTATGTCACACTACTGACTATATCAGTGTTTAAATAGTGAGGCACGATCCCATGAGCATGCAGCACAATTATGTGTACAGTTGTTAACCCGATGTCTTTCGAATAAAGAAGGCCGGTGAAGGTATTGTCAAAAACGGAGCATTCTCATCCACTACGATTGGCCACAACCAGTAGCGTATTATCCAGTATAGTCGATTAACTTTTGGGATAGTTCAAAGGTCTGATATGACATTGAATAAGCCAGTAGCTGCAGTAAGCAGAAGCACAACTCGATGTCTTATTCACTGTATCCTTGGTTCGGGCAACCGCCTCAGTGACAAGGGAGCCAGATTTTTGAACAATTAGTTTCGAGTTAGATCCCTCAAGAGAAGCCTAACTTTTGCTGTCCACTCCTTTTGGTTTCTTTTCTCCCTAGCTAGGACCCCTTCTTTTTTTTACGGTTATATGACAGTTAAGCATCAACGCGAACCACTGGCACACTGCTGTCTTTGATTAGAATGATTGAGTTAGAGGCTCCGAGTAAGGTCCCTCAAGCCGGCTTCTTCTGCAGTGTAAACGAACAAGTATCACAATTTGTCGCCCTCCCCCTCAATAGTGGCGGTGTTCAGCCATGATATCTTTCACGTTCTACTTAGGCCCCCCATTTTTGACTTCCTTCTGAATTTGAGTGATAACTATTTATTTTAAAGTCAATCCAGCTGCTAGAGTTAGAGAGAACCTGAGCGCAAGGATACGATTCCGCTGCCAGAATTCTGATATCTCAAACCACTGCTGATATGGGGGTACAAACATATCTCCGCGCGTTCACAGTCAAGCATTTCATGTATGTCCGTACAGCGTGTAGTAGCTACATATATTGTCCATCCGGAGTCTGCTTTGTCAGTGTCTTCATCGGTTTTTGTATTTGAGTTCGTAGCTAATCAGAGGGGGATTTTATTCACGTCATTTGTTCACCGTTGTTGGTATCAGCCACTCACGTGCGTGTTCAGCAGGGCTACGCTATAACAGCAATCGGTCTCCAATGTCCGCACTCTTCGGTGAATCGGCAAGTGGCTTCCATGAGTATTCTCTCAAGTCTAAAGCTCAAGTTTTACAGTGTTACACGGACGTGGACTTACGAGTCTAGCACTGTTATTCGCTTGATTTCACCTCTAGATAACTGTCGGTCCAACAGCCTCTTCTTGATGAGTTTCAGTGATGCCGCAGCTGAACCTCGTGTTCAAATAGAGTGGGGATTACATCGAACTCCACGGCCGATTACCCGCCCGATTGGGTCCCAATGAACAGTGACTGGTACGTTGTAGTGTATTGTGCAAATGAGGAAAGCGCTATACATCTCGTGTATGTGTACGTTCTCACGGACAGTTGTTCGAATGCTATCAAGAATGTGTTCAGTGGTACCACCTCCCGGCGTCTGAAGCGAACCAAAATGGGATGATCGCGTGGTCAACCAGAGCGCAACATAAAAGACGACACCACTTGTCGAGAAAAAGCACACTTTTCCAAAAATTAGCTATATATGTGCATGGAAAATAGATTTCTTCATTTTCTGGGAATCTGAACGCCCGCCAGAATTCTGGAACGTCCGAGAAGTTGCGCTCGCCCCTGATTGGTTCATTCGGTGGCCTAGGTCCAAGGCCACCCCAAGCCTATAAATACAATTGCTGTAAACCGCTATTTTGCTTTCGGGCTGAGCAGCAAATAAAGCTCGTTTGAAGGCTATCTTTTTCCTTATTTGTTGGGGGGGGGTTCTAAGTTGCGACATTTGAGCTCTGATTTTCGTACCGTTTTGCAACATCGTTGCGTTCGTTCGTGATAGAGATACTGCTCGCGGTCTTGCGTTCGTTCTCGTCTTCTCTCTATCAGTTGGAGTCGCAACACCACTTGAACCGTGGTAGCTCGAACCCAACAAAGGAAACAGAAAAACTGGATCTCTGTATACTAACATCCAAACCGGCGACAAAATGTAAACGCTGGATTGTAGTATTTATAAATGAGGTTTGAACTTGATCTGAATATTAGAGATTGGTACAGGAAAGTCAGTATACTAATCAGCCGTGCGCTGAGAACTGAGCAGTATACACTTTTTTTTTACAGTGGTGACGTGAAAGCAGAGTTCGAAAATTACAGAACATTTCCGGTATTTCCAAGGACGGTCGGCTTCCGGGGGAAAAAGGAAACTTTCCCCAAGATGAATATTTAGACACCACAGTACCACAATGCGAGCTGAATGCCGAACTCGGTCATCTCGCTCCAGAAAAGAAGCGGCCCGGCGGTATGTTTGATATCCGAGCACGATGTACACAACGGTGAAAGACTATTGAAACATGTGTATCTCGTGATCACTGTACTTGGAGCGCTGCATTTCAACACAAGAAGCATCGTAACAAATGGAGACCGCCATGTGTATCTCAGCCATAGACACAAATGTTCCGTGTAACAGTCAGTTAGAGGTGACGCTGTGCAAATGAAAACCGTCGTGCATTTCGAAACAACCGTTTGAAGTCATGTCATGATGTTTGTGTGTTCGTACCATTTGCTCAAAGGTCATAAGGTCGTAAAATCAAGAGAATCAACCAGTATTCGAGCGGAAATAATGTGAAGTAAGTTTATCATGAGGCACTGATGAACTTATTCAGATAAAGCCATGTGATTTAAATCCACGAACAATGGAAACAAACCGAAGCAGCTACGACAACTTGCTTGAGATGTATGTTCCGAAGAAGCTGAACAATTGCGACTACATTGGATTTTATCACGCCGATAGAAGTAAAAGATAAATGTCGCCCGATTTCATCCGTCCCTGAATTGGACGAAGACTGTTGAGAATGTATATACAAACTCACTAGCAATTTGCGCAAAACCATGAGCATCAATTACTCTAACGATCGAAAGAGGAATGTTGTTCTCTCTGATTCGCCATTGTGTAAGCCATCAAGCTGTGAGACCGTCTTTAGAAAATATGACCCAGTAATCACCGAGCGGTTGTGCCGACTTGATGGGTAGGCTGAACATTTCGGAGAACAGTTCAGCTGATCCCAACTGCACCCTGCAGCTGATGAAACCCGAATGGTCAATCAGTGCATTCCAGACGACCCTTTGCCAGAATCAGAAAAGACCAGGAAGAATAAGTTGTTGGAGCGCGAAAGGATTCAAGGTTCAGTACTTCTGTCTCCTATTCAAAGAGGATGAGTAGATGTTGGCAAAACCACTGAAGACGGTCTGAGAAACTGACGTGATATCTCGTGATCCGTGCTTACCAACGGAGGCATCAGACCATTTTTTATTGCGTTCAAGTTATACATTAGCCCGATGTTGTTTTGGCTCACTAAACACACGGAAAGCCAGACATATGAAAAACAGACAAGATTTTGATTCGGTCGATGGTAAATTAGTCAAGTTTTTACTCTGCGATGAGTCTTGGAGCATCGACACTCTTACAGGCAGTCGGAGGTTGTGGCCCTTTTGAAACTACAGGCTCCCCCACAATTCGTTTGTCTGTAACGCTCTCTGGCAGGTCCTCTTTCACAGAGAAGTCCTAGAGGAATGAAGACTGTGTTGACATCATTGTCTGTTCACTCTATAGGCTCAGAAATGCCACTTGAGTCAAGTTAAGGAGACACATGTGATGTAGAACCACTTACTACTGTTTATTCATTACAACTGAAATCTCGGGGTGTGCAGTATATTCACAGATGCCTCAAGTTCAAGTCTGGATGTACGTGTGAATTCATTTTGGATACAGGAACTAGCGAATCCATTATCTCAAAACCACTACTAGATCACATGGCCCCTGATGCCCAGCTGAGATCAACAACAACTGAAGTACGTGGAGTTACTGGCCATCGCTTAGCTCTGCTAG
>LUCH01000256.1:68082-135746 GCA_013368495.1 Paragonimus heterotremus | reverse complement strand
GAGAAATGAAATCGTTCACGAAGGGGTTGGGCACTGTAGATCGGGTTCGTCTCCCGGGCTGGAGCCCTCGCAGAGTCGATGGCTTGAGACGTTAGGTGGGATGGCGACCAACCGAGCTCAGTTGCGTGGATGTTGTTGTTTGGCCGAGTTGTTTGTGAAGTGAGTGCACTTAATGACGCGGGGCAGTTAAGGCCGTAAAGAAGCTGTCTTGCTGATGACGCCTTACATTCACTTACAGCTCGGTTGTTTGTTTGCATGGTCCAGCTGCTTTGATGCTGTATGTTTGAATAGAGAGGTAGCTATTTTTAGTAGTTAGGTCCCCTCCCCCTCTTTTCTTCTCGCTTCCTAAACAGGGTTTGTTTCTTCTTCCTCTTGGTTGTGTGGCAGTTAAGCATCAGTATGAACCACTGATGTATTGCTGTCTATAATGATGATGATGATAGTTGCAACAGCTGTCCAGTACTGCCCAAGTGATATCTCTCTTCCTAAATAGGGTTTGTTTCTTCTTCTTCATGGTTGTGTGGCAGTTAAGCATCAGTGTATTGCTGGTGTATTGCTGTATGTGATGATGGCGATGATGATGATGATGATGAATCTGCTCCTTAAACAAGACACGGCCTTATCAAGGCGGTCGACCTGGGTGTTAATATTTCCGCAAACAGTTGGTCCTGGTAACAGTGATGAACAGCCGTCTAGACCGAGTTGGATCTCGTGAGCGCCACGCACGCCGCAGATTCGACCCCACGACCCGTGAATAAGAGATAGATTTTAGTGCGAATACTTATCCACTTGACCAAAACTGGCTGATCGGTTTCATCCTGTGAGTGACGGGGAAATTAGCAGCTATTGAGAGCGGCCAGGTCCGAGTCACCTTCAACGCCGACGTCACTGCAACCAGCTGAAGCATGGGCGGACAATGAAAAATTACTGAGGATTTGATTTCTAGACGCCACTCCTAACAAACTCCGCCAACTGGATGGCACGGACTCTACTACCGACGGGAATTGTATCCTTCAATGCGTCATCATCGTCATCACCATAGCAGCCATGAGCCTGACCAGAAGGTAATGTGGCTGGGGCTGCCGCTCATCTCAACAGTGACGTGGAATATTCCAGAAAACGCTGCCAAGAAGGTTCAAAATTATTAACAGAAGTCTAAGTGGAAGAACTGGAAGTGGTATGGATGTAGGTACGCCATTGATTGCGACACACCGCCATCTCGAATAGCGTCTCTAACCAGCAGTTGGAGTGATCATGAGGACCCCATCCAGGCAGGCGACACCTACCCACTTTGTTCAGTGGAGCAGTCAGAGTCTTCATATTTCCTGACCACGTTGTTGCTTGATCACCGTTTGGTTTCATCAAGCTGTTGGCAGTCTCAGTATATAATGCCCGGTGCGGTAAGCGATCACATGGCATACGGAGTACGTGGCTTAACCACCGCAGAGTGTGCAACGTGAGTAGTTTACCAATTGATCACGCATCCCGAGCGTTCCGGAATACACGCCGATGAACTGTCGTGTTGCTCACGCGATCAGTTCACTTATCGTGGGCTAGTTGGCGGAGACAAGGGTGGTCAAACACAGCAAGCCTGTTGATATCTTCTTTGTGGACAGGCCACGGTTCCGAATCATAGAGCAAAATGGAACGCACACAGGCATTACATACCCTTCCTTTCAGTGACAACTGGACGTCTTTTCGACGCCACAGATGATGCAGTTTAGCAAAGGTAACTCGTACCTTTAGTATCCCAACTGCTATCTCATCAGCAGTGTGTGAAACTGCTCGCAGTCGCAAGCGGATTACTTGCAAGAAAGAAAATTGAAGTGGGAATGCTTCAGTTTTGAAGCAACACTTTGTACTTTGAAGGTACGAAGCGCATTCCATACAAACCAGCCCGGTCGCTCACCTTGTACAGCATCGTCTGCATGTCTTCGGCTGAGGAGCTATGTAAGACAGTGTCATCCGCGTACTCCAGATCGGTCAACCTAGCGCCAGGAAGAAGCTCAACACCAAGTTCACTGGATTCCTCATGCGTACCCTCCAGAATGTCGTCCATGACAAAATTGAACAGGAAGGGAGAAATTGGACACCCCTGACGAACACCACCAGAAGTGATGAACGCTCGAGTCAGTTGTCCATAAACTCCTACCCTGCCTGCAGAGTGGGTATACAGTGATCTCAATAAATTCACGTATTTTCCTGTTACTCCCTTACGAAGAAGACAGAAGAGGACGTTATGAGCAACTGAGGCGAAAGCAACCTTCAGATCCAAAAAGACCATGACCGTCGGCTGTCTGTAAGAGTGCTGATGTTCCAAGATCCGTTGCAAGATAAAAATGTGATCATCGCACCCTCGATCGGATCGGAATCCTACCTGTTCTCTGCGTATCTGACTTTCTGTGGGCTTAGTGAGCCGACGGAAAATGAGGCTAGTGAGTAACTTGGAGGCAACAGACACCAAACTGATGCATCTGTGGTTGTCACGTAGACTTCTGAGCCCCTTTTTGAAAACGTGACTGACTCTTGATAGACACCAATCACAGGTTACCTGTTCTGTCTCCTAGATCGTCTGGAGGAGTTTTATCAGTTGTGATATCAACCTCTCCCCGTCATTCTTGAAAGGAGGAGGAGAGAGGTTGTCTGGACCAGGGACCTTATTACGCTTCAATAACTTCAGCTCCAAGACCACTTCTACTTCCGACGGAGGACCGTCTGGAATGCAATAACTGACCGTTCGGGTCCTGTCGTCCACATGATCTGGTTGAGGCCAACTGAACTGTTTTTCAAAATGTTCAGCCCACCTGTCAAGTTGACGCGATTCACTGGTGATAAGTGAACCATCTTTTTCACATTTGGTCTCACTTACACGGACTCGACGGCCAGTACAACCGCGGATAAAGGAAAAGAGCCTTCTGCTATTCCCAGATAAAAAGACTCTCTCTCCATTTCTTTCGATTTTTCGACCAAGTAGTGCTTATGGTCTTCGTGCAAGCTTTTAGTCAGCTTGCGTTTAAGTTCTCGACGGTCATCATCATATTCAGAACCAGGTGGGATCGAGCGACACTTGTTCATGAGGTTTATCGACGTGACGGAAATCCATTTTCGTCGCAACTGAACGCCTTTTCCGGAAAGTACCTCTTCACAGCAGGCTTTCATAGCCCTGGCGATTTGTTCCCAGTGTTCATTGGAATTCTTCATCTGACTCGAACTAGGCAGCATGTTCACCAACGCCTTCTGACAATCATAATCATCATCATCATCCATCTATCATCATCCATCTTCATCCATCATCATCACCATCATCATCAATCATCTGAGTGGCGCCACCTATAACTGCCTGCTTTATGGCGGCCGCAACCGTGGTGCTTTGAACAATATCTACCGCAGTCTAATCGGTAGCGGCGACCATGAAGTCATCGGAAGTATACGAGTGTCGAGTAGACTGCGCTGAGTAGACTCCGTTGATTACTGTCATGGATTCAAACCCCCGGAATTTTACAGACGTCGACATTCATCAACTTTAACGTTCGTGCGTGGACGGCCTGTTAGCTTATTTGTTTCTGGGTGCAGACGTTGAAGGCGCCTATATTATTTCTCCTTCTGGGCCTGAACAAGGAATGAGGAGTGCTGGAGACTGACCAAGAGACGAGAAATTCCGGGACAGTGTTACTATGATTAACTATGTCCGCTGTGGGACCTGCAGAGTAATCACCAGAAATGAGGGTCGTGAGGGGCCTGAGAGCCAAATTTGGTAGGACAGTGGAGGGGGGGGTCAGCCATAGCGTATTTTCGCTTACCTACCGTACTTTAGGTCACAGAAGGCGACCTGCTATATACTACGAGACGGCTGATGCAGTGTGGAAATAATGGTGTTTTGGATGTTCATAGACCAACGGACTGTGGTTCTTCAGGCCTCTAGCTGTTAGGTTGCCTGACATGAGTGGCCCTGTCTGGGGGATCATCACACCTTCCAGTTTAACCCAGTAAGCTATCGAGATGCGCAAGCCGTCACATCGCGTCAAGGTTCAGTTTTTGTTGTGATGGCGGCCTTACACGGTTGGACATAACATGGCACAGTCTGTATAAATTTGCCTTGAAAATACCAGTCCTTTTTTATTACTAATGAGTTGATCTCCCTTTGATGAAACTCACGGCACTGACTCCGTTGGTAGGCTGTGTGACCTTTTCTTGTTTTATCTGTTTCCTGACCTAAGCATCGTTCGCAGCGGTGAAAGCACCGAAAGTCGTTTGATCAAGGTGGACAAATGGATGTTGCGTTGGATTAAGATAACGTGTTCTAGTATATATGTGTTAACAGTCATTGTTGTGAAACGACGTGAACACGCATACAAGGATGCACCGGTTGGACTTGGCATTCCCATCTCAAGATATCCATTCATTACAGGGAGAAAACATTGGGTATCTTGTTTTAGTAGATTCGTTCAACCAGACCATTGTCAGCGTAATCAGATAGCGCATCTTTTTTAGAACCGAACCACCATTGTTTTGTGGCACGGAAATACTCATTATGTCATCGTATCGCTCACCCTGCACATCTGTGGACGTATACTCCTTCATCTAACTCTCTGGAGGTGGAATCCTAATTTGCCACTCCGCCTCGATCTTCCTATTAGGGAAGGATTAGTTTAGACCTTAAACTAATCGCTCATGCGGGCCGAAATTATGCCATTTGTTTAGAATTGCGGCTCGTTTCTCCAAAAGTTATTCTTTCTACCTGTTTGTGTAATCATAGGTAATGGTTGTCTGACAGTATGTCGGTTCACATGTCAAGTAAATGAAGTAGGTTGCCACTCCGTTTAAACTTGGTTGTTTCAGAGAAGTAAAATATCTTCTTCTACTACTTATGCTGCTTTCATTAAGGGCAGATGTTTCTTGAACCTCAGGCTTGTCAGTCTAATTGCGTTGTCACCCCTTGTGTTATTGCCATCCAACCTCGCTAGTAGCGCCACTATCTAGTAGTGCCACTTATGTTTAGACTTCTTTTTGATTAACCGATGTAGTGTCTGTTAAATGCTATTAACCAGATCTGGGTAGTAGCGCCACCTTGCTATGAGTACCAGTCTTACGACATACAGATCAGTAAGGCACATCCAAAACTACGAAAGCGATTTATGGGACGAATAATGTTTTTTGCACCAGTTTCGACCATGCACAACTTGAATGGACCGGCCAGTTGACTACATTGTACGGCACTGTCAGAGGGCCACCTCGTCAGTCCATGAGTAAACTTAGTGTAGTCGTCATTGAGTGCTTCCTCCTGGATGGGATGCGAAATCAAAGCTTTTGACATGCCATCCGAACAAACACCTTACTTACCTTACTCATGTAGTTCACCCACCTTTTGATGCGTTACATTTTGTACGGCTACATTCAGCTTGCCCCGTTCATGCTGTGCGCATGGTTGAAGGAGTAACTCCAAATAAGTCCATTCAGTTTATTAGTAGCGTACAGCTCAGCGGCACTCACCCGGTTACTTATCAACATGCCTGGCCACAGTGAACTTAGGGAGTTGGCATTTTCTGCCAAAATGGCATTGCTAAGACAGATAAAGTGAGCTAGCGCCAACTCTCAGACGTATGTGGTGTCAGTGGAAAGTTCGTGTACTGTAGTTCGCAGTTCCGAGAACATCATAAATACTGGAAGAACAGTGACACCTCTCAAAGACGTCTTATTGTTATCGTGAATTTCATCGCTGATAGCTCGGCTTGATAGTGATTTGAATACATCAGATATGAACGTATTCCTATTTCTGGCCCGATGTGTTGCAAGAAAGAACGATGCATAGCTAAGAATGAACGGATTTGAGATAAACGGATGACTGTGGAGATTTGTGGATATATGTAACATTCACGGGGAGGTAGATTGTTGAAAGTACCGTGATTGGGAATGGAACAGAACGGGCACCGCGCGTTCCAGATGTTCTTATTGACCAGTCGCGAACATTCCTGCAGGAGCACTCTATTCTGATAGCGCCGATCCTACAAATCCTAGTGGAAAACTATATTACCAAGATTACCATGTGAACGTTCACCACATTGTCCATTTGACTTGAATGTACTGAACAATGACTTCTACATTTTCTTCATGTGCGTACCTTGTATATTGCACCTTCTTGACCTGTGCTGCTACCTCGATGTGATGGTCAGGCTTGTGCACTATATCAATCCGGATGGTTATACTTTCTAGTACTTCTGTCTTTCTAGGTACAACCATGTCGAACAATACAAGAAGTTAGACGAAAAGCAGTTGTATTCATTGGGTTGTAAGTTGTACTACTGATCGCGTTGGGTTGCTTAAGTAATGAGGCGCGACGTTATGGACATACAGCAGATTTATTTCCATAGTTGCGGTAGTGCTTTCTTTCGAATAAGAGGGAGGGGGTTGAGAAGGATGCTTCTAAACAAAAGAGCAATCCACTCCCCCAACGATTGATCGCGACTGCGGGCGCACCATCCAGTACGCCCGAAAAGCTTTTGGTATCGTTCAAAAGCCCCTCACTGCCATGCGAGTCAGACTGTCGAGTCATTGGCTGCTTGTGAAATCCCCTAGGAAAGCCCTATCTTCCGTTGTCTGACGGATCAGGCGTCTGGATCATAGACTCGAGGTGGGGTCCCTCAAATCAACCCCTCCGTGCGACATAAACGAACGGATAGTTTTAGTTGTCTTGACCGACCAGTCCACTCACTTTCACTTTTTCTCCTCTGCAACTAAGCTCCGTCGCTCTAAGCCAATACAACTGGCATACATGGGCGTTTTTAAGTCTATAGTCTCTAGCAAATGGATCAGTAAGTTCATCTGTCGAGCACCCTTTCAAGTTTGAAAATGGATGTGTGTTGTGTCTCGGAACCGCGCCTTTACGGTCCTTTCGTTGTCCTGCACTTGAATTCACCCTGGGATAGTGCTATGGGTCAACGCTGCTTTCTCATAGTCTCTGGTGGAGTTGAAGCGAAATCTTGCGGTCAGTGAGCTCTAGAACAGAGCAGAGACTGTATGAGTGGATTCCAATGAGTGGTCGTCTAGCAGTTAAAGTCGGTTAACACAGATTAGACACGTTTGTTTGTCATATGTGCATGTGCCCCAACAGACGCTAGTTCAGACGCGGCCACAAACGCTTTATACGACGGCCACTTTGGTCTCCAGACAGACTAATTACTTGGACATTGTTGTATTTGGCAGAAATATGAATGTACAACTTGGTCGTCTTACTCTAGAGGGGACGCGTTTGGTTGGTATGTTTGGTGTCCGTGCGCGAGGTACAGACAACAGCAATTGACTATTACAGATGTGCACATCTCACGGACTCTCCATATGGTGCTGTGCATTTCAGCACAAGCGGCGACAACGCGTCACGTGGAGACTACTCTGTGCAACCCAACCATGGACGCAAATCAATCTTGTCGCCGTCAGCTGTCGGTGGCGCCACTCCATTAAAGATTGTCGTTCATTTTGGACTAACTACTCTAATTCAGCTCATGAAGTTCTTCGTGCCCGCTTCTTTTTATCCTTTACTCAGAGATAATCTGCTCACAAGCATGAATTACTCAGTTGGAAGTTGAACGACCTGGATACGCGAAACACCCATCAAACAACCGCTCTGGTTACAAGAGTGAAATGATCCAAACGAGCATTGGGGAAAAGTGGCAACCTTTTTGCAAACCCCTTGTGAAGAGTTCTATTCCAAAGGAACACCACGGACTCGACAGCACTGGATCTCTGCTGATTCAACAGAATTTATGAACGAACGTCGACTTATCCGCCTGACATTAATTTAGCAAAGACCGCCGTGATGTGGAACACAAACTTACGAATAGTCTGCATAATGATCATGAGGCTTACTTTTCTGGTTGAGCCAAAGGGATTGAGATGGTATTTTATCATGTATTGACCGGATGTTATTTCTCTTGAGTCTTGGTTGTGCTGGCTACCGGCAGGTTATTGGTGGGGTCATGTGTGAAAAAGATGACAAATTTGCAGCTGTTTGCGGCGAATTACAAGTTGACTGAACACTGAGGAATAGTCCAACTGGTCGGAGACATCTTATTCAGCTGTGAATGATAAAGGTTGCTTGGTTGGTTATAGCATTCTCAGAAATCGAAGTGGCTTTGGAGCTTAGAATATCGAAGATTAGGACTTTCTTTCTCCAGCAGCTTTTAAAGTTGATGGTGTGAGGTTGTCAGAAGTGTCCACACTACATTGCATATGAAGAACTGAAGAGATGCCTCATGCCTGATGCTTATCAACAGTCAATTATGTTAATAAAATGTGCATATTTATCATATGACGACCACTGAGTTAACCTTGTTTCTGTCGCATCCAGGCTACTCACGGATCTCTTACTGCGTCTGCTTCCGAATCACTGAGACATCCAAATAAGAGAAGAGCACGCGAGTTTCCGACTAGGTCGCGGGTGTATGGATCATATTTTTACCTTGCGACAAACACTGAAGCATCCATACTTTTCTTCCAACCAACGGTCGAGGTATTTTTGGAATCAATGGCTGTTTTCTACTCAGTCACCCGACACGCTCCATAGAGTTGTTGCCATCGCGTAGGAGTCACAGTGAAACCTGTCAGTTTGTTGAAGTTGTTTTCCTGCTCTGAGTGTAGGGTATGCAGTTTTGGGAAGCTATCTCAAGCGTTCTGCACGTCAGGTGGCGTTTGATATGAGTATCCGATCTCTCCCCTTTCTTATCAACTTTGTCATGGATAATGTGCTCAAGGGTGCACTTGGAGGTTCCGTGCATATCTGAGTGGAGCTTCTATCAAATGGTAAGTTGACTGATATGTGGACGACATTGGTTTTCTTACTTCCTCTACAAGAACCACGCAGACCCTGATTATTCGATTAAATGATAGGGCCAATCTGTATGGTATGTACTTTGCGCCTTCGAAGTGTAATGTTATCGCGAGATCGGCTTAATGTTGACTCTATCTCCGTAATTGCTGGCAGGCTGCTGGAGATTGTTGATCACTTTACCTATCTGGTTAATGTCATTTCTCCAGCTGACGAGGTGTCCATAAGAAAAGTCGTATACTGCAATCACGAACCTCTGCCACTTGTGGCGTTGCAAAGCCTTCCATTTGTTAATCGAAAGCAGAGTTTACAGTGCGTGTACGCACTCAGTTTTGCAAAGGATGTCTACGGACTATCGATATTCTATCATCGTTGTCCCTGCTAATTAGCCTGTATCGAATGGGTTGACTTTGTGAGCAACGCGATAATCCAACGGCACGTGTTTGGCTAATGTACGAGCTCGTGACCGATGATCGAGACAGTAAGAAGGCACCATCATGTACACTACGTCGGTGGAGTGTTTGCCGCACCGCACATTGTTCATTGTGGCTGCTGATTGGATAAAGCTGCAGGGCAGCCAAAAGATGACTTGGTCGCGGGCTATGAATGCTTTGACCGTCCCGCTGGGCAAGGTTGCTAGATGCCGTCTACCTGGTTGGAGAGTTCGCGACCTATCACACCGCTGATGGGAAACACTCTCTGACATGACATTATGTCGCAATTGATGAGTTGCTTGTATCTGCAAACTTGTTGATTTTCTGGTAAAACGTAGTTGCCTTTCTATTTTTTTTCGTTGTGTCTTTACACTTATTTGTTTTTCCGCCACTTCCTTGACCGTTGTCAGTAGCAACATCAGTCCGAGCTTTATTTCCCATGAGTACAGCTCGAAGTTGAAGATGATGTTGTCGATGATATTTCGAATTACAGTCTAGTGTGTATTTTTGGGCTGTACTGTAAATTTACTTATCACACTACTAACGCTACCTTACTCAGTAGTGTCACTTAGCTGAGACGAAGGGATGGAGCCAATACCGAGGTTTTACTGTATCTTGAAGTTGTGGGTATCGAGTTATCAAAATTTTCTTTCGTTTCAGTTAAACGTCTCATTTCAACTATGGATGTTTCCAGGCTTTCGGTACGCTACGTTCTCTTTTTTTAGGTATAGTTGACCACTCATAGTGTTTGACTGGCTACTGGCGGTCGCTTGCTCGGAGATACGTGTTTATATGTGTTAGAAATGTTGGCAGTCAAATTCCGTCGGTGTTTGGTGAACCTGTCCAGACGTGTTCCAAAACTGCGGGTGACGTAGAACCTCTGAGGTTCCCCACAGTGTCTACCATTTTAAATAAGACCTTAAGTCCTGAAAGCTCACTTATACTTGTGCGGTGGCAAGAAAAAAAGAAACGGGAAATGGGCGAACAGCAGTTTCATGCTCATATGCAGAGTGAGTACGATCCCCTTCGTTAACACACTTGTTTCAGCCATCAAGAAATTGGGGAAAGCAGTTCATGATGCGATTCAACATCGACTTTTGAAAGGTGTTTTCGACAGCAATCTACCTGATTCGGTGAGCTCCTATTGCCGGAGTGTGTCACACATTTTGGACAGTGTTATCGCAAGCAAAGTGGAATTAACCTGTTTTCATACGCAGCTGCGCTATCGAGGTCGGTTGGACAGTATCGTTCTCGTTGCGTGAGTGTTTCCAAACGGATTGCTTCAAAATTACTCATTGATTATGGTTTCCGCTGAAACTATGGTGTTATAGATATGGGTTTTAGTTCGTAACCTAGGTACCCCGGGTTTGCTGATTTACGTGTCGATCCCATGCGAGACGAATGGGTAGATAAATGCTCAGTACAAAGATTTGCACTGAGCTTTTACGAAATTCAAATCGTTTTTCATCGCAAAATAGTCAATAAAGGTTTTTCGGCTCGCAATACCTGTTCGATCACCATTCAAACTGTATTTACCATACGAGTTCAGGCAAGGACGAAACTGGCTACGGATAAGCATCAATAAGTATTGCAAACACCATTTCGATACCTTGTAGCCGTAGACATTTCACATTGACAATCTGAGATGGTCTGTGTCGACCGGCACTAATGAGGTGAATAACAGATAATTTAAATACATACGGATCCCCCCTCCTCAAGCGGTGCTCATAAAACTGATGTCCGAGCGGATGAGAGCTTTGGCTCGTAACGCAGAGGGTTGCTGATTCGATTCGCATTCAAACCATCTCTACCTGACGAGTCCAGATAGGAACGAAGCCGCTGGTTGAGTATTGGTTTGAGAGTGAGCATCGAGGAGCGTTACAAATGAATAGGATTAGTCCGGTACAGTACTACTCTACAGTAAATGTGTAAATCTTTCAACCTTAACTGTTGTAGTTGTGTGATCAGTGTTTGCTATTATTGGTTTATGATACATTCATCAACGTGCACGTACTACTTTTGTCGGAAGCATTCCAGTGTATATCGGAATTGTCATTACTCGTGTCCTGTAAAACCGCTGCATGTCCTCCTCGTGGTCTTCTGTTTTCTTGTTCGTGCGGATGTCTGCTGTTTGTGTCTTATGAAAATTTCCAAATTGTTCAACTCAGCTTGTTCCTAGTTACCTTCAGTGCTCCTTAGACGTGATGTTGGACTTATTTTATTTAGAATCGATCATCTTACATTGTTCAAGCTTATCACTGGTCGGGTGTTCGGAAGTGTCAGGTTCACCGGATGCGAAGTTTTCCTCAGTGACTGGAACCTCTAGGTCACGTGGTAGTTCAAACACCACGCCTATTCACCCTCGGTGCTAGACCTTGGCTGAATGTTGTTTTCTCTTTGTCACTGAGTAGGCAGATTTGGGCATGTTGCATGCTACGCTTGGGAAGTTCAATTTCTCCTACCAGTGAATCACATTTACATTCACGAAATTTATTGCTGATCGTGCAAAACACGCTTCTGCAAGGTTTTATATCAATCGGGTTACATAACCGTGGTGTGATCTATGATAACAGATATCTGCGGACTAAAGTGTTTGGGTGTGCTGGTGTTGAGTGGTTGAGCTAAGACGTTTTTGAAAGTTCCATATTTCTTTTGTGTTTCATTCTTAGATGGGTTATTCAATCTGTTTCGTGAGAGAACACCAACACTACGAACGAATGTTCCGACTACATATTCTAAACACCGACTGACTGTGTAGTTTTTCGGATTCTGACGATAAGTGGTGGTCTTCCATCATATCTTAATAAAACTCCTCACCTGACAGTTTGTCTGTGGATGTCAATCTGGTATTCCATTCCTATCACTGCTCCTACGATGCAGGATTTTTTTTCTGACATGAGTGAAGTATCCATATTGAGTAGGTACTTTGTGGCATGCTATAGATGGCAAACATTTGACCGACGTTCCATGAACTCTAGGTATATCAACGGTAACGACGCCGATCGTCAATTTTACGATAGATTGCTCGAATTCCGGCCGCTTCAGCCGTCGTTAGTCAGGGCTGATGCAACCTCATGGTATCCAGCTCACGGATCACCTGGCAGCCACTTGATGGTAAACAACCTGTGACAGATGCGGAGAAGTTAATCAATTTCATACCTGAACAAGTGTAGGTGAAACGGGAATGAGCATTCCTCTTGGTTATCAAATACCGTACCCCCTCTAGAACAAAAACACTCGGACCAGACCTAATCGTTCGTCCGGTGGAGTGATTTGCTCTTCATGCTATCATTTGATTGGCCTAACATAAAGTCTGGATGTATTCTCGGTTCATGTCAGGAGTAATTTCCCAAAACGTCTGAGATACGCAGTAGTATGTGAATGGCGTGAACTGTGTCGCTGAAGAACATCATATCCCTGTTCTTTACAGTTTTGGAGTTATCTTAAGAGTCCTTCAATCTTTATTCCGTTTCTGAACAACCTGAGTTTAAATGGAATGCATTGAGATGAGCGACATCTATAACTGATTTTTTGTAGCGTTTAGCAACATAGACTGAGCGTCCCCACTGAATTACTGGATTTTACTTGGATATTTAACTCAGATGTGCTGACCTCCAGTTTTATGTATGCTGGGGTTGTAACTGATAAACTCATCTCGTAACTTTGCAAGGTTGATGGAAAATTTGGGTACACCATCGTTAATTCAGTTAGATTTGCATAAGTTGTATTACTATAGTCTATCTGTTCGTCTGTTGAACTACATCACTGGAACACCCGAAGAATTTTGCCCTACATGCATGTGTATGTGGGCCTAACGAAGGCAACGGCCGAAATTCTGGGTCTTAAGGCCTCAATGTAAAACAGTTACGGCCGTTCGTTAGTGTTCTTCAGTCTTCTTTTGGGGGGCCAAGCTTATATATATGTGACAACAGTTAACGGGCAAGACCTGCTTGAATGCCCTTTGACAGTGCTCACCCCGGTTTTTTCTAACATCCGCTCCCACGTATGAACATAAAAATGATGGGTCGACGAATTTCTTTTTTGTGCTTTTTTGTCCGCTAACCGCCACAGTTAGTTACACACTAACAGAGAAGTCCGAATTGCCATACAAAAAAGGCGGTAGTTATTGAAATACCTTGTGAAGACAAACCTACGATTCGGCCAACACATAGTCTTCCTACCGGTCAGCTGCCTGTTGTGCGTACTCAGTGCATGTCCTTGCCACCATTCCGATGTCCTAACTTGACTCCGTCGACCGGTGGTCGTATTCACCCGTTCACGTGTAACTACTTTGACGTACATCGCAGGGAAAGATAGGTGATTAAAAAAGTGAACCCAGGAGCCCCCACCAAAATTGATATAAGTTCAATAGTCAGTCGGATGCTTGCTTCCCCCAAGCAACCGGAAGTCCGTTCTGGCAACTGCTACGCACCCAGCTCATACTATACGCTGAGCTGAACTACTTTCACCATTCTGCTTGATGGTAACATGCAGGTGTGTAAAAGTGCTCAAACTTATTAGGCTTTCGTTAGTCACTCATCACCATCCTCCACCGTATACCCAACAGGATTCACCTGTTAAATTACGCTTGCTTTGATCTTCAAGACAAAGTTGACTGGATTCTAGGAATTCTTCAGTGATTGTCGTTTTTCAGTTAACCGTTTGTTCGAACTTACTTTCCAAATTTTACTTATCTACGATTGATGAACGCATGAAAGACATCTAGCGAACTTCATTTTCACCCTACGTCATTTTCTGATATTCATAGTTGTGATGCATGTGTCCGATTATTGTGAATCCTGAAGAAAGTAATCAGGTGATCTCCTCTTACCTTAGAATGGTGAATCTTGAACGGGGATCTTTATGTCACGACCTGACCACATGGACCGTTGTTTGTAGTTCTGGTGTGAAAGTTCCATTACAAAATAGTGTGTTTGATTCTGACATTAGTTGAAGGCAGTCGAACCCACTAAGAAGCTTTTGTTTCACTGTTTTTCTTCGGTGACAAACCAGGGCATTTCCGTTGCATCCTACACTTGGCAACGAAGTGGAAGTTGCTGTTGCGGGAATTATTCGAAGCGTTTCACTTCTACTACTTCACTATATCCATTCGAAACACTGTATTAGTTATGTGGACATCGGTGGACGCCATATACTTAAAAAAGAAGGCTTACTCGAAGAAATGAATAGCAATATAGGGCGATGTCATAACCCGAAATATGACATCTGACACTAATCCCTTAATTAAGTGGTGTTGCTTTTCGTTCCTATCTACTACCGTTGTCAGTTTGACTTCGATGCGAAACCTATTCGGAGCAGCCACTCATGCAGAGACATCCGGTCGTGGAAGCTTTAAAATGATCTATCTGTTGGCTTCAATTTATCTGTCTAACCCGGTCTGCGGGTATCGCCCTTTGAACAGTCTATGGGATAGCATGTGTTCTTCATCTGAGCATGATTTCGAATGTAATACGTGACGTTGCTTTAAACGTAATTAAAAAATCAATCGTGGCTGGGAGTCGCAAGTCAGAATGTTTAAATCGCTAGTTAAGGTGAATGGTCACGATTGAGAGAATTATTCGGTATACCGGCTAAATGAACTCTTACATTGTTGATAGTCGATTATTTATGGGTGCTTGAATTATTAATGGTTGATGTCTGGAGTGCCATGATTGGACACGGTGGACGATAATCCGGTCCACAGTTACCGCTGTACGCTTTCGCATATAGTGGGGGAATATTAACTGGTAAATTGTTTATCGTGTGTCTCTCATTTTACTTTAAGTCTGTTGGTCAGTGTCCTGGTCTACCACTGGGTTGACGTGGTGTTGAAAGCAATGTCGGACTTATATATCATTGCTATCCTTGGTCACATTCGCGAATCCGTGTTAACCTTGAACTTGGATTCATGAGACTGATTCTTCTGTCAATTGCAATGTCATTTGATGTACTGTATGGTTCCCTTCAAAGATCGATGGCGATTTTCCTTGGTTTCTTTTCAGTCGCATTCGCCATGTTGTTGTCTTTAGAAAAGAAAATATCGAGGATAATCTGAGCCTCTTTATGGTAGGATTTGAAAATTGCCGTGTTTGTAATTCTGATATTTCTTGTCTGCATCATGTAAATTGTATCAACCACTGAGACGAGTATTATTCCATCATGGCTTTATAGCGTTTGATATTGGTGGGGATGCTGATATCTGGATCCGAGAACTTACAATGTCAATTGTGCTCTCTTTTCAGTTTCGACCGAGTCTATCTTTATTATTAGTTGGAAGGTCAATACCAATTATTCGACAACGAAGCGCCAAAAATATCATTCAGGATTTTGTTTGAATTTTACTTAACGAGGACTTATGGAGAAGGGTTTAACTGGTATCATTTTTATATGCGGCCGTGTGCAGCTTACGCCATAGCACTCTAGTTTTCTAAGTATTCCAGTTCTGATGGTTCACCCAGAATACCTCCTCATACTTCTTGAATCACAAACCGTATGCTTGTTAATAACGTTAACCACAGAATTAATACTAAAAGTTGCACGTTAGGTTTTCAGATTTCATTTCAAAATCTCACGAAGTTTCTGTTTGACTTCCTTTGACCGCTTCTGCTACCGGTACATCGACTTAAAGTTAATTAACTATCTGAGCCGTAGCTGAGTTTCATCATCACTAACTGTTCAATCACTTGTTCTTCATGTCCTTTCTAGCAAACATGGGAGAAATGAGTTCAACAGTTCGGCTTGCACTGACACACCCAATGCGATTCTGTCAATGGCTAACATCCTTTTTAGTGGTATGCACGTGACTGTTGGGGAGGGGAGTCACGAGACATACCTGATCTAGTCTGAATGATTCACAACAAAATTCGTGCGTTGTTAACGGTAATATAGTGTATGTGAGAAGTGTATGCATATGAAAGCAGTAAGGATTTATTCGTTTCATGTGAACACTACCGAACGCAATGAAGACAACATAGTTATCAGTAATTCATCAACAAGCTTCATACCTTACGATAGTCGCGTAAATTCGAATACAGCAATGCTTCACCACAGTTCCACTAACTTCATTGACAACAGTGCATTATTGGCTACCACTCATGCCTAAGTACCATTCAACACTGAGAAGCGTTTGTTAATGACGCTGGACGGGGAGCTTGGATTTAATTTATGAAACCCCGATGTCTAAACTCAACATCAAAAAACAGATCACTCACGTGGAGGTATTATTATTATTTTCGCCCGCAAGTCCGAGGAACGATTGAGTGCCAGGTCAAAACCGTGAAACAAATACAGTTAAGAAACAACGGTACTTGATTACATTTTAGAAGAGTATGTATGACGGTAACAATGAAGGACTGTTATTTTTTAATGCACACACTTTTTTATTCTTGTTTTTTTTAAGGTTTTCGAAAGAAGTGTGTATAACTCCTATAGATGGCCACCATACCAGGCATGACAATAATTCCTCTTTTCTTCGGCTTTTGATATATATGGCCAATGGCAGCGCTCTTTCGGCCTGCCCAGGAAGCCTAGTAGAACCAATAGTGGTCAAACTTGATGCCAACTTCTTCACACCCCTACACCAAGGCGTGGGCTGTTTCTTCACCCCCCTCGGAAGGTACAAACAGATTGTGGTTGTAAAATGCCGCGTAAAATGTACATCCAACAGCAACCATTGAAATGAAACTATTTTGCATGGAAGAGGGCTATCTGTTCCCAATACGCCTCGCTTTGCACCTTCAAAGTGTAAAGCGCTACTTCAAGACTGGGGCACTTCAACCCCTACTTTCTTCATTGCAGGTTGTCCTCCGTCTATCCACCGTGGGCTTTGACCGTACTCCACAGCCTTGTCGAGATATTCCTGCGAATGTTGGAATAATCACGCCTTCAATTTGGTCATCCATCCTATTTTGGCTGCCACGTCTCGCCCGTTGGTCCGATTCGGTCGAGCGATGACTCATCCGGTCGCACACGCCGTCCTCCATCCGCTCGCTGTGGGTTTTTGAACGCACCTCCCCGTGTGTTGAGGTATACCGCCGAGAGTTGGAATGCTGGCAATTCCTGCCTGACAGTCCACCACAATATTGCTGATGAGATATCAGCGAGGATTGCAAAGGCACGAGTCGCCTTTGCCAAACTGCGTCATCTGTGGCGTCGAAAAGACGTCCGGTTGTCGCTGAAAAGAAGAGTATATAATGCTTGTGTGCGTTTCATTTTGCTTCATGGTTCGGAAACGTGGCCTGTTCACAAAGAAAATATCAACAGGCTTGCTGTGTTTGACCACCCTTGTCTCCGCCAATCGACCCATATTAAGTAGACTGATCGCGTGAGCAATATGGCAGTTCGCTGATGCGTATTCCGAAACGCTCGCGATCGGTTGGTTAAATAATCACGGTACACAGCTTGCGATGGCTAAGCCACGTACTCCGTATGCCATGTGATCGCTTACCGCACCGGGCATTATATACTGAGACTTCCAACAGCTTGATGAAACCAAACGGTGATCAAGCAACAACGTGGTCAGGAAATATGAAGACTCTGACTGCTCCACTGAACAAAGTGGGTAGGTGTCGCCTGCCTGGATGGGGTCCTCGTGATCACTCCAACTGCTGGTTAGAGACGCTATTCGAGATGGCGGTGTGTTGCAATCAATGGCGTACCTGCATCAATACCATTTATAATTCTTCCGCTTAGTCTTCTTTTAGTATTTTTCAACCTTCTTAATAAAGTTTTCTTCTAGGATATTCCACGTCACTGTTGAGATGAGCGGCAGCCCCAGCCACATTACCTGTTGGTCAGGCTCATGGCTGTTATGATGATGGTGATGATGATGAATACGCCTCGTTGTATTCCATCGTTGATCACATGTTGTTACCACCACTTTGTCAATGCGGCATGGATTACAGCTATAAGAAGGTGAAAGTCTGGATCAGTCACGTTTTACGCCCTTACATTTAACGAGAGACAGACGTCACGCTGGTGCCTGGAATTCCTGGTACTAGCAACAGCCTCTCGGGCTTTAACAACGCAGGTGGAACGGTCCCTTCTTGTTATGGATGACATGCATTTGTTGTGCTTGTTCGTGCTGACGAGACGTCTTTTCTTATACTGAGGCAGCTCTGTTCTTTTTCATAGTTTGGAATATTTTGTTCGTGCATAATTTTGTTGCGTCTGTATTGTTCTACCCGCCACATACCACCCTTGGTGAACATTTCATTCTTATTCCTTGGGATATCTTAAGTTGATCTTCGTGTTTTATGTTCACTCACCTACACGACTGACAGCAATTACAACTAAATTTGCACTGTTATTGGTAAGTCGATTGAGAATAACACGACGTCACAAGCAAGTTGTAATACTCTACGTTTCAACCACCTCGGGTGGCCTTCTTCCGGTTTGCTTCGCTACCCAGTCTCATCTCTTTTACCATCCTAGTTGGATGAGAACTGCGACAGACATGATACGCCACCCCTAACCGTGGCACAACTCTGAAAGTAAGCATAACTGTGTTCAAAACCCTGACTGTCTCCACAGTCAAGTTCCTGCCGGCCTTGCAGAAGCACTTCGAACCTGTACGGCGCAAGGCATATGCTATTTCGTGCTACTTCTGTTGTCCAACAGTTTGAACTGCTTGTATATTGTCATCGTGCAAGACAGTATCATTGATGCAGTCTAAGTCTACGATTATGCTTTCTGAGAGTAATCCCACGACAACATTGTTGAGGTCATTCAGTGCTTTACACATGACGTCATCCATTGTATCGTTGGAGAAAACAGACATGTGATAGTTCTGCTACACTTTGCTAGGGGCAGAGAAGGATGAAGTTAATCTGCATACGTTCCAACTCTACTTGAAGCCTATCTGTATTTGCTTAGAACGAACACAAGCTTGCCAGGTTACCAGAATTTCAAGCGAGAGTTAGACAGCTTCCTTGCGGCTTTTACTGTCATGTTTCAGTAATCATAGGTACTCCACAGACAACTCAGTTAAACAACGGTAATATTTACACCACTGAACCCGATTAGCCGACATATTCCGCGACGCTTCCAGTCAGAGGCTAGATAGGTTACGAGGCTTCACATCCAAAAGGGGGACATACCTTGCTGTTCTTAACTTATCGGTAGCTAGTTTCGTCTCCCTCTGTCATCGATTCACCATCATGTCAGCGGGCTGGGTGCTCGGTTGTAGCTGCATGGCCTGGCAAACTTTAGGTCGGCATCCCTAGAGTCTAGCCTACCCATCCAACTCTACATTTCCGGTGTGTATATGAGCGGGTTCTGGCCACCGCTTTCCCTCTTTGTTTATCGACGTGTTATCCCGTGCTTTCGGTTTTTCACATTGTTGTTTGTAGATGTCGTCACGCTGATGTTGTAAACGATTCCCGAGAAGTTCATATTTGCTAATGGTTACGAGGGAATTTTGCAGAAAGTATACCATACCGTCTCACTTCCATGCTTTCCGCAATCTACGGATCAGACATCATTGTGTCACTAATCTGACACTGACAGAAAAACAAAGGAGACGATAAGATCAGCTTGCTTAAAGATTTTGGCAATGATGTTACAACCAATAATGGTGTAAATTTGGCGTAAAATTTCCTGTTCCCGGGCCTTTGCAGAAGATTGTGGCTCGTATTGACGGCCAAGTCAAATCACCGGAACTTGCAAATGAATCGCTTCACCACTGCCACCATAAGTTTCACCGCCTAGTTTGCCTGAATAACTACTTGGTCAAGCCGACTGAGGTGCCTTATTGAGGCAGCTGCGGGCTCTCATACGCGCACAATAGTTGAGCTACTGGTAGGGCAGATAGAGACTTTGTACTTACCCTGAGCTTCAGTGGGAGTTGTGTATGGCGCAAATCGTATGTGAATTCAGAGTACACGGTCATCTTTTGTCTCTTCGGAGTACCACTGTTGAACGCCATTTTCATTCATGGCACCAACTGACAGTCATCATCATCAGCCTGATTTGTGTTAAACGTAACAGAATAGATACCATGCAAGTTTGTCCGTGTGAAGTGAACATCCCAGCCCGGCGCGTCATAACGTCCTGTGTGAACTGTCGCGCTTAGTTACAAAAAAACTCACCAGTTAGTGATGCTGAACATCCACTATTCCGTAACCGAAAGAAATTTCCGTTGTTCCAAGTGACCAATGAAGCCAAGTGTTTGATTATACAGGTGGATTATGTAATGCTATGATGGTTCAAGATGTGAAAACGTTTTATCCCTAATTTATATAAGGGTGGCGAACCTTGACTGCTTTGTGACAGAAGTATTCGGTTCGTTTCATGGAATCACGATCATTCGTCTCATATCACCTATCAGTACATCCAGTGGTCGCGCTCATTTATAAGTCGTTTTGAATGACTGCTTAGACTTCAGTTAGTCACACTTTTAACTTCTGAAGATTGCTTCAATCATCTCCCTGTTGCCTGACTACGACGTGTGGATGCCAATTAATACAAGCGAATCGGTTGAGCCCGTTGGTGTTTAAACTGTTCCCAAAAATTCTGTCGCACCTCTTCCATCCACTTTTTATCTGTCTACCCAATTTATGACATCTAATAAGTAATAAGATATATGAGCAATGTACGTACTACTTGTGTTAAACTTATTTTTTTTATAAAGTAATATCGACTGGATCAAATTCAAGTAAATCAACCTTAATATCTCTAGGACCATTTAACTCACCATTCTCAAAATGTGATACAACTTTATCAACGCCATTCTATTGTTCAGATTATCTAGTTCTACCATTTCATGTCATACAGTATGCACTGACGTTTACCCTGTTGCTCTTGTACGTGTATTACAGTCATGCTATCGGGTTTTATACAGTTATGATAACACTGAACCACACAATATTCTTTCTGGCTGTACGATTTCTACGGTATTGACGTTGCAAACAATGATGTCATTATTGGTGATGAGTTTAGTGATATGTAAGCAGATATTAACCGGTTTAACCTCATTTCTTCAAAAGAAATCTACAGTGTGCTGACATCACTATGAGGTTACTCAATTTTGTACGGCCTGTTTTTGACCGTCAGACAAATGTCGACCCTCGCGCTTGATTTCACATTGTTTATTTCTCAACTATTCACTAAAGGCCGTGATCATAAGGTTGTGCTGATCCTACCGCATTTTATCTTGGGTCGACGGACATTCGCCCCACAAACATGAGGATGGGAGGGCAGCTCCCGTTTCGAACAGTAATGATAACTGCGGATAGGTTCTAAAGGTTTTACCAACTTAGTTGTAGTGCTCTCTATTGAGGTGATATAATGTTAGGTTTATTTAAATGTCCAAATTTAAGTGGTCTGTTTAGTGTAGCTTAGTGTCCTAATAATCCTTCGGATACGATGTCATGTTTTCCATTGATTTAGTTTCCCAAGTAGTACGTTCGAAAGTTAAAGCGTGGGGTGAATGAATTGTTCTGTTCGACGTTGTCCGCAATCAAATTGATCGAGATAGGACGACGATTGGGCCAAACCACATGATCAGAACTCAGCATATAGTTTCGCATGTGAAACTAAGGTAGAACCACCTAAGCAAGCAGGTTAATACATCCTAGTAGGCGTATGCAGGCCTGTCAAGGGAAGTTTTCTCAGTGAAGCGGATTTGGGAGTCATCCAAATTGTTTTTACGTTAGAATGGTTTAATTTGGTTCCACCCCTCACCTTCTTCTGCCACTGTGTCCAGGTCATTTTCGCACACAAGACGGAATTTGTGCTAGAGCAGTTTTTGCCGACCAAGTGTGATCACGTTATCCTGCTTATTGGTATTTTTTAGTGAAGTGGAAGAGTGGTTGCATCGCTCATTAAGCCACTGGTGATAGCCACAATATAATTTTTAATGTGCTGTCGCGTGAGAGGGAGGTGGGGCTACATTTTCACCAAAGTTTTATTAGCTTTCGGAACTGTGTATTTCATCGCAGTTTTAACTTGCAGCATATCTCCTTTCCTATCCTGGCCTTCATCCTACCGAGTTATATCTTTCTCGTCTTAGACCTCAAAATGAACTAATTGTGACCGAATGGAAGACTGTGCATGAGTCTAAACGTGTGACTTCAATCGAAAAGGCGTACGATGCCCCAATACAAGTGGCTGCTTATGTTGGAGCTTACAACAGCACTCGTACCCCAGGATCTCAGCAAGCAAGTGTTTGATGTGCATCTTATACTCGACTGATTCTATTTACTATACCTGCCTCTGCGACACATTTTACGGGAAATTTTATGAGACCTTCTGATACGCCCTTAACTTCTCCCTTTGATTAGGTGATGCGGGGAATGTTGGTTTATGCCTATGCCGATGGCTATCCGGCTGACAGATTGTTGCTAGATCCACAGGATTTGGAACACTACTGGAACCTATGGTGTACTAGAGTGGCAGCATTTTACTCTCAGGTTGGTTGTTTAGACGATTCTTACTACTGCTATGATTTCATTTCTTATTAACTACCTATTCAACTGATCTGTCGTGTTACATATGTTTTTTATATACTTTATAGGTGCTGTCTAATGTGGACTGCAATTTTAACTCGTCATAGATATTGGTCTGTATTTTATCGTAACAGCCTTCTGCCTATTCAGCTTCGTTTTTTCCCCAGGTTCTCACCAGATTGTAAATATGTAGGCGATTAATCTATTATTTGAAACACTTCTCTCAAACTTTGGATTTTCACAAGCTTTAAGCTAATAGGGATTACAGCTTATAGTTGTGGTATTCAAGCTGTGAAAAACATGCAAGATTGGCATCCAAACAACTCATAATCGAATACGTGTCTATATCGTCGACTCTAGTCTGTTTCCCTCTTTATTTTGCTCTCTTCGCTAGCTACTAATAAATAGCCCAGTTCTACCGTTAACAATTCCTTCACGGTGGTCAGCCCCATACTTACCATTCCAACCGGCTGATGAATGTTAGATTTTCCCTCATTGAGGGTCGTCCATAAAATCTATCTGTCTCGCGTGTTTCGATTTTCAGTAGCTTATACCTCACTTACTTCAAGTTTATTTTCTCTCACAAAGCCAGCGTTTGAGCCGTCGCATGCATAAACTTGGAAATTATTGATGGTGCTTTGAGACAGCGTACGGGAGATAAACAAGAAGGCCTCATGATGTAGAAGACTGACATTCTCTCTCTTGATTCATATAAGGTTATTCTACCGAATTAAAAAAAAAGGAAATTCCGTGCAATGTTTGAGGTACTTGTCTGTTTTCGGAGAATTTGCTGCATTTTTTCACCCTTTTTGATAGAGCAATAGTAGTATGTGTATTTATATTTATTTATTCTAGTGACCATTTACCTGAAACCATGACTATATGTCTGTCTTTGTGTATGTACTCATGTATGCTTATAGATTTAATGATACAGATCGTTGAATAATTGTTAATACTCCTGACATATGCAGTTTTATTTGTGAGCGTTGGTTTTTTGATTGCAGTTTTCGTTTCAGTAACTGAACGTTAATATGGCCTCGTAATTCGTTATGGGAACGTTGAAGTTCATCACGCGAATTATGGTATGCGGTTCACTGAACTAGCTCATATGACTAGCCATAGGAAAACAGTATTGTTCATGAAATGACTCCGCCATTCTTATGTACCGTCTCTTTTGGGAATTGCATGGGTTAAAGTGGCGAACGAGTTGGTCGGTGATAAGGGATACTTGCTGTATACTACGGTTGTCGGCCTTCTATGATCTTCATGTCGCATTCGCGGCCATGTATAACACGTTTCATAGCATTTTGTAGGGTCTTCCACAGCACTTGAAACTTGTGCAGTTTTGTTTTGTAGCAGCTCCTCATTTCTAGTCTTTAGGGAATTTACACACATGAGGGCTTCTACATTACTCAGCTCATCTTGCGTCAGCACCTTCTTTGTTTCTAAAAGTGGAGTCTGAGAGTCTGTCATTGAAGTGTTGTCTGTTTCTGGGCTTTTTGACATGGGTCTCTTCTTGGCGTCTGGTTTCCAATCAATTTCATTCTTACTTATCGTCGATGGTGATTGGTATTCAGCAATCCCTCTAGAACGATGTGCATGTACGAAGTGATGCCTGACTGTAGTGTCTCGGTCTGTCTCGATTGCGGTCTTCCGCGAAACTTCAGCTTGCTTCTGCAATGTATCTGGCCTGGTTGCCGAAGTTTGATTTTGGTGACGAACCCAATGTTCAGCCGCGTCCGCAATGAGCGATGATGCAAAAGGATCGTTTGAATAATGGTTGTCGTCTAACGGATCTACCTTAATACCATTCCCATTAAAAATTGGGAATTCACCATTTTCATATGCAACTGGAGTCTTGTGAATGCGCGTTAATTTGACGTTTTTGTTTGTAGTGAATTCATTTCCTGGCTGTAATTCTACACGTTTAGTTGTTGAAGCACGTGTAAAGCAACCGAACATTTGGGAAGGGGCTCGAGCCCCGGCTAGCCAGGTACTGGCACGGGTTAACGTCTTTGAGTTTCGTTGACTTGAAATATCCAGTTGTCTTGTAGATACGTTCGAAGCTGTTCGACGTACAGCCATCACGTATTTTGAACTCAGTTGAGAAGGTATGGTAGTTGCTGCGACAGGTGTAATTGGTAAGCTTGCCTGAGCAGAATCCGTCCAGTGTTGACTGTTTGTTCTTGGTTTCATCACCCTCTTTCCCTCCTGTTTACACAAAGCTACCAGAGGTGGTTTTTGACTTTTAAGGGAAGATTTCACACGTCTCGGTCTAGCATTCACTACTAGAGATGCCACTGGACTTGATGGCACTGATTTTGTTTCATTTGTTCGATGGTTCTTGCGTAAGTAGTAATCAGCTAGCTCACTACGGTCACATCTCCTGGGCTGTAACGCGACCTCCCGGAGGTTGGTCGGATGATTTGTCCGTTCTTCACTGCCGCGTTCGTACTCATTCACCACTTGGTTGGTTGTTGGTGCATATCTGTATGATTGCGCTGCACAATTTGCTGCCTGTTGCATCATAATTCGGCTCATTGGACTACTAGAGTCTGTGTTTGGTGTTGACGTGCTGCTCATGAGATGTGCTCTTCCATGCATTTCTCTCATCTGAGCAAATGGCGGACGTTGTCGTACTGCCATGACCATGGCTTCCAGATGTTTCCGTTTCCGTTGGTGAAGTCTAACTTTGTACTCTTGTCGCCGTCGTTTTCTTTTTCTGTTAACGACGTACCAAGTGATGAATACTGCCATTGGCAGCCCTAGCAAACAAAACAACACCACGGTCGCAATCATTACATATATCTTCAAACTACTTCTGATGTGATCTTCTGTGGCCACCATCACGGCTGCTGCTGCTGCCGCCCCCGATTGATATGGCCCGACATTTGAGTGACTGTCGTACCGTCTCGAACCATCAGCACGTCGGTCGACATTAGTATAAAGAAGCCCGTCGTATGTGCGGCCATTGAACGGGGCGAATTGACCGTAGTCCATCGATTCCACACCATTCGGCCTCAGCTTATCGCGCATTTGTCCGAAATCGGTCGCCTTGGAATCTGCCCGAACCAATACACCAGTAGGATTTTCAGCACCTAAAAGTACGTGAAGAGAAAAAGGGCAAATTACGGCACATTTAAGATTACTGAGAGTATTAGTCATATTTTACTCAAGATATATTTACACAACGTTATAAGTTTTCATCTTCATTTTGAATACCTTCTTCTGCTCTGTAGAAGCTTGCAACTACTATTAGATCGAATCGTATGGTCATTGCTATATCTGGTTTGCACGCATTTGATTTTAGCTGCATTAAGATAGCCATAACATATCCAAACCTACCTATTGTTAACCTGGTTTGTTTCCGTGATCAACTAGGGTTATTTCTACTAAATACTCTACTAAAACATCCATTTATGTCAGTAGTCACTCGCAAGTTTCCATATCTTATTACTAAAGTTGATCCTGTCGCGGTTATTGTCATCTTGAGACTTACCTCTTGGTTAGAACGGAGGTTCTCAGCGAGTGTGAGTGTGTTTGAAATAGATTGGGATGGTTATACTTTTCGAACAACTTACTAGTAGTTATTAATGGTGCTTATTTGGTTCTCCTGTTTTTTTTTAGGCAGAGAAGAAAGGGGCTGGTGGTTGATGGCTATTCATCCAGTGTGGGACAATCTTATTTTGTATTTATGTTTCAATACATATTGAGTTTCAAAACTGTTTGTTTTTATTACTCTTGGTTGACACAGTTTTGCTTAGTTATATTTGATCATTACCTCAGATAATGCAGTTTCCAAACATCTAATTTATATACATTCTATAGTCCGATCACGGAGGATCAAGTTGATATATTTCTCAGTCGTAATGGACACTTGGAATCCTTGGTGATACTAACTTGTAGTCATTGTTTGTTGATAGTTAAGTTTGCTTTCTCAGTGCAAGGTGTAAGTCTACTCACTTCATCCACTAATTGATAAATGGCTTTATTAATTTCCTAAAAGTGCTGATTGGTGTTGTAGTAATGATGCCAACTGTCAAGTCTAAGGTCGTTGATTTCAACCCTTGGCGTTTCCATTGCTATTGTTCTGGTTTCGGCAGTGTATCACTGATAATGGTACCCACGACGTAACTAGGGTCCTACACTGAACTTTCAGTTTTTGCTTTAACCATGTAAACTGAATGTGTACAAATGTTGTATCGGCCGATCTTGATTACTTAACTGAACAGATGGACTTCGTTCACCTGTTGACAATTTCAAGTGACGAGCGTTTTGGTCAGTAAGAAAATCACCGCAGATATATGCATAATTTCACTCTGGGTAATTTCACGATCATATTGAACTTACATACAGGGCAACAGCCTCCTATCATCGGTGGCCTCGGGAACCTGTTCAACTGTTCTATGGACTCAACACTCTGAATACACGGAGGGCAGTGATCAGTGCATACCCATTTCTCATCCTGTGCGCAGATGCACAGCAGACTTCGACAGGGCCTGGCCAGCACCAAACGAGAACCTGAAGGAAACAGCTGTTCTGTCTGCTGCTGGTCTGTGCCTCCTAGCGGTGCACATCCATTTGAGATTTTGCGGTTTTCCGATTTATTAGAAATCACTTTCAGTTGAGTTGGGTTACCTTTTGTTGAAGGTTGTCCAAGCGAAGCGGGTCGTTCCTCCACAGTAGCATCCCATGTTTGTGCTTCTGTCAGAACTGGTGGCGCATCGTCTGTAGATAAAAAGATCGGCAATTGGGTATTTCATTTAAACTAAGTGGTCTTGGTTAGACAAACACGAACCACTCACTATAGTTCCGATTGCCTGGACTAAGGTGTCACATATGTCACATGTTGGACTCTTTACCTAACGGTCATCTTTTTGACTCATGTTCAAGCCGTCCCTACCTGATGCATTTAATCGTGAACGAAACCGATACCTGGTGAGTGTAAGTGCCTTTAACTTTCTGGAATGCTGCAAGCTATAAGTTGAACGGTTTTCACTAATAGGGCGTGGTGATTTTCTATATCTGATTATGGATAGGTCTGCAAAGAAAATATCCCAGGTTTCCCGTTAAGCGCACTGATGTGTTTGCCCTATGAGTTGAACTCTGGATCTTTTGAATGTCATATTGTGCTGTGCGCTTTAACCCTTAATAATGGCTTTTATAGTTGGCTGATACCGAATTTCATTCGGTCTACCCAACTAAAAAGTTAAGTCCGCAACAGGCCTTCCATGAGTTTGTTATGTTGCTATCTCTCTTTATGTGGCCTGGACATTATCAGGTTGCTAAAACCTTAAGAATGCTGTAGCTACATTGAGATACAAAACCCTTCCGGGAAGTCTTTATTGGATCGTCACCTTCGTTACGCGCTCAGTCGCTTGACCCAAAACCGAGAAATCAGAAGAGATGTGGCGGTACTGTTCATTGGAAGAGCGAGACAAAGCTTAGGCCACAGAAGTTCTAGATTTATAGGACAAAACGATTACCATATATGGCCGACAGATACAAAGCGAATCAAATGAGACAGTCATATATGACAGTCAGGGAGTCAGAACAGGGGGCGTTAGAAAGCAACGCGAGAAAAACATTGTCCAGATAGCGCACAGGCGTTCGACCGCACACCTGCAATCTGATTGGCTGAGTGGGACCATACCACCACCCACGACCATACCATCCGAGCTGGGCCGGCCGATCGATGTGGCGTGATGCGTCCTGGCTGTCTCGTTGGGTGATGCGCCTCCTAACAGTTCGAAATATCTGCACAAAACTAACCTAAAAGTGAAAAATGATTCAGATCTCGTCTTCGAACCAATTTGTTATCGCAGACCTTCCGGCGTTTCGATATTGACTGTGTTAATGTGTGTGGAAGCCTGTTTACACCTTAGCCTCACTCCAAATTCCGGAGAGTTGACCCGATCTTGTTCTGTGTTCTCGCGCTCCGTGGTTTGCACAGTGAACTGCTATGTACCGATGACTCGTTCTGTCGCGAAATTCTGATTCCACAGTTATGGGCAAAAGCTGGATATCCACACCTTTACAAACGGGCTATTTTGGGGCATCATTTCATTACCAGATTTCTAACCGTCCACTCTGAATTTAACTGACCTGCTCCGCTGCCGCATATAGTCTACATGTGGGAGCTACTGAATTTTTGAGACGTGGATCTTCCGTAGCGTTTTGCTTGACTCATTGGTCATGCCTGTGTCGACGTACCCGGACTCGTTTTCCAGTGAACTTTAACCCGTCGCTTGCTTCGGTCGCAAGGTTGGGTTCGATCTGCAGTGTGGTCCAGTAAACACAAATACCAGCGTTATAAAACCCAGGTGTTGAACGTTCAACTGTAACGTTAGTGCAATCATATTCGACGTACTACTCTTCAAGGCACTGTTGTGACATTGGTAAACAGATCGTTGAACCGTCTATCAACTGTAACAGTGATAACTCTTTCGTTCACTAGATTGATGAAGGGTATCGATCTCTGGACCGGACAATCTTTTATTGCGAATAGACCCTTCAATTTGAAACTGATAACTAGTCCCGTACTATGTAACTAAACTGTCTCGATACGAATACAAGTCGTGCAACTGAAATCATACAGTGCGATAAAAAGTGTCAGACAGCATTCGTGTGGCTCGAATGAGTATGTCTAATGATTCCGGTAATTTATTCGTAGTGGCCATGAACCTGACGAAAATGCACTGCGACTCGGGGTGCCGCTGTCCACAATAGTGGAGCGGAATATCCTTGACGAAGCTTACCAACAACAAAGTTTCGAATGAAATTAGACGAAGTTGAGGAAATAAAAATGTTTTGGATGCTGGTGCGTCATTGTCTTTGAAACTTTGCCCCTCAGATGACGTTTCTAGCCAGTTTTTTGAGTGACCACGAGGTCTGCAACTGAGCAGTCGACACTTACTCACTGTACCCTACGGAGCAGTCAAGGTCATCATGTTAGTTGGCCAGGTGATCAGTTGACTACCTCATGGTTTTGCCCAACTCTTGGTGGTCTCAGCAAGTAGTGCCGAGTGCAGTAAATGCTCAACGTATGTAGGGCGTGCTTGATCCAGCAGTCGTAGTTTGCACATTTGTATTTGCTCCCGAGTTTTCAGAAGTTTTCAGAACCACTTCTTTCAGTGACAGCCAGATGTTTTTACTTTTGGTATCATAGATGGCGCAGGTTGGTAGAATCAACGTATACTTTGTTCTCGCCGATGTTTTATCAGTATTGTTAGGTGACGCTAATCGAGTATGTGAGGCGGTCAGCTGTATCCACTGGATTGTCCGTGGTAGTGAACGTGGGTGTGGGATCGCCCCAATTCTGAAGTAGTGCTTTGCACTTCGGAAGTATGAAGAACATTCTGTGTAGACCACCTTGTTCGCTGTGGTTACCTTCCGTCGGCAAAGGGCCTAAGCAAGACATTTTCATCCGCATACTCCTTGTCAGCCTAATTAGTGCTACGGAGACACTCACCGAGCTCACTACCCACAGTGAGGGTGCCTTTTGGAATGTCGTGCGTGAAAACTAAACAAGATGGGGACACCCTTGGAGAACGCCACCGTAACAATTATCTATGAGCTCTCGCCCTGCTTGCGGAGTAATCTTAAGAGATTCACATTTTTATCTGAGACTCGTCTGCGAAGGGGACATTTCCAGAGAGCGGTACGGGCAACCGGATAAATGGCATCGTTTAGGTCTAAACGGACTACTACCGGAGGTTGGTTGTGAGTGTGTTGATTCCCCAAGACTGGTTGCAGTATGAAGGTGTGGTTGGTGAATCCTCGGTCAGATCGAAATCCTACTGTTCTTCACGATCTAACTTTCCCCAACCTTTGGTGAGTTGATGCAGTGTGAAACTTGTGGGTGACTTGGATGCTGTAATAGTTAGACTGGTTTCTCTGATCGTAACGTTTATTTTGGTCCTTTGTGAAGATTGACTAACTTTCTCACGAGGTAACTCTAGGCGTTGTGCTTGTTACGCTTCGCCGACTTATTCTCCAGAGTCACTTCTACTTCCGTCGGAAGACCGTCTGGAACGCAATAACTGACTATTCGGATCTTATCTATAATTTCAGTTTAGAGCAGCTGATCTGTCCCCCAGAATGACCAACCCATCATAGGAATGAACCAGGTCTATCTACGACTTCCCAATGGGACACGGCTGATGGCGCTAGATTTCATGATTCGGTCCTCATGAGAACCCAATATAAGCTGTATTGAGACAAGTGTGAGCTACTTACAGCCGGTCTTTTAGGTATGCTATGGTTGGTAGGATTGAGTAGATATAAATGCGAGCAAATGCTGAGTTCTGGTTGCTTTCAAAAGTTTTAATACTTTAGGGTCTCAAGGGCATACCGAACCGTTCCAAACAATTGGTGATACTTTCCGTATTGGTAGCAGGAGTAGGTGGCTGTGGTATCAAGTTGGTCGTCGAGTTTGTCCACTATACCGTAAACGTTCTGTCATCAAACAAAGCAATGACACCAGTATTTAATGGTTTATGAATTGAGATGGGTGTCTGCCCATGTGTAACGTGACAATCTCAGAAATCTGGTTGATTGATCCTTGTTGTCCGCTGATCCGTTCTAGTTTGTCTTGATTGGTACGATTGTTCACTTATCGTCATATCAAACCTAATTTGGAATGTATGTTTTAACCAGTAGGTCATGTGTTGGTGTTTGGTTAGGACTAGACTTACGTTTTCTCAAACTTTTACCTCTCAGCTTTTCGTTGATTTTTCTAATTGTCCCCTTGAAAAATGTGGAGCCTCCAGACTTATGATGTGTACCTGATTAAGGACACCCATGCTCTTTACCGTGCGCGTGTCGTAGACTGGTTTTCATTCGTAAGCGGTGAGGTGGAACTGTAAGAAGGAGGATACGGTTGGGATAAAAGGCGGGTATATAAGTACATGTAGACGGTTGGTGGTTGTACGCCCAGGCAGTTTCAGCAAGATTTGTGCAATTTGTTTGCGGACGGGTAACTCAATTACGTAACTTACTGAACAATCCAACGGGAACCAACAGTTGTTTGGCTGTTTTAATTATTCCGGTAATTCTCTTCAGTGGACGTGTAGTGACCGTTCTGGTACTTAACCAGGTCGATTCGTTCCAGGTCCAATGTTTTCTCTGACCAGCTGGATCGATCATCATATTCAGCGCCAAAATAACTAACTCACTGCATTCTGCTCAGTTATGAATTTCAGTTTTTCTTAATTTCGTTCAACGCTTTTCTTGGCAATGCGATTTGTTTTACTAATTGCTCTGTTTTGCTCGCCAATGAGTTCCAATCGCGCATATTGGCTATGTGCTCTGCTGGCAGCCGCGACTATTTGACAAGCTTAGGAAAACTGAATGGCGAGATATGAGGTCGATCGTTTGTCTTGAATCAAGGGTTGTGTAGTGCAAACATCATGCAATCTGTTTCTTTAGTAAGCAGGAAAACGATATTTTCATAGAACATGAGTTGGTGGGGTTTGGTTGCATCTTGGTTTACTTTCAGTCATGATCGAAACCTGATCAGTGTACATTCAGTGACTAGTTTCAGAAGCTCACTCACCGACTTTCTGACGTATTCCACAAAATGATGGGCAGCATTCACCGGGTTTCCGGAGTGGCTGTTGTCCAGCGGGGCACAAAAACAGCTTGTTGCACGTCCTGGGCGCACATAAATACATGCGGTTTTGCACGCATCGGCATTCAGTGCACGCGTCTCCGTTTGGGACCCAATGGGATTTTGGTGGGTAATAGGTACTTTCATGCCCATCCACATAGTAACAGTCATCGTCGTGCCAGATTTGGCGACCTATGCTTTTATTTACGGAAAATTAAAAGTAACAAACACAACACAGTTACCAGGTACATATGGGTCGTCACATGCTTGATAACGCAGTTACTAAATGGTATGAAATTTTGACTGATTTGACATTTGTAGAGAATTGTGTAAACTTGTGGCAAATAAGTTTTCTGACTCACGATTTGTTATATCACCTTCGAACTAGTAAATGTCGGGTTGTTTGGCTTTGATGAGCTGTTGAGGCATAAAAACACGAACAAGAGGTTTTAGTTTTTCCAAGACGATATGAATTAGCAGCGGATAGTCCTGGATTTGAATTAACGACAGAAGCAGCCTCCCATCATGTCACATGTACTTTCACTAGTTAAATCTCGAGGTTGCCGCTGTGAGTCTTTATCTCACTTTCAAGACCACTTTCCCATTGGCCGTTGTCTGGTGCACTTGGAGGTGAAACTATAGAATTGGCACCTGTTGTCTCATTTGTTACCTTGACCCTTGACTAAAGTCGATTTTCGCACATTTGGCCTACCAGACTTCATACACCCCGCAGTAACGTTATGGGGTCATCAAATGTTCTACTCACACTTCCGCTTTTTTTAAGTTCTGTGCACTTATTTGTGAATTCAGGATGCTGGTACCTGATATCTATCGAGATTTTACAAATAGTTCCCCGAAACCCAACACGCCCAGTCATGTCAGAGTCAGAAAAACGTGTTACCAGCAGAGATTAGCACCCGATGCCATGTTGGATCTGTTCATGTCGACTTGTATTGCCGAGGGGATGAACTGTCATTTCTCCAAGCCATCATTTAAGTGAGTATCTGAGAAAGGTCAGCAGTGGTACGTAAGATGTCTTACACAGTAACATTTCGATCGCATCTCATTAGTTTGTGAACTTGACATGCGCAGTATACAGTGGGGGCAAATAAAGCAAAATCAGTTGCGATTAATCGTCCCGGACATGATTGGATTAATTTTGCTTTGCTACTTGCCCCCATTGCTTATTGTGAATGTCAAGTTCTCAAAAGTATCTGATGAGATGTGATCGAAATGTTACTGTGCAATTCATTTTACACGCCATTGTTAGCCCTTTTTAAATTCATCGATGGGAACTAGTATTTCCAATGAATATTTCTGCTTCCGACGGATCGCAGCGCTTGATGAATCTGATGAAGGCTGGACTTTGGCTTTCAGTTGTGTGAATTTAAGTACACTTGCAGTTGCTAAACAGCCTTTAAGGTCAAAATGTGCTGTCCTCAATTCCCAGCAATCATCTTCGGAGGTGATGAGCTGTAAAACTGGACGTTTAGTATCCCTAACCAAACCTTTCAATACTGCTCCCAGCTAACTTCCCGAAGGATGGGAAAATCAATGTTATTCACTCGCGAACAAATTCACTGACCTCTTTAGCATGCAGGATATCGTACTTCATGGATATCCGTATGTGAATTTTGATATTCAAAATGAACCTGATGCACAAAGGTGGCACGGGCATGATCTACAAAGAGTGTTACAATGACGAGGTAAAAAAAATTGATGGACAGTCGGTTATGGTCGGGAGTTGCGCTTGCGTTCGAGGGTTTGAACGAACTTGCTATGTTGCATTGGAAACAAAATTACAACTCTTGTCAATGCGTTATGGGGGTTTTGTAGTCTGTTACATGACGTGCACTAACGGAAGTCAGTTTGCGGCTAGACAACGCCTGGCATATATGGCGGATATGTCGTAAATATTATTAGTGCTTTTCAGATTGCATGCATTAGGCTCGCCAACTTGCTATCCCGATTTAACTATAGCTGAACATATCTGGAGCGTGTTTTCCAATCACATATACAAAGATGCCGAGGTGTCTTATCTTGCTTCTGAGTCAAAGATTGCTCTAAGACAAGAATGGCGTAACCTGAGCCAAAATATCCGCCAAGCCGCTTCCAACAGCCAACCGAAAGTCCGTATATAGAACCCTAATAGAGAAAAATTTCCCTATCTGCCAGCTTCTCCACGGGGAAACCTTCTGAGTCGGACATGTAGTTTTGATGCGGATGTTTGTCTGGCTTTCACAGGTAACTCTTTGAAAATGTACGCTTGTTCTTTTTGCGAGGTCCTAGTGTATACTAAGTACTAGTAATTCGAATCCCAATATGAGTGCATTAGATTCAAAGGGTACGAAGATATTGGTAAAACTAAGTAGTCTTATACATTTGTCGCGGGATGCCTATCAGGAGTAAACGTTCACTATTAAAAGTCAAATTTGATCTGTCACGGAGTTTCTCAAGCATTACATTACAGTGGTTGTTTTTTTAACCATATTGTCTTGTCCCGTAAATTAAATAAGCACGGTATGGTATGAAGTGGCAGCAATCGAACGGGAGCTCACCACCGGTCTCCAATTTCTTACCCTTGATCACTGGGCGATGAATCCGACGGCTTGTGTAACATCATTCACACCTTTTGAGTTAACTTCATCAAGATTTCCAATCGAAGTTGGCAGGCAACTACACAGACGGGACACCATGGATCCTTCCACATTGCCAGCCCCCTGGTGGATGTGATCAAATTAGGTTGCAACTTAGGTCACTTCCAATATCTTACCCAGTAAGACCCACAAAGTGTCCTCTCTTGTTTACCTACCTCTACAAGTTATTCTTGACTACACTTCCTACGTACGTTTGTCTTTAAGTTCTGAAGACCGCAAAATGCGAAACTCTTCACCGATAATCCCTCTGCATTTCAGACAGAAAGTTAATCAACTATGCCGCTGTTATAACAAACTCACTTGCAAACCATCAAACCACGACAAAAATATGTTGGTTAACAAAATCGTGAATCTGTGTTAAAGTCAGGCTCTTAATGCTTAACCGAAGCACCTAAGCATTATCGGCAGATTGGTGGTTCAGTTTATCGTATTGATTTCGTCACTGAGTATAAAATTCAGGGTAAGACTAACAGTTTTAGGATATCAGAATATACTGCCGCGGTTTTAATTATAGAATTTTCTGTGATTATTGACCGGGAGCGACCGCAAAATTTCCCCTTCTGATTTGTTTGAATAGCTCACCTGGCCGTGGACACAACACCGTGGCATTCAGGCAAAAGCAGTGACCTTCTTTCAAGGCCACCTCACTACCCGGCATCGCTGTGAAGACCAGTGGCAGTTGCGATAGCTGTGGTCGTGGTGTGCTGACAGCTTTCAAGGTCACGGTGGATGATTTTGGTCCCACATTATTTATAACTGTTGCCCGCGTTGTTTCTGGAAGTGCACCTCCCGATTCACTCGTTATGCTATTTGTGTCGCCATCCTCCGAGTTCGAAACAGGTGCGCTATCCAACTCGGCTATTGATCGCGTAGATTTAGTTGGGTCTATGTGAACATTGTCCGTCCGTATCGTGCACTCCAGAGTTCCTATGAAAGAGGTTTTTTAAAGAAAAATAGCTTGTTATGATCTTGAACATCTACCCGTACAATTCTTGATATACACTGATCTACATAAAGCACACTCACTTCAACCGAATTAGGTTGAAGTTCTAAGTTTCAAAATCAAACTAATCCCAGTGGTTTTATGAACTAAAGAAATAATTCACCACTATATTTGGTTGCAAACCCAGCCGAAAGAATTCAAAGACGAAAAATCTGTTGCCCAACATTGTTTGACACGACAGTAGGACGTTCAGTAGCCCATGTTTAATATGTTCCTCTGGCGTATCTACGCCGACACTACTAAGTACGTTAAGGAAATGATTTGATTGTTTTGAACGTACTTTGAACTTACTACGATTCCAGAATTTCTGGACAGTTTGTGAGCGGCGAGTGACAGTATCATTCGGTCAGTTCATCTCAGATTTAGAAACTTCTTTGGTTCAAGCAAAACAATGGCAAATGTGAAGGTGGTGTAGTCAAGTCTCAGGAAGTTACTGTAATAGGCTTAAGAATGCTTAGTCACACGACATTTGGTTCAAAACCCGTTAGTGAATACGGTAGCGTAAAAAGAGTGAAACCAAGTCTTAAACAGAAGACACAAATACTATTAGATAGACTCACTTAAGGGTCGATTACTTTTAACACGTAAAAACTGCTTTTAACTGTGTAGTGAATGTTATCTGGTTCTCTGAGTGATCTGTCCTTTCAGTTGTGGATATAAGTTGGTTTGCTCACCCCATAATGTATGCCACATGCCCGAATGATCCGAACCATCAGTTTCATGTGTGGTGTCTGATCCATATAATTTTGGTGGTGCTCACAGTTAATCGTCCCTAAGTGGTTTTCATTTTTGTCTAATTACCTACCCACGTAGTGTTAGTTCCGATTGTTTAGTCAGCGATTGTGGAGAGCCTGATATAGATTTTGGTACTTAGATTGAACTTAGTTGGTTGTTTCAATATTCTTCTTTTATCGCCTTGAGCTCTAGTGCATTCTGCAATATGCATTTGTCAGCCACCTTTGTACACTATTTCAATTGTGCATCTATCTTTTTCTCAACAGGCAGTGGATCCTTCACCAACACCAAAGTCAAACAAGAGCATTCCTTTAAAGAGTATTATCGATGCAAGATTCATTCAAACCCAACGAACGTCTTTAAGAAATATCAACAACATCCCGGTTCATATGTATCCTTCAGCTGAGTTGAGGAACCCAGTGTTCGCTAAGTTTTTCAGAGTAGTCCTTAGGCACTGGTTTTATCTTCATCGTTTCAGCCCGACACCATAGTTGTTCACATCTACCTTGCAGTTTCCTGAGACAACGCTACCTTGTTGAGTCACGTATTTTGGACTCTAAGGCCTACCGTTTTTGCTCCACAACGCATATATGCTGGACTTGTTCGGATACCTATAGCTCAGGTCATTGGGCAATCCGGTATTAAGATCGTTCTGAGCGCGTACATAGAGTAAAAGCTTTTTGAGTTGATCACCGTCATCAGTTTTTGTTGCACCGCCAGACAAGAAAACTCTAACAGGTGCCTGAAACTGCCCGCGTTTTCAATGTATATGGTTCAGGCAGTTGTTTTTGTAGTTTATCATCAAACTCACAGCCCATTGTTTAGTGCACATCGCAGACTTAGTAGAGTGATGGATATAAGCGATCTAGCTGCAGGACTCGTGAACACAGAATTATCAAGTTAATTGGAAGGCGCACGAAAAGTAAAGAATGGTTTTCATCGAAAAAAGTCGTCATTATCAACTGTTTCACCATTATTGTATACAAATACATGTTTATATTTAATATCTCCTTAATGTTTATTCCACCATAGTTGAATGAACAGTGCATTTGCCTCTCGATTTCTTCGTACACGGCAGTAACACTCATAGGTGTCACATCCTTAGGTAGGCGAACTAACGACCGTGGAGTAAGTGGCCGACATTCTTAAGGTATTCGTCGTCCAAACACAGATTATTGCCTGCTATAGCTTTATGCAAACAATTTTGCTCTCAACTAGTATCAGTGGTATGTCAAGCCAAGACTTAAATTGATCATATGGTTGCTAGCTATCGCTGTTGTAATTGCTTAAACAACTGTTGATTTAGGTGGATCACCTGTCTGAGCTCGACACCACATTTAAACTGGTCACGTTCATTTTACATTTCAGCGAAATACCATTCCGTCGTTTAAAAAATGGCGATGTCAACTTAGCTGAGGCAGAAACTCAGCATCTCAGGTAACGTTTATATCTGGTCTATCACGTTCTCCGTTGGACAACGTAGATACGTATGGGCACACATTCGCCCTGTAATTTGTAGGTGTGGTGTCTCCTCATATGGCTTTACTGTTTCTTTAATTGTCATCCGCTCAATTTCCGTGTTATTTTTCAAACTTTTTGAATATATCGTTGACAGAGCTACGCCCATAGCATTCAAAAGCAGCCTCAATAAGATTGCTAGATGTGGTGAAAACAACACACTATGGATATTGAATGAGATAATGCAACCGGGATTTTCAAGAGCCTTTTAATTTCCATCTGCTACTAGCGATAAATAGCCAGCTGTACACGCGACACCACAGAGCAAATAATGATACCTTTTACCATTTAGAGCTAGGAAGCAAGTCCGCGTAGTTTACTTGACGATCCGCTCCGGTGACCACGACTTCCGATATTCTTGGTGCATCTTGATCAGTAGATGCTTTCACTCACACAGAGTCCAACACTTTGTATGAGGTTAGGTTAATGAAATGCCACAGGAGACGCTGCCCAGACGAAGGCTCTTCAGTTCCTTTCGAAGTTTGGGGTACAGCTCCAGTCGTAATGTTGTATAACAGACACCCATTTCTGTGAGTAGTATAGTGCGCACATTTTGGAACTGAAGGACAAGTATCAACACCGGGAAGACGAGGGATCAGAACCGACTATTGGAGTAGTGTGTACGCACTATAAGGGGCGTGACACCAAGGTGAACGACAATATGCTGCTGCCCAATGTGTGTGGATACACGTCAGTCGTGCAAATGAGTGTACGCGATCGTTAATACAGTTAACAATTTCGCAGGTCAAGCGTCTTTTGCGGTCACAACAGTAGTGCCAACAGTTTTATTCCAAAAGCACTGGAATAACGAGGCAAATACGATTTCCTGCTGGGTCCAGCCCCTTTAGTCCTCGATAAGTTATTCCGATATGAGCCTGCACGATAATCTTTCATCTGTGGTGTACCCACTGTCCCATGAACAAACATGAGCAGTGATTGGTAGACGATGGGATCTTCATCGTTTCTGTGAACGATTAATATAAAATAATCCTGACTGGAGAGTTGTTTCGCAGTGGATAAGTCGGTAAAGACATAGCAACGCTGAAAGGTCGATATTTTTTCGCATTACACTAAGACGACGTGTATATCGAACACAAAGGGATGGTTTTACCTCCTAGACTAGCCACTTGAATATTGGCCTCAATATGGTAACTTTATGATGATTCCATATACAGAACCAAAGTATACAAACCTCCGTTGAACACCTTGTCGTTAAAATTACCAAATGACCCCACCGTTTCCGAACACAATAACCGCATTTACTACAGTTGTCTTTATACGGACGGATTATACAGTGTTATGTGAATCGTTGGGTTTGTTCAAACTAACCGTGTTTGGTGTTGGACGTTTAGTTCGGTGGTGGCTCTTCTTCACCTACCATCTTTTTACGTGCGACATCTTTTGTATCAAGAAATTGGGACGTTCATCGCTTTGCCACATCCTTTAAACTCATGTCATAACTTATCTGGTTGATATGATGTGCTACCAAAACCGACCGTTGAAACGACTTTGAACGAAGATTATTGTATGCACTAATGCGCATAAGTGACCTCAAGATAATGCGTGTCTCAAAATGTCATGCGAGTCTACGCCGACGTAACTTAATGAAGCTCAAAGTAATATGACCCAGCATTGAATGCTGTCAACAACTACACTTTGAAGACGCATTTGTCATGGAAATGACTATCTGTAAGGAAAGAAATGCGCAAAGTCAGTACCGGCTGCTTGTGATAGTCAAGTTGATGGGTCGTTTTTAGTGACTGATACGTGGTCGCATATTTTCAACCGAAAAGACCTTTGATGCAAACAGAACTTAGATAGAAACCTTTCTGAATTTCGATTCTAAGCGATCTTCAAATGCTGGTGTGTTGGGAGTGCTTATGTTTGTTTGTGTACCTTCACTTGACTGTCGATATCGTTATCATCAGTCTGCAACACGCACAGAGAATCATACCTTCCGACAAATGGGTATTAGTAGCGTGTAAAACAAATGGTGTGCTAGATTGGAGGAATAGTAAGCCGTTTCATAACAAAGCACAAGTTGAATGCGTATCAACTAGTGTTAACTAACGACCAAACAGTTTATCCGCTGGGTTGTTGACCAATCAGAATTATGTCCCATCTGAGTCATCAAACTACAACGCACACGGAAAAAAGCTGAGGCGTACTGCACAAAAGACCGAAAGAGTAACGTAAATTGCGCGAGGACTGATCGCTGAGGCGTGATTAAATTGTGTCGTTACACAGGTACCAAAAAGCGTAAATAATCCACTTATGTTTGCGCCGGTTTTTGAATTCCAATATATTTATACACAATGAGAAGTCGGGAAGTTAGCTAGTATCGGACGATGACGGAAAACATTTGATTACACCACTCGTATTCGGATCAACTTCTTCTTCTTCTTTCGAGAGAAAGAGGCCGAAGAAATCTGTCCGAATGGGAGTGATGTGGTCAATTGCGGTTAGTGACCATTTTTCTTTATAGTAATTTATGCACGTTCGTTCCAAAAAGAGCTCCACAACCATAAAAGTTGAACGCGTGCGACTACTTACTTTAATATGATGCAAATGTACGCAAGAATGCTTGAATCTGTTTGTGAGTTTGTTCACTCTAACCCAGTAGATCCTGGCACTGACGCATACACACAACGCCTGTTTATCAGTGAGTACGCCTAGGTTGTTTTACCTAATTTATCTGTCTTCCCACTTGCCAGAACTGATGATTTGACTGACCTGGTTGAGGCAGGGTTATCACCGAGCCAAGTATTGATGGTGATGTGGTTTACTACTGTTGTGTCTGCCCCGACTAGCCTGACCGGCCTGCCAGATATAAACAAGATCGCTCTACTGAAAGCGAATACTGTGGTCAGCTCAATTCGCTCGTACTGATTGAGTGGGCTGACATTTCCACCTAGGCAACGGAAGATACTTCAGTACCATCGACCTGAAAGATGCGATGAGAGCACTACAGCGTGATCATCGGGTGTGTGCATACCAACTAAACAATAAACGTCAAAATAGGTTTATTTAGTTGAAAAAAGATGTAGTACCTTTGGTTGCAGTTCACGTGAGATAATCAGGTATTTAAACAAAGAGACTTATCTTTAAAGTCTCTGCGACTGATAAGTTGTACGACGAGGAACGTGCTATTGTCTTAATATCAGATAACAACTGTTTAATTTGGAACTTCCGACAAACTAGCAACGTGATCGACCAACAGTCCTCTGCTAAATCAGAAATGGAAAATAGTGATGTCGTCACTCAAGACCCCTGTCCAGGAACACAAGAAAGTTGTGCAAAGCGCTCTCATCCACTGGTAGGAAGGTTCCATATTTTCTTTATTTCTGCTCGCAGGGTTCTGAAGTACCTTAGTTTTAGGCCATATAACAAGCTTTGGATCCAAACTCTTCGTAGTAGTGACCTGCATCGACGAACTGCATTTTAAGGAGGACTGACTGAAATGGGGGATGCTGGAACTGTATTGTTTGTAAGAGAGTCTATCTTTTAACCTGATGTCTCAATTTTGAAGCCTCGTATCGAGGGCTATAGAAGGCTCTCTGACTGTTTTGCAGTACACATGACAACAGTAATTATTTAGGCCGGTGCCCTCAGCGCACGTCCAATTTGTCCAATGTTATCCACAACTAATGTCATATAAAAGAGAAACTGGCAATGTTAGGTGTTTTTAGTAGGTTACATTTCAAAACGCTTAAACAGCGTTACATTCTTGTTGTTCAAGAAATGCTTGTCTGAGCGAATGCTGTTGTGGTTTTTGCGACGTCTCGTACCGCCAACTTACAAACTCCGCCAGAGAACAGTTGGGGTCTACTCTTCTTGGACAGTAGGAAAACAGTAGGGGAATAAGTGCGTAACTATCGGGATTGCCCGACATAACGCAGCTAGATGTCTAACTCATGGGTACTCGAAGACAACTATCTATGCACCGAGGCCAAAGGCCATGGATTAATTAGAACAAAACATCACAAGCCAGTTCCGGAAAACTTCAGGACCAACGTTGGTGAAATTGTAGATATGTAACTTGGAGGGGATGCTCTTGCATAAACAAGACTATGGCTACCACGTTGAACATCTGCAGCAAGTAATCGTGTATATAAACTGTCAGTGGCGTAAGGATTAACATGATTGCCTAATGAGAACTTAAGCCTTTGTTTGAATTCCACTCATGACAAAAATATGAGTTACTGGTAAGCTATGAGGAGAAAGTGCGTCAAGTGCACTGCTTCGGAAAGTCTTTCAATTAAGATAGCTGTCATCAGATATATGTGGGATGCGATCAGTTAACTCCCATGCCACTTATCAATAGCAGTACTTCAAATGAACAGAGTAGTTTGCCTTTTTATACTAATGTGCGCGAAGACCAGAAGGTGAATTTCAGTAGTGAATCAGGCTGGTAACTTAATTGGTTATCTAGCGGAATATGTTTGACAGCAAAGTATCTGTTTTACAGTCGCCGATCGCATAAATCTAGTGATATTGGGTGAATCATACGTACCCACGAGTCGCTTCTAAGGGCCTGCGGCTTAGCCGAGGTAAGTCTATCACACCTCTTAATGCTTATAGTTCAACCACGTGTCACAACGATAACTCAAAAGATAGGCCGTCTAATCTGCTCGCCAGTACAGTCCTCACAACATGTGTAAGTGATTGATTATTTCCGCTGGACGATTGCCGAGCGTAAGTCAGATGCAACTCAGCAGCCTAGTAAGGTACTCCTGGACCTCACGGCACTAGTGTAGCCGGTGAGAACGGTGAACATCTGCTTTACTCATGTACTGCCATCAACAACCATCAATTTACAGCTGGATGCGAGTGACATCACAAGTTGGATTCAGTCATGAGGTGGTTACCACCATTTGTGTAATTGCGCGGTCGTACGACGGCACAACATTCACGTGGCACGCACGGCGAGAATTACAGGCCGGGCTGAATACAACGCGGATCATAGGCTGATGAGGACAGTTGTCCACTCATGTTTTTAAGTCCGCTTACTGCAACTCAGCTCGCCTGCGACGAAAGCCACATGTTAAAGGAATGGTAACCTCAAGAGTGACCATTTTTTCACACGCAATTGTCTACCATCTTATAGGTATCCACTCACCCACCGTCCCTGTCAGTATTTAATGACATTTTGGAAAACGGACGGCGGCAGCAACCATTGAGGCAATAGGTCCATTGCTAGGACCTTCTGGAGTGATCCAACAACTAGGGTGTCGCAGAGAACTTGAGCAATAAGAACAGGAAGGTAGCACTACGTAGCGCTGGTCGTCTACTCATCGATTGGGTTAGTGTGATCAAGGAAGAAGCAAGGCAAACTGAATCAGAGGTATGGCGACCGCCGACTACACGAGGTTATTGTTAACTGACTTAAGGGAATTTTGGTCCGTCCGTCTGGTCTGCTAAAGCACTGGTAATGGGGACCCTGGCGTTTCGTAGGCATAAGCAGAAGACATCACAAGAATCTGACACAGACGTGTAGAGAATCTACTACATCGGACTGCTACCATTAACTGGATAACGGTGAATGACTCGTTGCATCAAGCCATCAAACAGTCACTTGCTCTTCTACCCAATCTGGCTACTGAAAGACTGGGAAACGGAAGAACTACGGATGATGATATATTGTCAAGGAAGATTTTAATGCATGGCAGTTCAGTTTTTGAAACGTGCTCAATTTCACTCCGTCTAAGAAGGGTAAACGGTCTCACTGGCGTACAAAGATACCCTAACTGTATCTATATCTAATGGTGAGGAGGACAAGCAATGCAACACACCGTTATTGGGGGTATTGTTTGGTTGAGCTACCTTGGAAAGGTGTCTAGCAAGAATTTTGTTGAGTGGACTTAGTGACGTAGTGTTGGAGATCAAATTTCCCTAAGGCCATTATGGATTTCGGGTCAACTACATTACCACTGGTACTGTCGCTAACCAAATTCATGAGGTGTCGTGAACGCGTCCGATCAGTGTGTGCCCCTGTTGGGAATTTCACCAATACGTTTGCTATCATGAGCCGCGAAGCACTGTGAATAGTGCTGGGTAAGTTAGGCTGTCCAGATTTGTCAGATAGTGCAAACAAAATTTTGCGCGTGGGCATATGGGCGAAGATGTGGTCATGCGGCACGATCTCTGAAGCTTTTGATATTTTAACTAGCGTGAAGCAGATGGGTTCCTTAGACTCAATTCCATCTAGCTCACGTTTGGCTGTAGTATTTACAATTGTTTTGCAAAACTCGGAGGGCGGTATTCAGGGCGAAACGGCGGATGATGTAGTGCTTGAAAATAACCGTTCTTTCTATTATTTATTTTTGTATTTTTGTATGTACCTTTGTCAACATCACCTGTTCCTTTGTCTTAAAACACATCTATTTTTAGCCTTACTGGTTACCGCACTAAACAAACGAAATTTTCAGCTTACCCATTCTCTTTTTTTGAACTATTAGCTTACAACTTGTCTGCACGATCAGATGTTCAGTTTCGCATTTTTACCAACTTTCCATTGGTCAACGTCGCTTATTGAACTTATTTATCCGACATCATCTAAATGTACCTTCCGATGCTACCACAGTTTTGTTGTGATCTTTTTAATCCTTGCGCACCATACCTTCTCCGCAAGTCATCCCATTTGATCTATAACGCATTCTGTTCTATTGATATATATATATATATATATATATATATCTGCATTTGTGATATCGTTATGATTTTCAAGCGTTATCACTTCCTTGATTAATTGTCATTTGTTTGATTAGACCACCGCGACGGTCATCTGTTAAACATTCACTCTTTTCGTTCTCTAAGCTTGCTAATCAGTAGTATGTCATTTGTGAACAGCGAAAACGATTTGCAATGAATGGTCACGGTCTTCACGAGTGCAGCGAAGAAACTTGGGTGGAACACCTAAACAGGTGAAACATATTCTTTCTCACACTCTTCATCGAACGGAGGCACTAAACTTAGACCTCACATCAATGGAGAGGCCGCAGACACTTGAAAAATTTCTACCATTCAGTTATCAGTGTCCGTAAAGATTTTTCCGTAAACTGCGAGTTGCAGGCTCACGTTGCCACGTCTTGGAGGACGTATATAGAACCCTCAGTCAGCTGTTATGTGGTCAGTTGAAAGCAGACAAACGAAACCCTGGTGTCTATGAGCTGCGACTCCACCAATTTATTCATGTAAATCTTTTGCGCTCAATTACATCGATTTCAGATAACGAGAAAAAGTGAACGTGATTTGGAAATTCCGAAATAATGCTTTCCGAAGGTTCAACGAATGACGGGTGCCTGCCCGTAGTGTTCGACCTCGATACGCAAGGGGACTTATGTGTGCCGTAAGTCTTGGTGAGATGACCATGTTACACTGTGACGAATGTAACCGTGAATACGGTCGAGACGTGGAGAAGAATGCGCTAGCCGCAAGCAGCTAAGCACGTTTGTGATTTTTCTGTTCGTAACAAACAATAGGTCCCATCGCTTGGTAAACCACCCTCTATTCTCCTTAGGAGCTTGTGTTATATCAGTCTTCTCAGCTTCATTGGTCCGCTCCACGCTAAAGGTTTTGTTCTCCTTAGTCAACACTTAGATTTATTTTGTATTTATAATCCTCTACTGAAAGCTTTAGTATACACTCCCATGGTGATGCCCCTAGTTATTTTTTAAAGTTTCTTTTCAGGTTTAAACTGATCTTTTTTCACCTATTATTTTGTTTTCGCAAGGTAAGGGCTTCACCCTGACGTTAGTCTGTTTTCTGTTTATTCAGCTTTACCTGGATGGACCACATAGGCATTCACCTACACGCTTGCAGATTTTAATCTTTCGAACTTACACTGATTAAGAATGTGTGAATGAAGTCGCCATTAGTTCACCATAAGCCACTCCAGGTGAGATATTCTAGCATGTATCTTTTGTAATCGGTCACTGTGGCAAGCTGATTCGGAGATGGACATCACACAATGCGTACGCTGAGTTCTACCTGCTACAATTTCGAAACTATTCCGAATACACGGCTGGCGTGTAGGGATACCAATGCTTACTTACACTGGTCATGGTGACTCCAAATTACCGTTCAGCACTTAATCTACTCGGTCGATAATTGATTCTACAGGTAGACAACTGTTAGTTTAAACAAAGAGAAGACATATATCGCGAGATGTTAACATTTCGATTCACTCTCATAAGTCGCCAACGTAAAACTAGCCAATTTTATACAAACTGCGTATAGTAACAATAACTGAACGAACCAACCACATAGTTCTGACATTTCACGTGCAAATACGTCAATTAATTCCACTGCAAAGAGATTGATTGCGTTAGCGCCTTTTGTGCACACAACTTGCCGATGTTATTTGATTAGCATTGCTTCGCTAATCGCCAACACCTTCAGGTTGCGATTACGTAACATCTTGAACGATTTAACAGGGTCAACTAGGTGGCCGGTTGCTAAGATGTGTCCGGCGGTCGATGAAGCCGGGGTCTTCGAGCTTGTTACAGTCAATAGGTCGTTTTTTGAGATCGCCGTTGATAACCACTTGGGAATGTGCTCCGCCGTACGTTGATGCAAACGCCGATCCGTCCTGCCTATGTAGACGTCATTGCAACTGCAACTGAACTTGTATATTACGTGGAAGACAGACTGATCAGTTGAGTGTGTATCACCGCTAGGAAGAGCCAATCCCCTAGTGCTTAGCAGGATACGTAGTTGGGCCGCTGGGTAGGTGGGTTGCAACGCCGACATCAATTTGTGACTAATGTTGTTAGTCAATCTCTTTGCCGTGGAATTAATTGACGTATTTGCGCGTGAAATGTCAGAACTATGTGGTTGGTTCGTTCAATTGTTGTTACTATACGCAGTTTGTATAAAATTGGCTAGTTTTACGTTGGCGACTGATGAGAGTGAATCGAAATGTTAACATCTCGCGATATATATCTTCTCTCTGTTTTGACTAAATGGATTAAAGGAACTCAATGTTTTAAACTGTTAGTTTACCTATGTTAAATTCTCAATATGCCCAACTGTCTACTGAATGTAAAAGACGCCTAAACTGTCCAGACTCTTCAACATACATTCCTTCTTACAGTCTTTCTGCCTTACTGGATCCAATGCTGATATCCTACTTGTGAACTCCACCGATCTGCACACTGGGCCAAACAGGTAGTTATTCAGTTGTCCTTAAGTTGAAATGATCAATGCGGTAAGTGCGTTTTCTAACTTTACATCACTTCATCCTTCCACTGGCATTTCCAACCGCACTGTTTTGTTGTCATGCCTATGTAGCACCTTGCTGTTTAATAGCTACGTTCATAAAACACCCACAAAAGATGATACGATGAGACAGATTTAATTAGACCGCAGTCAATTTTAGCTCATTTTCCCTGAAAATAATCCAATAAGGAGAGTGGTTACTTTATGGAACCTTATTAGCAGTGCGATCATTCATATCCATACACGATTATTAACTGGTGGCATTCAGGTAAAGGACAATCAAACCTACTTCAATATGCCAGGTATATCTTAGGCTGAAGCCATTGAGCTTGATTCCTTCGTTGCACTGCTTCGCATTTGAAGCCTAATTTCAAGCTGTTCATCTCCAACAGCCATTGCGTGTGTGAGGGTAATAATAGATTGCCTGTTCAAATCTAAGACTGTGCATTATTGGTCGTTAAATGAAATACGAGTAGTTGACCATCTAGCCAAAATTAATTGTTCTAATCGGACTCGCTAGGGCACAACATTGTATAATTCAGCCCCTAACGTAATAAACTTATCCATCGTTTTATACTGCTTTGTAAGCGTCCACAAACCTGGACATCGGGGACAACAGAACGGATCCCAGATGACGACGCTGCGCGGTTGACAGGGCATCTGAGCCAACGGAGTGCAGTAGTCTAGGCAGTTCCAGCGTCCGTTCACACAATGACACTTTTGATCCACGCAAGATCCGGACACTGTGATGAATTCTCCGTGTGAGTGTAGCGAGCCGGTTTTGGGTTGCAGGCAGTTGATGAAATTTGTAGAGAGGTTCTGCAGAACTGTGTAAAAATGGTGATGATAACGGCATAATTAACATTCAGAGAGGGTAACAAGCCATTGCAATTGCTTGCTATTCTAACCAGTAGTTAGCGGTTATTCTATCACTCTCAGTATAAGTCTAGTGGTTTATTGTTTATCACAACAATTCCTCAAATATACGACGATCAAAGTTTGATTCTGTATATATGTGATAAGATTCATTGAGAACGTGACCTGAGTTAAATACGTGCTATTAACCAGAGCACGTTGAAACGTTTATCGGAATAGGAAAACTGCGAATAACAATGAGTGAACTTTGCTTATAGGCAGCAATCTCTCAGCGATGAGGTGACCCACTCCAACAGGCTGACTAAAATCTAACTATATTCACTTTCATCAGGTCTTACTCAGTCAGCATTGTACGTAAACAAACAAACATTAGTGTGGGATAAAGGCACATTAAGTTTTCATTTCATAGAGTGACTATTTAACCAGGTCCATTGTAGAGTTCTTGAGAGTTTCAGTTACTGAGAAACTAATGTTTTAGTTTTTAATGTATCTGAAGATTATCGACGTGATTTCGGAGAGTCGGATTATTTTAACTTCGACACAACCTATAACTGACCACAGTTTTAGGGGTTGTCACTACACCCATCCTTATATCTGAATATCAGTCCACTAGCTGAGCGCAGGTCATTTTCGCCTAGCAGTCCTCAAATCACACACCTAACTCTTTGTAGTGTGTGATTAGCAGATGGAGATAGGAGGCAAGAAACTGGAACCCTCCATTTATGACCGGTTATATGAAATGGTGGGTTTCAGGCACAATTCGTTATCTTCGTGTTCTGAACACAAACACAGAAAAGCGTTCGTGAGGCTTAGGTTTAAGATAGGCAATTGAGAAACGTGTCCGGAAACGTCCATGCAAATATTTGGCACAACACTAAATGCTATTCAAACTATTCTTAACTAGACTGATGTAAGGGAGCTATCAAAGAATATGAAGAAGTAAAAGAAGAGGCCAATGCTTTACCTTATCTTTCCTATAGTGGTTTCCTACTTAGTGATTTGCCTGACAGAAGCAGTCTGTAAGAGATCTTCACACGATAACCTGGCTGAGAATTGGAAACCTGAGGTGAGACGAAGTTAATTCTACCATTTACTTCCATTCTTTAGAAACGATGAAGGAAGGGTAGGTAGGTGACAGATGATGACATCGTTTTGGTTTACGAGTTGCTGTGGTTTAAATTACTTCTGTTTCGTCCGACTGTTTAGTAGTAAGTGACAAACTGGCTTTCTTTTGATACGGTCCGCAGCTTTTTGTTGCATCACGATTGTTTGTAACCTGTTAGTATATGAAAAGACAGAAATGAGAAGAAGCAAGCATTTCATTCTCTTGAATGAACACAGTTCAACGCAGGTTATCAGTTTACGGTCTTGAAAGACCGTAAGTGTCACGCATACCAACAACCTTGAGTGGTCCGTTGTTCTGGAACGACAGATATCAAATTGTCATAACAATGATCCAACTCTCCACATTACTTGAGACAAACATAAGTCCAGTCTTCAAGATGGTAAGTGATTCGCTGTTGAAATGACAGATGCTTATTCACATTTCGTTTTATATAAATCTATCCGACAAATTCGACGACGAGGATACCGGTCCTGGTATACTAAACTGATAGTGGGCATCGTAAGACATTACATGATAAGGACAAACCTGCTGCGTCCAAATGGTTGTAGATTCAAATGAACGTGTTTAGCCTAGTTGTCTATACTAACCAGTTGCACACAAAATTGGCCTTGTAACTCCCATAAATGAGCCAGGTTTTCCTTATTGTCTCAGTAGCATGCAGCATGCATACGTGATTTCATCTTGCATTTCCATCTGTAGGTCAAGCAACACCTAGAGCCAATCTACGACCCAACAGACGCTTGCTTCTCAATAGCATGTAAACAGTAGTTCACTAAACACATCGCCTTATTGTGAATTTTGATTCTGTATGTAGATACTTTTGTTGCTTCACAGTAATTTTGACTGAAATGAACCTAGCAGTGTGTTTCTTATGGAGAAACAAAAGTCCGGTTTCACGTTTTAATCAGGCTGGATTCACTACGTTTTAATTTAGAACCTCTCTCCTGTAGAGCGATCTTGGGACCCACTAAAAATAATAGGGACCTTTGCTAATTAGTTACATCTTCTGTAGAACACTGTTGCTCAAAAAAAGAGGAATTGAAACATCTGGAGCATTTTTTGAAGAATGGCGAACAATGATATTTTGTTGCGTTTGATCCACAGTTACAAAATGTAATATTCAAAATCCTGTACAGACTTGCTCACACGTACGGTTCCCAGACGAAAGCTTTTAGTGTTGGATTGAAACCTTACTAACTACGGAAATAATCCCTGGCATCTTTGGAACACTTTGTCAACCACCTTCTTTGATCGGCTTGATTGTACGGGCATTCCGGCGTTCCAAAAAAGAAGGTTAAAAATGTGTTCCTACTGCAACCGATGGCCAATATAACAGTTCTGAGAATCAGAGACAACCTTCAAGCGTCGTGGGTGACAGTTATCACTATCGCTATTAACAAAATTGCTGTTCATGAACAACCAATATTTTGTAGAAAAAATGAAGATTTTATTATATCGGGACTAAAATGGAAAAGTGCCATCGCCATTGACACTATTGACTTGCCACCGTTGTGATAATCAAGAATAAAAAGCACATCACTAGGCTCTTCCTGATTGTTCCACGGATTTCAGAACCTGCATACAACAAATTCACTACACATGAGGTTGCTGTTTTGGTATGGTTTTCAAGGTCTCTGTAGGTGATCGAACCAATACGATCACTTCCGAAACTGTCACACACTTTTCTTAATCGCCTGTCGTATTATGAAGAAAAATTGTACCAGCATAGAGCCTAAACTTTTCGTCTCGGTTACTGAGTTGTGCTTTATGTACTTCAACGTAACTATTTCTACAGCGCCAGCTTCTGCTTCATCAAGTAGACTCACTCATCGTCCTTTTACAATTAATACTTGTCAAATTTACTGCTGTTTTCCAAAAACATGCTCGACAACTACAATTATTCTACTACACCTGCGGATTTATGGTCGCCGACATGCAATGAAAGTTTAAACTATCTCTTGTTACCGCGTATGTTGATTCAGAGGATAGCTTTTCTAAAACGTGATGCTTCTGAAATAACTATGTCGGTCGATCACATACGAGATGTGGTAACTAGTGTAGTGAGAGAGAGCAATCGCACTATACCACTAACACCACTGCTATTCAGTAGTGGAGCAAGAGCATGGATTTTGACATTGAAGTAGCCACAGGAAAAATACACAAAGAAGCATTGGAGTGCAGCATGATAGAAATGGTTCTCGGCATGTACAAGGACTGGGCATTGGCGTCTGTAGCAACCGTGACGTTCTGCGGCCAGTACCGTACGTAGATGGATGTTTTTGTTTGTTGTCATGTTGAAATGCATAACCCATATGTTGCTCTCCTGAATAGATGACCCTTGAACCATCCGTGTTCTTGGTTCACAACACTAGCGTTCAAGCACTCATAACACGTACTGTTTATTATTCGGCAAATTTATTATCGGCACACTGCTTGTAATTTACCTTATTTTCCAACCACCCACAATATCACTGGTGAACAGCGAGACAGTGTTAGCCGCTCTACAATAAATATTTCCTAGATATTTGAGTAGACCTATTAAGCGTTGTGACTAGGTGCTTCCTGACGTTATATTTTTGATAAACAGGACCGTCTAAATTTGTAGTGACACTAATGATCTCACCGGTCAACTGTATGTAAGCAATAAGTCCGTAATAGGATTCCTGTCAGCCAGTGTAGGATACATTCCTCTTCTAGCTTGATGTGTTGACTGCAACTGCCCTATAAGTTTGACTGTAAGTGTACCACTTAGCTGTTGTTCTGTCAAAATAAAGATTTGTTAGTTACCGTTGTATTTTCATTACCTCCTTGAATTACCGAACTACTTCCCCACTCCTACGAACTGCAGTTCGACCAACGTATATATCGCTTGTACATTGTGACTCAAAATACACTCGCGCTTGTCGCTTCCCAGTGGTTGTGATGACGGTTGATGCTAGTGACGTGCTAGTAAGTAAACATACTTCCCTTTTACACAATCGGTTGTAGTTAAACCTTGATATTAACGCCATTTTGTGACTGATCGATGTAGCGTCTACCAGAAGCTATTAAGCCAGACTTCTCCAATGGCGTTGAGTAGCTGTAAGCGCCACTGTTGAGATTTATCAGTAAATTTACTTGCAAACTAAAGATCATTTACAACAAATATGAAATTTACTGTAAAGTTTCGCAAACGGTTTATATAACCCCAAATAACTGGTCGATTTCGAACTATTAGAATCGTGAACTGCTACAGCTGAGGATCGTAACTTGTACACTTTCCTGGAGTCGCCTTGATCATGCATCCGCAGAGTGGTTGGTAATCATCTAATCTACCAGTCTGAATACTGTTCACAGGTCGTTGGTTCGGCTGTCCGGTTTCCATGAAGGTGATCACTCAAAAGGGTAGAAGAAACTGTCCACCACTGGTAATCGGAGGCGACTGGGTTAGAGTTCTATTATCCCGCTGATGCCGTGGATGCAGAGCGGGAATGATAAGACTAGGTGAATTTACAAGGTATGTTGGTATACAAAAACTGATACACAAATCAATGAGTAGAGCAACGGAGTGCACAGTAGTGAATGTCTTCTCGGTTGACATGTCAAATCAGTCGACCAGCCCGTTTGCTAAACAGATGAGCGTAACTTTGACTGGACAACAGGCTAATTGAGGCAATTAGTCACAAGTCTCAACCTTTCATATGAGCAGGAAAGGTGCATTTAAAGTCAGTAAATTTATGGGTGCTCAAGTAAAGTCCCATCTGCAGATTCAGTTGAAAAGTTGGGTTGAACTATGTGGTTTGCAAGATTACCTGCAAAACATTCAGCTTATCAGTAAACAACCTATCATTTACGATAACTTATTGGTATATTTTCAAAAATAGTCTGTTGAGTGGAAAAATAGTTTCATTTTCGATCCTCGTTTTGCATTCATAGTTATGAATGTTGTGTGCTGTAAAATCAGAATTTGAGCCTATGCATTTTGGACATTACAAACATTTTCCTCAGTGTTTACAAATCTTTTCGCCGCTTGTCATTGTTTTTTACACACCGTATGTCTGCGTCTCTCATTTTCGAACGTTCATCTTGCTAGATTACCTGTCATTAAAAGATGCCGTTTTTTCGACGTGTACAACAGTCCCGGTGACCGTGTTATTTGTGGAACTTCGCGTTAAGCCTCCTAGCGTCCTTTGCAGCAAATTTAGTAAACCTGTGAAAGGTGCCAATTATCTCAACAAGTTTAAGCTACCTCAGCCAAATAACTATTACTTTGCGCCATCCTACGTAAAATCGCTCGTCAAACCAGCTCCCGCGCCAGCATTCTAATCACGTGATGTTTGTTCGCTCTTGGTCGTTGTCGCCAGACTGCGAGCTGTGCAGTTGACCGGTTGTTTATGTTTAACCGATTGTACGAGCACAGCGTAACCTTGAGTGCTGATGAGGTTGTCTTTGAATGGCAGTAGAACGCAGTTTGAATGGTCGTTTGGTTAACCTCCTGGATACTGTAGCACCAAGACAGCAGCGCTTTTTAACAACATTTTCAAGCCATGTACGGCGATGTTGGCAAGGCCGTTTAGTATTGAGTTGAATGTGCTCAAATTCCACACATTGTCGTTTATGGTTCAAAGTTCCAAGGTGAGGCGCTGTAGCGCACTAACGAGTTACGGGTGAGAAGATCCAAGGAATCAAATGGATGACTGTCCAGACATCTGCGCAAATCTGAAGCTACCGATTAGTGGGTGTATTTTACCCGATCCGACGACCACCTCACTTAATGACAACACAACCTGAACCAGCAAAAAATGATATTATTGGGGTTCGAGTATATTTGCCAACCTATATTTCCTTACCGTTGCATTAGTACATAGCACATGTTTCCCGTTCTTTCTTGCTGCAACGTCTGGCGTTGACAGCAGGGTACTTTCATTCACTGCCTTTCGTCAGGTTGGCGGCTTGTCTGACAGTCTAGATAATCCAGGTTACATTATTTGAAACCACAATTTTATGCCGTGTTAATCAACCATAACTGAAAATTCAGTTAATCGATCTAAGCCGGATTCCAAACAAACGAAGCACAACTACGAATGTGCTTGATTGGTTTACCAGTTAGTTTTACTAAAACTGCAAAGGTATATACCACATTTGGTTTTCGACTGCGATTCTACTCCCTTCTGTATGCTGAATTCGATTGAACTGGTGTTCAAGGCCTACAATACTTCTCATTCGTATCTACATAATCAATTTTCTTGTACAGAAATTATGTCCGAAAAAGAGCTGGATGTAAGGGAAAAAGAAGTGACTCCGACCAAACTAACTATTGACTTTTGTGGTTATTATATCCATATCAGTTACTCAAAAGAATAAAAGGGTATATTACTAGAAGGCAGTGTGCAAATTTAACAGTTCGGAAAATACCCACTTGCGAACAATCTGGGGGTGAATCAGTGACAAAAACAGTGTGCCAACCCATCTCAAGCAGTCTGCTAGCTGGGCTACCAAGCCACACCGAAAGCTCAGAACTTTCACATTTGAGCCACTGGCTGGGCTTCGTGTCTCAGCTGGTTTGCCGTGTCTGTATATAAGATTTCTCTCCCTGGTTTCAGTTCAACCGTAGCCCAAAGGTTTCACAAGCTGGTCCCTTCAGTCGGTTAATGTTCAGTAAGAAACGCCTAATGTCGCTGAGTAGTCACGACCTCAGTGATCACCAAGTGTACGTGGGTGACCTTGCCTCACAATATCACAACAAAGACACTTTGAGTCAGTCAAAACTATACCATCCGCTTCAGGTCATAAATCCAACATTTCGAATGAAAATCACTGGACGTCTTACGAGGGTGTTTACACTCATCACCCGCTACTTGACTTGAAAACATCAACATATTATTTACTTGTTGAAAGAAACGGTGGACCTTGTCGTTTTTGAATGAGTAATGGCTGGAATATTGTAAAGAACCAAAAGGATGCAGATATAAATAAATGGATAGTAGTATTGTGAATCGAAGTAAACTCACACCCCGTACAATGCGGAATAAAGCAACATATCAGTAGTAAGGAATGTGAATGTGTGAAAAAACTATATTTCACAGCAGCTTAAACCAAATGGAATTCATACACAACGTATCAGCGGCATACCATATTAAACGGCCTGGTGTCTTGTCACGTCTCTCCTCAGCAGTGGAAAATTCATTCTATCACAAATTTGTTTTATGGCTTTGGGAGTTTCTTAGTTTGTCAGTCCACAGTGTAGTAAGGACTTTAGTACCAACAAATCCTCTTGTGAACGTTTCAAAGAGTTCAAGGCCAGTATGTCATTTGGATTCTGTTACCCTAATATCAATGTGCTTCCACAAAGGTCTTACTTATTATTGGGTTTATATTCGCTCAAAACATTTTGGTCTATTATCTCCGAGTATGCTAGTTATATTATTAATTTTGTCCAGAAAACAAAAGTTTTATACCAGAAGACTAGGCTTTTGAAACTTTCTGAAAATATAATGGATACCCCTATAAGAGCAACAGTAGTTGGTATTATGTTTGGAATGGGTACAGGGCTGATTGCTTGCACTTTCAAGGTTGACTTTCCCAAATTTTACCAATACCTGCTCACACTTGTGTTGATTGTTGCATTCTTACATATGCGATCTTCTACACCTCCGTTGAAAAACTTGACAGTTTATTCACAAGGCGCAAACATAGACAGTTTTGTCCGTTTATCACAAAGCCACTTGAACTGGCCGATACCGCCAGTATTCTAGCTCTCATCGACCAGCTGTAAGTTTACACTTGTCATAATATTGTACGGAGTAGTTGAAGTGATACATACAGGGCATGGTTCGAAAAAGAAGTTTTTAACCGAAATTATTTATGAATGTAAAAACGTGACCAAGTGAAAACGAGAACCATAGGCCAGAGTTGGTATGTTGCGAAGCATCCTGGTGACCGTCTATAGCAGCAATCTAAACCTTTTATTAGATAAGCGGCTGTCTACTGCTAACTCCAAACCCATTGGGATGTCAACAAAAATATGCTGATTAGACACTAGCAGTGTTATGTGTCCAATAAAATTTATCTTCTCCTCTCGGGTAACCGTCCTTGTGATGCTTCGGGCTCTTTCTGTAATTCTGTACAGTCGATGCTGTCCTAATTTGTAATGCGTCCATTACGAGTGTTTTTGCCAGGTGAGCAAATCGATAGAAAGTTGAAATCTCACGCCGTCTTACTGAATTGTATAAAGTAGTGCGACCATTATTCTGTGCAACGTTTTCACTTTCGTAACAATAAGCGCCTATGAGTAAAATAATAAATATATCACCCACAAAATTTAGTTTCTGTGCGTTCAACTTGAGAAAAAGCCATAGTGATGGAGGTCACTGTTTATAATAAAGAAGATATTTACTACATCTGTTCTCGAGGTGACAGAGCCACCTAAATATTATTTGCAATCTAGTTTGACCGAACGCTTTGATCTGATAACTCGGTCGTGTCTAATGGAGGGTCATGTGACAATCTTAAACAATAATAGCGTGTAAGATGTCTTGCGCATTGACATTTCGTTCGCATCTCATCGGTTACTTTTGCCAAATTAACATACAAATTATATAGTGAGGGGGCAAGCAGCTAGGCAAAATCGATCTAGTCATGAGACAGTCAATCAGTTGACCAAAGCGGAGGCAGTAAGATGCTACTGAAGCGTACTGATTATCAAGAACATGAATAAAATTACTGTGGGTCAAATGGGTAATATTAGTATAAAGAGAGAGAGATGGTTCGAAACAAAACAAAAATCTATACAGATTGAGTGGAATTGGTGAGATAGGGTTAGAAAATCTATACGGATCAAACAGAATTAAGAAGATGTACATCGATTTATACTGATTAAAAGAGATAACGTAATATGCATTTAGAATGGATAAGGGTGGTTCAATAGTTGTTAGATGGTATGAAGAATACACAGGTCTAAAAGGGTTGACCTTTTTCAAGTTTATCAGTGGGAACCAGTGTTTCAAACAATGTTAAACAAAACTGTTTCCTGAAACCGTGGCCGCATTTCACATGTCGGCCTTTGCGGAAACATATGCACTAAGAATTAGTTTTAACCAGAGAGAATCTGTCATCTGACGCTTACTTTCGAGAGTTGTTGGCCAAAAAGTCTGTGATTTTCCGAGATGCAATCAAATGGGAAGCGTTCTTTTACACTAAGTTAATTCTCGATTGTTTATGCATAACCTTGCTGTTATCAAAGTTTCATTAAAATGTGATCTTGAGACTGGCAGCGAATTCCTCTCGCCCTTCTTTATCTTCACTCCAATATCACGTAGGTTGTGGTTACGGTTAAACAATCACTGATGTGTTCGCAAGTTACGATTAAAATGCTCCAGTGATCAATTTTCTTAACGGTATCCACACGAAAATTCCAAACTTCGTCAACCCCAAAGGAACATAAATGGTTGCTTAGGAGTGGTCGCCAACAACTCGTAAACGCTTTGGTAATGATCGACTTATAGACAACTCAAAATCAACTAAGCTCGAATTGTTTATTTGCTACTTAGTTGTGGTACTGTCTGTACTTTATGAAGGACTTAAATATTTTCAAGATACAAAAACCTAAGGCGAATATTCGTCAGATAGTTCAGCAAGTACATGTTACAACCAGTGTATATAAATAGTATTTGTGACTGCTTTTTTCCTTTTACGACTTTTTACGCATTTTGAACAGGCTCACTGCCGTTTTATTGCGGGTAAGTTTTTGATCAGTCACAGTTCGCGCGCCAAACGTAAAATTGTCCACATAAACAGGCAATTTAATCTAAAAATTCCGACGCGAAAACTGAAAGCAGTCGCTGAAACATCAGGCTACTAAATTTTAAGGCAGTCCATTTTTAATACACCATCTGATGGAGCTGAAGAACAGAGTACCGAAGGCCGCGTGGACTTTGAGGCGTGTAGTCAACTTTACATGGTAGTCATGATTCATAATACTGACATGACACTGCTTCATGAATTGAAGTGAATCGTCGCTTTCCTTTAGGGTACCAAACAAGCGATGGAAATGGCAGGTTACTAATATAAGTTAACCTTACAATTCGTCAGGTTCAAGTGTATGGCAATTACGAATAATGCATTTGGGACGGTACTGTATGCGGCAGGCGGCTGTATAACGTAAGATGCGTAAGAAAATATCAACCAAATACTTTCCATGTTCGCAATCTGTCAGACGGCTATCTATTAAGAATGAGTTGACTGAAAGCTCTTTTTACCAATTAATAATCCGTTTAACGCATATTATATACGTATGAACCGGACAAGTGAACTCAGTTGAATAAAACTACTTTGGTAAAGTGAGTTCAAGTTCTGGTGACTAAACAGCACAATAACCAGCTGATATTTTTTGGTCAAACGTAGACGTGTCCGGCTCCACTAGCTTCGTTTCCATTTAGGTTTATGGTACGGATATATCGCGACCGTTATTAAAACTGACGGTCTTTATTTTACGGAGCCAACATTTCCATTCACAAGCTTGCTGCTGTAACCGTTGTACCATAATAACTAGTGGGAAAACTTCTAAAAGAAATATCATGCGCCTAACGAGTTTGAACATTTCACCCTAGTACTCGGAGAATCAAGTAAACACGTCATTTCGGGATTGAGTGTGGGTAAAATCCCCGAAAACATTTGTTACTAAAGAGGGCTGGGTGTAAAAATGGTCCGGCCTAGTGTTGCAAGTATAATGCGCATAAGATCACGTTTTTTAAATAAATTCCCATTTGAGTTGAATAAGTTAACGTGAAATTACAATATAAAGATGGTTTTCTAGTATGCCGTTGAAACTACTCACTTTATTAAGCTTTATTTTTAGACTCTTTCTCGGCAAAAGTAAGTACTGTTCAGAACTTGACCTTATCAATCATTCGTTTTTTTTGTCAAAAATTACTGTGCCCGTACTGGGTTAACAAAAATATGGTCCAGTAAAAGAAGTAACTTTGCGCCCAGCCATAGCCAACTTTGACCGTAAGCACTGAGTACCATTTGCACTGCTGAGGCGTCCTCCTGGTTAGGTGTTTTCAAAGTTTTACTCAACTCTGAGGTTTCTTGAATGCATACAAAGTTCACAGAATACTGTTCTATCGGCCCGACCTTAGAAACACTTAAGAAAGTTGATAAAAATGAGCCCCGATATTGGGATGATTCAGTAACCGGTTTGTCTATATCCTTGCCGTTGACGAACAAATCTAATGTGCCTGTTTTTTAACTCCAGTTAATGTGCGCGATAAACCGCCTGTGACTGATGATGTGCCACTACTTCAAACAGAAGTTCCATTTAATTTGAGAACCACTTGGGAAACTTAATAGATGTGACATTCCTGTGATATATATATATATATATATATATATATATATATATATATATATATGATGCTACATGACGTGAGTCTACCAACCGCTCTTTGGTTCCTAAACCTACCAACAGACAAGCAAAACTGCGATTAGTTAAGTAGCTGTTTCTGTTTGGAGCAGTGCGTTCCATCCGTTCATTCACGGACGCTTATTTTGTATGTACCGCTTGACACACGAAAACACTCGTCAAAACAGTATACCAGCGATTCTTCTTTAGGAATAGCGCGGTGTAAGCTTACAACATAGAATATTGTGAAGTGCGCATCACAGAGTTTCATATTGACTAAACTGAGTTTAGAACGCGCAATTTATAGGTGAAAGATTGTTATACGTTTGCGCGTTTGGTTATAGATACTGAACCTACCGTATAGCAGAAGTGCGGCATGTCATATCTGATTTCGAATGATAAACCGGCTGTACATATGAGATTAAGTCACCTAATCAGTCTTTTACCATGATCTCCCGTTTATTTATGTTGTTATTACGGAGCAACCAAGCAACACCAGATGTGATGTTGAGTTATTTTTGAATTATTTTCCAAGTTACTTCTTAACTGGTCTGCGTTCGAGTCTGCCCGAAAAAATACGATTACCCTTCACAACCGTAACGGAATGTGGTTTGTCCTAAGTTCGACCGCTTAAGATCAAAAATAAAGGTAAACGTGTATACTACCCGACCAGCATCTTTGGAATCAACACACCTTGAGATATATGCGACTGTGAGCAGTTCAAAGGATGATCCCAGGACGTGACTGACTATGATGTTCATGAAATAATTTTTTTTGGATATACTATTCTTAAACAATTGTGCACATATTCAAAACTGAGAGTTAACCAGTACTTAACATTACCATCATTTAGGCCGAACTCCATTTGTCATGTCTCAGAGAGGACATTCTTAAAAAATTGTTCCATGCGATCACACATAGAAGCTATTGCTGTTACATGCACCTATTTCTCAACAGAAAACAAGATAAGGTGTATTCCTGTGTCAGATTGAAAAGCCTGGTAGATTACGGCCATCGCCTATGCCTGAACTTCAGGCGATTGCTGGCTTGGTTGAAACCGACTCGTCGTCTGCGTTTGATTATCGTGGTGTTAAACACACACTGGTCACGTGAACCCGACGACACGATCGAACTTAAAGGCTGTGTACCATACTGTTGGCATGCTTCAGGTCGCTAAATCAATATAATGGATTTCAAAACCCTGGAAGTTACACGGATAGTGCTAATGTGAACAGCAGCCTGCAATTGGAAGTTAGATAATGTTCAATATGCTAAGCGAGGTGGAAAATCAATCGGTTGCTTTCTCAGTTCAAAAAAATAGAAGCGAACAGTAAGCGTTGACTAGTCGGCAATAGTTGGTTCACTTTCCTTGCGTCAAGCTGCATTTCTTACGACGACTTCAACAGTTTAACAGTCAGACAGATATCCAGCTGTGGGTCCATTTCAGACTGTGACGCATGAAGTGGAACCCCTCGTTAACCGTGTTGCAAAGTTAGGCCAGTATAACAGTGGAATCGGGGAGCTTTGGTTGACAAAACTGAGATTTATATGCCGACTGAAACGGTCGTATTCATGTTTTGCAGGAAACGGTGGAGGATATTGATGGAACAAACAGTGTTTGTGAGTTAAGATATCAGTGAACCAATCCACGAATAAATGCTTAAATTCCATAGGGCAGCGCCGTACTTATCGTGACTCATTTCCACGAAATTAAGTAAAACGGTTTTAGACAAAACGCGTGGAGAAGACCGCAAACTGATATTGCCGACGAAGGTGGTCCATCACGCTACTAACAAGTGGCATTTGACTGTGACATATTAAAACCAGAAGCCGATTTTAAATTTAACGGGGGTAATGACTTTGTGAAAGGTGTGTAGTGGTAGCTTGCCTCTGTTTAATGGTGTATTTTCCTCGTTTCAAGCTCAAAATAAAACTTTCTTATCATATGAAACGAGAGGACTGGTGACAGTTAACTGTCAAACATAAGGGGAGATTAGTTCAGTAAGACTACGTTATTCAAAGCCGGTAGCCTACGGCATTCATTTCATAACTTCAAATAGCGTTCCACCTGAGGAAAGCTAAAAGTATTCATCATTAACACATTGAGAAATTAGCTGCATTTCACAGAACTGTTAGTTAGCAAGAGTTATTCTTCAACTAGTTACAACAGCGATCCAAAATCGCACTCATTAAACATATGTTCATAAATATTGTGTTTAGATGCAACAGGAAAACTGACGTAATCTCCAAAATAATTATTTTGGCTATCTAACCACTCCGTCGTGCAGGCAAATCATACACAAGTAGTTATTCAACACGACGTCTTTTCACCACTCCAGGTCAAAAGGATATACCTTATCAACAGTATATATATCAACATATTCAGTTTTCCTGCCAGGTAGCGTGTATGGCAAAATGCGTCAGCATCAGGGTGGACGAATAAAAACGGACTAAAGAAATAAGTTTCAAGAACACGTGTTCGCTCGTCATGTTATAAGGAGGACATCCGTTGTAGTCTTTGATGTACTCACATATCGATCCGAAACGTTTTTACTCTTTATTTTATTCGTTGAATATGTCAGAAGTAGTGGACTGCGTGTGCTTGACTTCAACTGTGAATGACTTATTGATGGTGCGGAAACTTTCTTTGTAAGAAATCTGTACTTTCAATACCTTGTACTCCAACTGTCCCACAACACATACTTAGAACCTGTAAAATCTTTGTAAAAGTTTCATTATCTTGCCTTGCTAATCATATTCACTTATATCGTTTTTAAATTAACCTGCTGAGGAACCACTAGAAACAATCGGTGTTCTATACCGTTCTGATTTATTGAATTCTCTTTTTCAATAAAGTATCTTCACTTATTGTAAATTCAGCACCAGACATCCTTGATTCTAACATCGCATTCGACTATCGCCGTTCACTGAAATGCACGAGGTTAGAGGCACAAGCATGTCGTTGTAAGCACGAACAGTAATGCAGGCTTGCTAATTAGATCGGGTCTTATGCGAGTTGGATAAAGTAAAGACGAAAAGACGACACACATGCGTGAGAAGCAGTGAGGTTTACTTATGGTCCACGTAACGGTAAACAAGCCGTGTTAGTCAGAATATCAGTGGAACGTTTATCACAGGTAAAAAATTACCCAAATGCATGGGTTGCGACTATAGATGTACTGCTCTCACTGTACACCATCTATAATCCGGGTGACTGAATAGAGTTGAACATCGTTTTGGTATGACTCGCCAACAACCTACGGCCTTGAACGGACTGTTAGAACTCATTGTTCATGACCACCTGAGGTTTGGTAGATGGGGATTATGACCTTTACTCAAATTTTGTTGGTTCAAATCTTGTTCTTCATATTTATCCAGTGGGTTCGACGAGAGAAGAATTCGTATGATGTAAGCTTGAGAAAGTACATCATGCTGCGTTTGTTTCATTTCATCCTAGTTCTGACAGAAAAACAGTTAGGTACGGTACTTGTAAGGGTCTCTCGGAGTGGGTTCCAGATATCACAGTATTGGATACAAAATTTCATTTAGTGGATGCCATCTGATTTGTTGACCTGGCTTTCTATGTCGCTTATAGTAATTTGCGATTTACGCGATTAACACATGTTAAAATGTTTGGTGTGTGTATATTCTCACCGGGTTGTTTGCTACAGGTCGGTAGTATTTTCCAAAGTTGAAGTGTTTACCTGTTGATGTTTGTAACGAGTCAATACCACTTTTTGTCTTCATAGGTTACTGAGTAACTTCGTCTGTGTAATTGATGAATTCAGTAGTTCAAAGACTATGCCAGTTGGTTTGCACTGGATCTAGGCATCAGTTAAGAAGAAAAAACGAACCGATTTAAGATGATTACTCAGATGCTTAAATCCGCTGAAAATTTGTTAATCCTATACCTTTTATTTAACGGTTATAAATATTTACCTGAACACCATTTCAGCTAAGGTTGACTTATTTTTTCGAGCCTTATTTCCATTGAGTGATCAGTTACTACCATGATAATGATGACGCTGGAGATGTGGATGACTAGAATGGTGGAAATGATGATGATGATGTTAAGGAAGAAGAGGAATTGTTGTCGCACGGTTGTTATCCTGGTATTACTTTTATAAGCACTTGACATTGAAAACTTTAAAGTTCGTTTGCCTCGGCGGTAAGTTTGATGTATACATTTAAACTTAGATCAATTGGTCAAACATTTGTTCACGGAGCTAAATCCGTTGCAGATGTTCTCATAACTCCCCCTGCCTTTTCGATTTTTCAAAGTAATGACATTGGAACTAACTACCCTTAACGTCCATGATACATACACAACGTTTCACAACTTTAGTCTTGCCGCACCAGTCAGAACGAGGTTTTAGCTTGTTGTTAAAACCGTGGAAATCTATAGTTGTGCGGTTTGACTGTGGGTTGTCACGTTCTGAGAGGCAATAGAGCAAGCGCTTTAAACAACAAATATTGATTCACGCAGGTACCAGTGGATTGGTGTACGCTGATACGCATGTTAAAATTTGGCGTACTTTGAGAACATTCAATACCCTGGAAAATTATTTACAGACCACAGTCCGCTGGTTAACCTTGCATTCATTTAAGTGTATTCTCTGCTAACACGTAATCTATTTAGAGTGATCAAAACCTGATCGAACCACTCAAGTAGGTCTTGCTCAGTTCATGCTAGTGCCGCTTTAAGCAGTCATAATTCGCGCAACATGGACTTAGATTTTTAGACGAAAGTTAACTAAACTTTCATGAATCATGGCGCCTTACAACATTCACAACCGATCACTAATGATCTTATATATATTTACGTGTGTGTTTGTACCCGCAGATTTTTTTCAGACGGAGTTGTAGGTCGCATAAGTCGTAGTACGTGCGCGTTCATTCGATTGCTGACTGTATTCAATACCAGCCTCCTGTTTGCCTTATGATAATTCAATTACTAACTAGGTCATGTAACAACAGGTGATCAGTTGAAAAGTGACCATAGCGTACATGGTCTTCAGGGAGGAAAGGACCGTATGGTTGCAGAGTCAATCAACTAGTTATTCTAGAAGGCAATCCAAATAAAGCTTTCGCCGGGTGACTCAATTTTTAAAGAAAAAACAACTTCTCTTGCCGACGAACTTATAAGGATGGATTTGTCGGTTACTGAAGGCTGACGTAAATGCTTTTAAAACACCAAAACTTGAGAAAAATTGAAGGGTTAATTTCATCTTAAAACAGCTGATGATCATGTTCTCGTGGCTCAAGCAACGCTCGCTGACAACAGTGATCAAGTAATTACTAGACAATTACTGTGAGTGAGAAGCTATCCTTTTGTAACACATATGAGCTTCTACTAGAATCAAACCAACTTTCCTTTAAGTGGAATGTGCTCTACTAGTTTAAATACGGAGTCCCGTCGGGAACCTGAGAAGTTCACATAAGGACTTCATTACCCGAACAAGCTACTGTCTATTCAGTGTCCACTAAAGCTTCCTGAGGCTAGTCTGCTACGGTGTGGTTCTGTCGAGTAGACAACGTTAACATCATTGAAGCTACCGAGTAATCTCATTGTATTACTAGTGAATAGTTTGACAAAGTTATTCGTCATGTTATTCATGTTATTCGTTGATCCAGTTCTGTTAATTTTGGTACTAAAAACACTGTCACTACCTGGAAGACAGAAGTGACTCTGATGTTCAAGGTAATTTGAACGCTTTTTGGTGCACCATGGACCGATCCACATTAACGAAGAGGTCAAAAAGAGAGCTTGATCAATCAAAAAGTTTGGAGGCCGAAATATAGTCTAAAAGGGGGTAAGTAAGCAAATTTAGTGAACTCCCCAATCAAAAGTTATAGCCCCGATCCGCATACCAAAATGTTGTTTGTAAATGGCTGTTGGTTCCTAAGATCATGCCTAGAGATGACAAATGGCTTGCGGTAATAAAAGTGTGTTAACACACGAAGTGCCAGTTATCTTCGACATTTAAGAGAGACAAAAAATGATTTATTCAGCGGCGCTTGTTTCATCAAATTCTAGATGGACAACTGGCCAACTACTCAGTGAGGTCGGTAGTTGTAATTGTAGATCCTTAAAAGCGTACTGAACTGTTGGTTCGCAATTAAGATAATGTGAACTCTAAGTTACTTGTAACAAATAATCACTTACCCTTTCCACGACAGATTGTTTCGCAGCAAGGCCCTGGAGGCAAACTTTGTTGGCCTGGTAAACACAGAGGTGGGCAGTGGTGCGGTTCACCTGTGCAGCGGATAATGCCATCTTCACATCTACATTTGACACAAGGCATTTTGGCGGACATCCAAATTTCCGAATGGTGATACCAAACTCCCGTCAGGGTGTATAAACAACCTTGAAACAAAACATAAAAATAACCTCTTACTTCAATAGAACACTTAATATGGGATGCGAGATAGCTGTAAACATCGTCTCACTAAACCACGTTTTGTCAGAACGTACGATTTAAGACAAGATTAACAACAGTTTCATTCTACGAACGCATTTTCCACTACACTTCTCAGTCGGCGTTTGGTCGCACGTCTGTTGATATATACTTCTAGGGATAGTTACTTCTATTTGTTGGAGTGAAATGCTCAACCAAGTCAGGCACATCAATATTGTAACAGCCATGAAATGTATATGCAGAGGCAGCTATTGTATTACAACGCGGTGCAAACTATTCATTACTTATCCCCGATGAACAATACGAGGTTGTCAAAAAGTAACACACTGTTGAAGTCGTTTTGACATTGACATAAGACATTGCATACACACTTGCTTAAAGAAGTTTCGACTGGAAATTTATTTCAGTATCAATAGTGGAGATAATAAGCAATAATAATTACGTTCCTTAGGCGAATGACAACTGGAATGTTAATAAGGCAAGACGCCTATCCACGAACATACCGTAGTCAAACGTATTTATGAAACCATATGGCTCTTCACTCTACTCGAGTTGTATCTGAATAATTTGCAAGATGCACTTTAGGCTGCGAGTAAAAATGGAGCAAACGAAGGTTAGTTTTTTCCAGCGGGAAATCATTTTCTATTCAGTTATTGTTTTTTGAAATATATTTTTTTTATACCAGTCAAAAACTGGTCTTCATAAACAACCTAGTAGTTGGTCAACTGAATCAACTTACGTCCTATTCGCATTTGACACTCGAATAGTGATATTTCTGTTTAACCCGTAAAAACATGTTTATTAGATTGGTTCTGCTACTGTTATATGTGTATTTTGAGATGCACACTTTGTTCCATCTTGGAACTCTCAGTCTGAGACCAAATCAGCAACTTTGCACTTGCAATACTTGAAGTAGACGGCGAAACATTCCGAGAAAATTGAGGGACCATATGAAATGGATAATAGACACATTCAAAAATGTTCGAACACAGGAAACTGATAGGTTAAAGCTGACCAGTAGCACGAATGTACGCATTAAAAAAACTAGCAAACTTAGTAGATAGTCTTGTAATAGGATTAAATGTAGCGGTTTTCTGATTGGCGAACTTCCGTCAATCAAAGCTCACGCAAAACTAGCTGTTAGGGCGAATGCGGTCGATCGGCGCCAACCAATCCAAATAGGCGGTCTGCTGTTATATTGAAGTTGTATGTGAGAGGTGATGATTAAAACAATTTGTTTGGTGGCGTTTCAGAGTTAGAAGACTGAAGTACTTAAGCCAGGGCTGCAGAACGTAACAACGAACGGGCCAATCAAAACATAACACGCTTGTCGCTGTACAGTAAGTGTCAATGTAAACAATGGCTTCGTAGCTCAGCCAGTAGAGTATTTACCGCGTTTGGGCATGTTGTTCCCGTCGCTGAT